>OZ010591.1:66502554-66517554 GCA_963932145.1 Acanthosepion lycidas
TAAAGCCTTCTTTTCCTCGGTTCATATTGAGATTGTTAAGTGGTTGGGGAGTGTGGTAAGAATGAGTAGGGTTGTCCTTCACTTTCATACAGCATCTTTGATCTCTAGTTTTGCCTATCCAAATATCTAGTCTCGGAAATGAAGTTAGCTGATTGACCTGTTCTTACGAATGCTGGAGTTAATGTTAATGTGGTGTTAAAGAGATGATAAGTAGGTGATACTTTTCAGGGGATTTAAGAAATATTTTATTTATTAAATTTTGCCAACTACTACAAGGTCAAGATTTGGATCAAAGCCTTAATCATAATAACAAGCAAACAATTGCTTAATAGCAATTTTCTTCAGAGTTAAGTTATGCAAAAGTAATTAAATTATTAGGATGATTAAAGTATAACTTTTTAAAATTTAATTCATGTAACTTCTTACATCATAGTGAAACAATATATTACTGAAAAATGTTGGTACTACAATCTTTGTTGTCAATTAAAAATTAATTATTTTATTATTCATGTGCATTAGCATTAATTCTCAATTACTGTAAATTAATTACTGTACATTACAATGTGCAGTAACTTCTGAAAGGAGTTTAGTAGAGTTCATTGTTACCAATGAAAAATACTGTAAAATGTAGAAAATATTTTTATTTGTGGGGATAGAAGTTGTTTAGTAAAAGCACAAGAGAAATATATTGAACAGTTGCAAATATTATCTGTTACTAAGAAATATTTCTGTATAACAGAAAGAACAGGAGACCCTCTTACTTTGTTTTCCAAAAAATTATAGGAATTCATAGGAAATGGTGGAGAGTCATTATTGGCTACATCCTGAAGGGATACATAATTTAAAAAGATGGTTTTATAATAATTCTTGATAACTTTCCTGCTTTCTTGAATGGATCTTGTAAAAGATTCAAAGATATAATTCATAATTCAATGTTGAGATTAAAGCTGATAGGCTACTGATGATATCTGTTTATCTATCAATCTATGAGTTTATGACTGGTCATCAAAACTAACCAAAAACATATCTTACAAGCATTTTTATTAATACATTTAAGTAAGGGCATACAGATGAAAAGATTTGAAATTGAAAAATTTTTCCCATTTTACTGAAACAGCCATTAAACACTTCTATCTTCCCTTTGAAAGACAAAATAAAAATCAACAAAGACAAAGAAATTAGTCTAAATGAACAACATCCTTGTAAAGTCATATGGCAGATACTTAAGTAACTAGTCACATGAACTGAATATGGACCAACCTTTTCTGTTCTTGTCTAGAGGTAAACACATATTTAAATACCACTACAAATATAAAAGGATTAAGACACTAACAAAATGCAGACAAGAACTGAGTTGTTTTTAGGTTGAATGTTACTAAAATGATTCAAAAGCATTTCCAATATGAAGTACAGGTAAAGTTATGAAAAAGTGCAATTAGCATCAGTCATGTTAATAATCATACAAAGAGTTGCTGAAAATTGCTTAGTTCCATCCATTTCCCAAATCTGACTAAATGGCCAAATAACAGAATTTTTTTTGAATGGCTTCTTCATCAGTCAACTATAAGCATCTCCTTGTAATGTAATCATGTTTGTAACTATGGCAATATTACAATGTTCCCAACCATCGTAATCTCCCTTGTAATGGTAATGTCATGGAAGGATAGAGTTTGTAATTTACATATAATAAAGACAGACACACACGCACACACATTACTTTCTACAATTACCAAAATCACTTATCAGATTCAAAGTTGAAATTATACAGAAATACTTCATTCCTATATATAAGTAAAAATATATATTCACTCAAACATTTTTGGAATTAGTTAAGGAATATAGATATTGTAATAGAGATATTGCAACGTTGATATAAAAACAAAATAAAATTTGGAATATGAAAGTATATCCTACCTATGATATCTGTGACAAGCTGGACCACCATACAAAAGATCATTTTGAAGACATTTCAAAGAATTTCAAATATACTTAATTTTTAATTTTGTATTTTCATTTTAATGAAATTTGATTTTAGTTAACACATTGTTGCTGGCAGAAAATTACTTTACTGTGAAAATAATTAAAACAAAATACAATTAAAATGTCAAGGTCTCTCTCAGAAATTTTATAAATGCAAGTGAAATAAAGTGGTAGGGGTCATCTAACCTATTAATTACCAGACCCCACCTCTCAAAATAATTAAATTTTCTTCTTTGCTAATGTAGTAGGGGAGTTATGCCTGGAAATATCAAAGATCTGAATCAAATTTAATGTCAATCAGGAATCTTTGGTTTAACCCTTTCGAGTCTGCTGGGACATGTGTGTTCCACAGATGTTTTCAGCACATCCTGCGGGACATAATTGTCCCAAAAATGCATTGATATAGGATAAAGCGAACATAGTGTCCCATTGCTATATTTATAATAATACATTCAATAATATTATTTTTCTAAATCAAAGTCTTTAGATATGTCTGTTGAAACAAACAACCAATATTTTTTGCTGCATACATCTACACAAATGTGGACTTAAAAGAGTTAAGAGGAGTTGATGTGTGGTGACCCCAATATGTACTAGACTCACTCTAAGAGATATCAAATTAATGTTTGTACTCAGTATCATACCAGAATATCAAAAGAGCAAAGTACACCAGAGGATTGATCTAGGAGGTGTCCTCATAGCCACCAAGTGCAGAATCAGTCTTCAAAGGATGTTAGTGGTGGTACCAACATAAAAAGAGGAAGCCAACCCAGCTGAATTGATATACAAGCCAACCAGATGACTGGAAGCTATATAAAAACCTGTGCACAGGAGTTCACTTTTGGTCAGAAATGGAGAAAAAAGTTTTCCCTATTTTAGATAGGAGAAGATGTCCAGCCCTAGGGATTCCAACCTTGCAGCAGCACATTTCACATTGTACTTTGAAGTGGAGTTGGTGTAATATCAATGCATGATAGTGGCTGTGGGGAGTGGGCAATTTTTGTACTTGGCCTATATGTATAAATATGTACATAGGCTCTCCATGTAAAATTGACCTTATATCAAATCTTGTTTCATTGGGGAAGCCAGGTAAATATACCTGACCCACAAGGGGGAAGAGCATACTTCCTATCCTCATGAGAAAAAGACTAAATGTTTGCTTGAAATCCATGAAGAACAACATACCTTCATGTCAACCAGAGTCGAGAAGTGTATAAACAATAATTTTAGACAGAAAGATTTAGTCTTGTATTCTTATTAACTCTTTGCAATGGTAATGTTACATAATTATTGCTTCAAATTCTTTTAAATTATAGTTTATTCAACTCTGAATGTCATTAATTAATATTGGCAAATAGGTGTATGGTTTGGGGTGTTTTCTTCAAACATGGATTCTTCTTCTCATCAAGATGTACGATACACTATCACTTTTCTCTCTTAAATGGATTCTTATATATCTTCCTGTCATCATGTGTGCAGATCCTAAGCACAACTGACTGACTACCTGTTTTACATGTTGGGGGTAGTCACTGATATTCAGTGAAAGTGTGAATCTACACCTGGTTGCTAAGAGGTTGTTTTCCAGGTCAACTCACTAGTCTCTAATGCTCTTAGTTCAAATTTAGTGTATTTTGATATCATCTGGGGTGAGTACAGGGCATATGTGGGTCATCACAGATCAACTTCTCTTGGAGCAAAGGTTCCAGACTGACATTAAATCAGTTCAGACCTTTGATATTTCCTGGTGTAAAGCACATACATTGCCAACATGATGTAACACTAACTTGCAAATCATAAAACCTTTCTGAGAAAGTGTGTTAATACATGATTACATTAAAAAGAAACAACCAAGAAAGTAGTGAGATCAGAAATTGTCAAATCCACTTTAATCATTTCAAGCTTATTTGTTTATTTAGTCATCAGACAGAATTAATTGTTTGTTTTTTTTTAAATTTTATAAATATATAAATGAAAAATGCACATGAAAGTAAAATCCATCACCTTTTTCATCACCTTAACCATTTCTGAGTGCTGCTTTTAATGAGGTGAAATGTGGAATATATCAAAAGTGAAATAACTAAGAAAGTGACCATCACCAGTTTTGAAAGCACAAACACTAAAATATTAAAAATAAACAAAAAAAAAAACTTATATAACAACAATAATAACTGCTAGCTGTACCCATGAAAATTTCACTTTATTTCTATTTGAATTGTCTGATGAATCATAATTCTAAAGTTAATGATGAAATAAATTCCTCAGAAGTTCCATGGCTATACAACACCCATGGAAATTCCCCTATTATATGGCAAACCTATCTACTCCAATTGTAATTATTAATAAAACAGAAATTAACTTAATAATAGAAAAAAAATGAAAATATGGATGTAATTAATGAATGAAAAAGTAATCTAAGATTTCAAACCAAATATTTTGGGAGTTTGTAGAAGTTCTTTTTCTTTTCAGCATGTGAAGGTCCTATGTTGGACAGGCCTTCTCCACTGATCATATAGCTTTTCAGTTTATGATCACCCAATGCTATTTTCACAAGTGAATATAACAAATCTAACTGGGATTCAAACTTGACTCTGATTTCTCATCCTGAGATATTATCCATTACACCCACACACATAGCTGAGCTTAGAGCACTTGGTATTCTTTAGTGGACACCATCTAGTTACTGATCAGACTTGACATTGCTTAACTGCAGTAATTGAATGAGAACTGGTGTTTCAACATGATATGACTGAAAGCTCATTTGTAGATAAGATTAAAATTACAAAAGATATTTGTATAAAAAAGAATGAAGTTATATGAAATATTTTTTCTTATTCAACTGCTTATGTTTATTTATTTTAATTTACTATTTTATGAATAACATTATTATTCATTTAATAGTCTTTATTTAATATCTGGAGAAATATATCTTAACAATAAAAATAGAGACATCCTTCACTTTATTCCTGTAAAACTAGAGATTAAATAACTAAATTCAAAAAAGGAAAATATCTAATTCAGAAATATGAGTATAATGTTGTAACCTGTCAGAATTTCAAATCTTTTACTTAAACAGAAGTGCTTACTTCAACATCCACAACTCATGAAAAAAACATCTTAATTTTTCTTCCCTCTCAGTAACCTCCTTGTGGCTTTATCACCTTGTTTAAGTTGAAATAAAAAAAAAAAAAAAAACTTTTGTAAGAAAAAAATTTGGGCCTATATAGAGACACCTTTCTGCCTTCCATCAGCATAGCTAATGCTACCCTCCAGGAGAGTGACTCGTTGTATCTTCTCCGGCTAACATTCTTGGTTGGCATGAAATGGAAAAACTATATTGAATCCATTGCTAGGTCTGCTGCCAAGAAAATTGGTTCACTGTGTCATGCTAGACAATTTTTCTCTCCTGACTTTATCTTACATATCTATAAGTCTACCATTCATCTATGCCTCAAATATTGTTTCCACATATGGTCCAGTGATCCTACCTTTTTAGAGATTCTCGATAAAATCCAAAATGGATCTGCAATGTTATTAGTCCTGTCCTGGAGTCTCAGCTTCAGTAATTTTACTTCCCTATGCCTTTTCTAGAAATACTTTCATGGCAATTGTTCAGATGAGCTCTTTGCTATGGTACCTAGATTTTAAGAATTTAAGTGCAGTACTAGATCAGTAACAAGGCCCCATCAATTTACAGCTGAATTGGCCAGATATAACTATAAGTTCTATGCTAACAGTTTTTTTTCTCACACTTCTTACTTATAGAACTCTCTTTTGGCTTGCTTCCAGACAAATTTGATCTTCAAAAATTTAAATGCAGTGACAATCATTATCTGCTGTCTTCTGAATTCCTGTTCTTTTATTGTTCTCTCTCCTTAAGATTTTTCTGTTTCTCATATTCTCTCTTGCTCAGTAATGCCTTGTGCCTTAGTGGCTTTATTGCCTTGCTTATGATGAAATGATTAAAAAAAATATGTATTTTTAATCTTCATTCCTTCAAGTTTGATACTTCTATTGTTCTGACTCCTCAATAATGTTTTTGTTTTCTAATTCTCTCACACCCAGTAAATCCTTGTCTTAGTGACTTTACTGCCTTACATGGGTGAATTTGATTTTAAAAAATACCATTACATATTGTAATTATTAACATTAAGAAATTTTTTTTATTAATAATTTAATATTTTCCTTTAAGATTTTTAATAGAAATTAACATCATACAATATTACAAATCATATTATAAGTAAACACAATATTACATAGATTTTGTTTTTAATCCTTTTCAGCCCAAGCAAGTCAAGAAAGTCACTAAGATGCAAGAGGCTACTGAGAATAAAGAAAACCAAGAAAACACTACTGAAGAGAAAGGCCAATAAAAAAAACAGGCTTCAAGGAGATATTAGGTCGATGCAAAAATAATGTCGTTTTCTCACATATTTTACTATGTGAGAAAACGACATTATTTTTGCACCAACCTAATAGATCTCGATTGATGTTGCAATCTTACTTTTGAATCTTACTTTTGAAGATTTTAGTTGACTAAAAAGCAAGAAAACTAAAAAAAAAAGCTGAACCATTAGAAACTTTAGCTTCGGCACTGATACAAGGTTGGTATACAAACAATAAGCACAGGACTGCATCGAAAAAGACAGATAAAAAGTAATTCTACTTTTTCTTTTTCATGGGCATTCCCTGAATATTCGGCTATCACCTTATATATATATAAGACGTTTATTAGTCATTGATTTGATTAGATAAATATATAAACTCTTATCTTTTGACCAAGTGGTCTAAATAAACAGAATAGCTGTTTCTGTAAATAAGATATTTGAACTTTCCTCTAATGTGATAATCTGTTCATTAAACAATTGCTATTTAACCTTTAAATGACAGGGAATGGTTGCCTGAACATGCATATGCTAAATGGGTAAAAAAAAAAGAAAACTTATTTTTTTTAAACAGTAGATTTTATATTTATTTTCATTTTAATTATATAATTTTCTTCTTCTGTGTGCTGTGTCACTTCAGGATGTTGGCGATCATGGCTCTCCACAATTTCCTGTCCTTTGTAGCTCTGAATAAATTTTGTCTTTTTGTTATCTCTCCTAAATATTGTTCTGCCACCCATTTATTTAAGTTCACTAGGTAAGTTATGCAGCGTTTTCCCTTGTCCCTCTTACCTTCAATCTCTCCTGAGAGTATCAAATTTTTCAAGCTTTCTTTCCTCATTATGTGCCCTAGAAATTCTTGATGTTAAGTATAAGTCTTTTTTGTTTCCATTTTATTTAAAACTCCCAAATAGTACCCAATCTCTCTCACAAGTCTTGGGCCAACCCATAGTATGGGTTTCAGTCACTTTCCATAGGAGTTGCATACTAGAATTGCATCCGCAGGCTGATAACATCAAGAAATTACATTCCCAACAAAATGACCATGGTGAGATTTGAACCGAGGTTTCATGGTCAGAAAGAAAACATTCTAACCATTCAACCATGTGCTCATGAATTTCAATATACAATCGTCACAAAAGCTGACTCAAGAAGATTGAATCTTTTATTCTCATGATATTTTTAGACAGATTTCACTCTGTCCTAACTTCTATTATTGATGGCCATTTTGAATATTTTGAGGACTGGTTCTAAAACCTTGAAGTACCTTGGTAACTAGTCAAGGGAGACCTTATAGAAAACATATGAACAGGTAAATGTGCAGGTAGTAAAATGGTTAGTGGTTTGGAACAAGAAATCAGCAAGCTAAGTTCAAATTCTTGTTAAGTATGTTGTATTCATTTTCACACAAATACCTTTGAGAAAGATATGTATCCAACTCTTCTCACACCAACTATGCAGGGAAGACATAGTTGGCAACCAGTCTAGAAGAAGATCAACTATGAGTTCAAAACCATAATCATGGTGACATGTATGCTATACAGCAATGTAAAAGATTATAGAGTTTGCAATTAACTTCTACATAGATTTTTGAACTCTGTGATCTCTAATGACGTTTTTGACTGATTGACTGACTGATGAACAGTGGGTTTGCTCAGCAGTGAAATGCTAGTAAGTGAGGTTGTGCACTGTGTAGAACTGTTACATTTAATATTAAAATGTGCTCTTCATATATTGAGCCGTTATTTTTGACAAAACATTGCATCAACTGTCAGCTCCACCTCCACTCCAGATTTGACTCTCTATGACTTCTGGATTTTTCAAAGATAAAATTGCAATTTAAAGGGTGATTTCAGACCGTGGGTGAGATTAAGGAGAAAGTGATGAGATAACAGATTGCAATTTTGAAAGAAGAGAGGACACTGAGATAAATGTTTAAAGCCTGAAGAAGACTAAGATGACTTTGACTTAGGTAGGTTACTTTTTCTAAATAACTGGAATACTTTCCATGCAGATCTCTTATAAAGTTGGTTTGCACTAATTTCTTCATTTTTATTGTCTGTCTATATTTCTGAGATGAGGTATTATGTACATTATTTACATTATTCGGACTATTGTCCTCATCTTTATCGCCATATTTATCACAACGTTTCAGCCATTGTACGCTCGGGCCTTCTTCAGGTGGTTGGAATGTCGAACTGAACCCTTTATTTCGCTCACTGGGGTAAACTGTTCTAGTTCCATAATTCATACCCAGATGTCCTCAAGGACACATGACACAGTGGATAAAGGCGTTGGTTAGATCCAGTGACAGGACCCAAAGAGTGTGAGTTCAATACCGGGTTAAGGCAGTGGAGAACTTTCAGAGGGAAATTAACAGGAGATAACTGATAACTGACATCCATCAAAACATGGCATGTGGAACTAGAACAGTCTACCCCAGTGAGTGAAATAAAGGGTTCAGTTCGACATTCCAACCACCTGAAGAAGGCCGGAGTGTACAACGGCTGAAACGTTGTGATAAATATGGCGATAAAGATGAAGACAATAGTCCGAATAATGTAAATAATGTTCATTTTTATTGTTTTCTTTTTTCACTGTATTTCAGTCATGTACACTTTGGCCTTCATCAGGAATTGCATTCTGGGATGTCATCAGGTCTGTGTGTTCATTCATGCTACTATCAAAACAAGATTCAACAATATTTCAGAGCACAACAGACACCTGAGGAAGGCCAAAGGGAACATGGCTGAAATGTTTTGGAAAACAAAACAGCAGTCAGTTACAAACTATAATTAAGAAACTTCATCTAATAAATAAGAACGTAATTTTCCAGTATAAAATACTACATTTATGATACCTCCTTTTCATTTATTATACAGGATCATTATGGAGATAATTAAGGTACAAGTACAGAAGCAAGCAAAGGAAATGAGTTGCATCATAAAAATCAAACCTACTTTTAGAAGCTGTTAGTGTTTGATTATATTTTCAGAAATAGTATCTGTGATCATTCAGAACTGTAGTGCAAGTTATTACATTCACATTGACAAAATACAAAGGGTGATACTGATCTAAATGCAATTGATACTGAAAATAGGTTATGCAAAAGTTATTAGCAACTGCAGGAAAGGTATTAAATTTAATTATATATTTAGAGACATTAAAATTTTAATCAGTAATTACTGTGGCTCCCATTGGTAATACACACATCCATAATTCAATGTATAATGGAAGAACACAAATTCAAAGTTATCTAATCAGGAATATTCTTCCATTTTACTTAACAGTAAATCTAAATTTGTTCCTGTAAGTTCCTGCACTACAATCCTGAATGAACTCCAGATACTAATCTTGAAAGTATATGGTCAAATATTAATTTAGTAAAAATGAAACAACTTGAGTTTTTAGCTAAGTGATTCATTTCTTCCACTATATATATATTATAAATATTTCATCAACAGTGATAAAGGAAAAGAGAAGTTTTGAAAAGCTTGCTATATTTTCTGAACTTATTTTATATAGGATTTCTTACAAGCAATATGTCTTGCAAAAATAACTAAACTGAAATGGGTTAAATTTTTAACTCATTCTTTGTTAAATATTTCAAATTTAAAGTTTCTTTCTATTCTTAACTAATAAAGTATATAGCATATCTAGAACTTACACTTCAAACTTTATACATTATTAACCAAGCTGGTTAATTTTTCAGTATTTTAAATTTCTCATTTGAATGATTCAAGTACAAAGACATGACAAAAATAAATATACACTTCTATTTTAAGGTTATTGGTAATAATGGTTCTCCATAATTTCTTTTATGAGCCTTAAAATAGGGTAGACTTGTCATTAGCAGAGATTAAGGTTTTTACTCTTTCAAGCATCAAATTTATCTGGTATACTGTTTCTTTTGTCTGACTAGGCTACATTAAGATGAAGTATATAGCATAACATACATTATAGATTTATAGTGGTAAGACAAAAGAGTATATGCCACCAAGTTAAAAAATCAGTTTAATTTTTGCTAAAAACCTGTAAGTATGTGACAATGTACTTTCAAGAATAGTATCTGTGGCCATTTAGAACTGTAGGGTAAATTGTTACATTCACATTAAATACAAAAGGTGATACAGATCTGAATGCATGGTGATAATGAAAATAGGGCTTGCAAAAATTATGACCTATTAGAGAAAAATTAGCATTATATAATATTATAAAACAGAGTTTTAAGGTATGCTATATTTATGGGTTAAAGTGCTGAGTATCAGAGATAGAGTGTATGCAAATATAAAAGTGGACACTGAAGTCAGCACCCAGAGATGACAGTCTGTTTCATGCTTATGCACAATATTGCATTTAGCATGAAACCGACCGTTGTCTCTGGGTGTTTTCAATGTCCACTTTTAAATATCTATCTATCTATCTATATATACATACATACATACATATATATATATATATATAAAAGTGGACATTGAAGTCAACACTCAGAGGCAGCAATCTGTTTCATGCTTACACCCAATACTGCATTTAGCCTGAAACAGACTGTCGTCTCTGGGTGTTGACTTCAATGTCCACTTTTGTATATATATATATATATATATATATATATATATATATATATATATATATATATATATATATATACACATACATACATATATATATATATATATATATATATATATTGATCATTTCACCCTCAGCAAGGCAATAATGCAATGAAGGAACAAGAGGTTGCTGGAAGTGAAATAGAATGAGAAGATTTTTGTGAGGAGAAAGGACAATAAAAGAATAAAATTCAGGAAGACAGAATATTGTGAATGATGTTGCATTTAAATTTTTGGTGATACTAGGTGGCAGGGAAGCAAGAAACTGGAAATGATTTCCGCAGAAAAGAAGTGCGAGAAAAGACATTATTAGAATAGAACTTATGGTTACATCTAGTTTATTCAACAGTAAAACAATGAAACATGATAGTTCAAACTAGTTGAGCTATCATGGAAGAAAGCCCAAAAGAACAATTGCTGTGAAAATATTTATAGAAAAGAGAGAGGGAAACCATGTCATGGTGCTGAGTTGCCATATCAGGGCTGATAACATTACAAACCCTTCTTTAGATTTTGTCAAGAATCTCAAGATAAGGTAGCAGTATTCAATGCATGAAAGAATGGTAGATTTATATATGTGCAAAATGGATTCTGATGAGAAAAATTGTCAATTTTCCAAGCAGTAGACCTAGCAATTAATTCAATATAATCTTCAATATAATCCACTTCCTGTCAGCAGAAAATATGAGCCCAAGAATGTGTAATACATTGCTCGCCTTGAGGTTAGCATCAGCCATGCTGATAGAGGTTCTTTATAGTGATTAAATGACAGCAGTTTTGTTTTGGAGGTATTAAAATTTATAAGCCAATCCTTGCCCCAGTTAACAGCTGATAGTTTTACTTTATTTACTTTCCAAATATAACAAAAGTTGAAATATTTTAACATGATGATTTCCACATGCTAGAAATCTTGGTTTACTCTATTTAAGGAGAGGAAAGGGATAGATTCCTCGCCTTTCCCAAAGGTATTAGTGTAAAAACAAAGCCAAACAAGACCAGAATTTTAACTTGACTTGCCTGTTCTATTTCCTGTGCTGATAATTATTATGCTATCCACATATCTAATTATATATTTAGGGTTTTTAAAAATCATAGTCAAGAAAATTGATAGAATGCAGATGATTGAAAAAGGCATTACTTTGTTAAGGTTTCACTTCTTAGCAGATATAGCATAAATTAAAATATTCCAACATGATGGAACAACTTGCCATATGTCACATGCAACAAAGAAGTTTTACATTGATGAAGATTGTCGGGATTACCTCCACCCATAGCTGGTGCAAGGGTCTCATACTCCATCAGAATCTATAATATGGGGCAGCCTACTCTGCTATATCTTAATTTTCATAAGGTTGTATTCATATAAAATATAGATTTTATTGTAACATAATTATGTACAATAATGGACCATTTGCAATATAGGTGAATAATTCAACTAGAAAAATTGTTAATAAATACAATATATCTAAATATGTATTAGAAGCATGTCATAATAGATCATGCCATTTTAAATAAATCAACAAATGTTTTGCTACAATTTTTAACATCAGCTTGAGATTTTTGTTAATAATTTTAACCCATTCAGCATTACAGATGAAAAAATAGCATATGTTATATAGTGTTTCTTTCAAGACTTAACATGAACAAAAGAAATTCATGGATTTGTACAAAAAGAAAACAGAATGATGTCAAAATCCACAAAAACTTTTCATCCTTTAATAGTTAGATGTGCTTAGTTTAATTTGTAAAATATATAAATCTAGTTAAAAAAAGCAAATGTTGATAAGATAGTATGGGTCACAAAGCACTACCTGGGGCCACACTGGTCAGGGTTTCAGGGAGTAGTATGCACTGGCCCTGCCCCCACCTTGTCTGACAAGATACCCCTTAGGTGGCACTGTTTTAGGATTATAAAAGGACAATACAATAAAACCTTTGTCCTCTTTTGCTTCAGATTTAATAGCGACAACGTGGTACTCTTCCTCTTTGATTTCCAGAGCCACCCAGTAAATTTAATTTCAAATAAACCACATAGACATGACATCACACATACACATACACATACACATTTTTTTTCTAACAACAAAGCTTATAATGTTTTTCTTCCTTTTCAGCTGTGTACACATAACTATATTTTCTGCTTGTTTTGAATTATGTTGTTCAATATATAAAAAGATTAAGATATGTAAGATTTGTCCATGTAGTGAAATTTATTCCTTTTGAAAATGTTGAATTCAGTTTCTTTGTAAGTTCTTGACCTAAACTGCACTGATTATGACCTACTGGTTCAACTCAGCTTCAAAATAATGTAGTGTTACACAGTTAACCCACCCAAGTATGTTTGCTTGTATTGTTATTCTTTATATAAATATATATACCATGTCAGCATACAAGGCAACATTTTATCCTTAAGAAATCCTCCCTCAAAACAGGGGTCTGTCTTATACTCCAGGTATAAAATGTGAACCTTAAATCCTGTGGCTTATGGTAAGTTGTTAGCATGGGAGATTTTTGATGATTGGCTAACCTCTGCCTTTCCCCTTTTTTCAATGATGTTGAACAAAAACACAACTGAATGTGTGTCTCAACAAGCTGTTTAAAGATTGCATTCAAGAACAGTGGAATGAGTTGATGGTTAGTAGGGAAAAGTTATTCAGGCTACTGTAATAGTCTACCGAAAATACAGCACCCACTTATGAGGTAGTGTAGATTGTAGAAGTTAATTGACAATATCTCCCCACTGTTTTTTCATTAGAATTTCAGTGGAAAGAAAGTATATGCTTACTGAATTTGTTTAATAAATTCAGTACAATACATTTTAAAAATACTATTTGAGGGGATTGTCTTGTCTGAAATCTATATTTTAACTTGAAAATTTGGGGGTTGTCTTATACGCCCAGTCGCCTCGTATACCAGCATATATCCACATGTTGAAATTTATTCTTTTGAAAATGTTGAATGCAATTTCTTTGAAAGTTCTTGACCTTAACCTCCTTCATAATGACCTATTGATTCAAAGCTACATGATAGGGCAGTGTTACAGGATTAGCTCAGCCAAAGCACTGAGCTCCAGTTCACATCAAGTCAAAACCTTTCGAAGTAATAATTATGAATTTTAATGTCTCTAAATATATAAATAAGTTTAAAGCTACTTTTTCTCTCTCAACACATTGCATGTCCCATTTTCAGCATTCAGATCTGAAACTTCCTTCATTCTGTGCCAATACGAATGCAACAGCTTACACTACAGCCGTGAATGACCACAGACAATACCCCCCAAAAGTACACTGTTATTTATAGCATCTCTGTGTAAAAATGAAACAAATTCATTTTTTTTATCTAGGTGGCTTATTTTTTTTGTTCAGCACTGTATAGGTAGTCTACAATTTTGAGCCATTTTTTGAAGAAAATGATCAGGTCTTATATACCACTAAATACAGCAGATGTAAATTTCTTAAATGTTTAATGCTAAAAAAAATGTCATGATTATGTTGTCAAATTATGTGTGTACCATGAGCATAAACTTGTTGCTATGAAATTTCTATCTATAAAAGGCAGGATGTGTGTTTGTGTGTAATGAATGCACGGCCACAATTTTTGACAGATTTGCACCAAAATTTATGTGCACATGCTCCAAGTTAGCGGGAAGGCCATGATTGATTTTGCATTTTGCAACTCCCATCAATAGTGGAAATAATAGTTTTTTTCATTCTTCTATGGCAGTTTTCATGTAGTTTGCAGCCATTTTCTACTGGCCAGAGTGAGAGCCTATAGCTGGCTGCCACGAATAGGCAGGAAGATTCTATTGGCCAGTGTGAGAGGCAACAGCTGACTGACACGAATGTTAACTAGCATGCTAGCATGCAAAAAAATATCAATAGCTGCATTCGTCACAAGTGGGAAAAATTTAAATCTGCATGGCACTTTACTCCAATCGGCTCATTCGCTTGCTTAAACTCAACATTGATTCTGATTCCGCTGAACTGGGTTGTGTGTGAAAAAGTATTTGTTGTTAACATTCTTTTTTC
>OZ010591.1:66522554-66535054 GCA_963932145.1 Acanthosepion lycidas
ATTTATTTCTATATGTGTATATGTGTGTGTATGTGTATATGTATGTATATGTGTGTTTGTATATATATATATATATATATATATATATATATATATATATGAGTATATGTGTATATGTATGTGTGTAGGTATACTTTTGTATGTTTCTATCTGTAGTGAAGAATGTGCGTACACATACGTATGTATGTATTTTTTTTATTTTTTTTCATATATTGTTATATATTTGAACTCGTGTATGTGTCCTAATGTGTATATAAGTATATATGGGATATTTATATATATTTATGTGTTTGGGAGTTTTCTTTTTTATATATTAGATAGTCTTATTTTTAAGTGTTACATTTTGCCTGGACATTTGAATTTGTTTTTTTCTTATTGTGTATGCATACATATATATATATATATATATATATATATTTTTATCCATTTCTATATATTTTTGTGTCCTTTTTCCTTATGTTGTTCATTGATGAATAATTGTTTTTCTATTCTATCCGTATTAAATTTTATCTATTCAACCATTTTTATCTATATATCTTTGCCCATATAAGTTATATTTTAATAGTATGTTTGAATTTGTTTACTAACACTTTCAAATTTGAATATTTCTTGGTGTGTATAAGTGCATGTCTTTATCAATATATGTGTGTATAATCGCTTATATGTGCCTTTCATTGTATGCATATGTTTTTTTTTTGTGCTTTTTTTTAAGGGCCATGGACACCTATTTCCTGTTTCATGGCTTTTTTGCGTGTTTATATATCTAAATATGTCTACATGTTTTTGTATTATAATCTGATTGTGTATGTATCGTCTTTTGCAAGATTTCACCCCCCCCCTTCCCATATCATCATTTCAAATGTATCTAAGTTGTAATTTAAGAATCGTATATATAACTGGATGTACCGTCGAAAGTACTTGCGTATTTAAGGAAGACCTAATACAGTTTATAATTTTAAAAAAACAAGGATTCATTTAGTGATTAGTAGGTTAATGCATCTTTAAAATTTTGTTAGTGAAGGGATTTCGCCATTTTATATCATTAACTTTACTAATTTACTTTTTGTATGAATGATTCATTGTAATATATATTCCATATATACTCAAGTATAGGATTGGTGTATACGGAATAAATTCCAATAACCAGAAAATACTATTCTAAAAATAGTGCTCAATACAGAGTAGAACAAATATAATTATTTATTTGAAAATTATAACATAAACATGCTATAAAGTCTCTTCCAAAATAGCCATTTTGTTTCAACACTTCTGGTGTATTATTAAGTGATGGTGTTGCTGTTACATAAGCTGGAGTGACCAATCAAAAGAGAAATATATGAGAATTCAAAAAACTTGACAATGAACCTTGGTTATAATAATTAATGCTTTAATGTTAGTGTTATACTAAAATAGAATTCATTCTAACTAATATTAAATTTTACTATAAAATTAAAAATTACCAATTTTAAAATTTAAATTTAATCTGTATTAAATTTAAAAAATTATAAAATTATTTAAAGAAGAAATTGAGGAAAAAATATATATGTTTTGTTATTTATTTTGCTTTTATCGAAAGGCCAAAAATTCAGTTAGAATAAATATTAAAACCTAATGTTGCTCTGAGCTTCGTTACAACAGATACATTTAAAGTAATGATATTGGGCAGGGGAGGGTGAAATCTTGCAAAAGACAATACATACACAATCAGATTATAATACACAAACACGTAGACTTATTTAGATATATAAAATCATAGTTTATTGTAAATATATGAAAATAAGAAACATAGTGATATAATAATAAATATATATACATATATGTAGAAATATAGTTTTAAGATGTGCTATATTTATGGAATAAAGTGCTCAATATCAGAGATAGAGCGTATGTAAATATAAAAGTGAACATAGAAGTCAACACTTAGAGGCGACAGTCTGTTTCATGCTAGATGCAATCTACATTTACAGTCTGTTTCATGCTAGATTGTATCTAGCATGAAACAGACTGTCGCCTCCAAGTGTTGACTTCTATGTTCACTTTTATATTTATATACATACATACATACATATATATATATATATATATATATATATATACACACCCACATACCCCCCACATATATATATATATATATATATATATATATATATATATAACAATTAGCTAGATAAAATAATTTAGTTGGTTAATTATAGAAATTTTCAATAAATTTTGTTTTTAATGCATTTATACAAATTCAGTGAATATATTTTACAAAAGAAGTTTATAAGGCAATGAATTATTGAATCCTAGTAGAAAAGATTACAATAAAATCTATTTTAAAATGATTGGAAATTATTTACAGAGTATTGTAAAATTGTGAAAATAGATCACTGTAAAAAGGATTTTAATCAATAAATATATTGATACGATATTGAAAATAAAATTTGCTAAAATTTATTCTCTATGCAGATTTCTAGGAATGGAGTAAGAAATCAGATACATTTGAAAAGTTTTATAATAAAATGGTTGTTTACTTACGGTGGTCCACTTTCTCTACGTTTCTGTTTGGCTGCTTGAATAACCGATGAGAGTTGGTCGTTGGATACGTCTGATTCTGGTTGCTCGACTTCGGGATTTGGATTGTCGGCACTGGGGCGGCTGTTAAATGGAAAACAATCAGAAAATAAAATAAATATACACCACTCTTAATTTATTTTTATAATATCATTTTTGGGGTTTTTTCCTGTACACACATAAATGCAAGTACACACACACATGCATGAACAAAGAAAAACGTGTAAAATAAAAAGTAAAAAAAATGGAGAATAAAAATTCTATAATTTACTCTTTTTATAAAAAAAGAATTTGCAAATTTTCTATACTTCAGGTAAGGGAAAAATATAGAGGTAACTTAAATTTCACTATATTGCATAAAAACAATTATCCTAAAAATTCTTTGGTAGCATTATCACCCATATTCATTTTGCAAAAAAAAAAAAAAAAAGGAAAGGAAAGAAAAAATAAGAAATGCACAAAAGCATTTGAAACAATATATTTTATTTGAGAACAATTTATATAAAAATGCTAAAAATTATTCTCTATATGAAATATCCTGAAAATGACTTGAAAATTATTTTTTATGATTTAAAATAGAAATAATTCCTTTCCAAACTTTGCAAAAATTACTGCAATTAATTTACTTAGTTAACATATAAATATACTTTTGAATTTCAAATAGACAAGCCACAACGATTATTCTTTTTTGAAGAAAAATACACCTGGCATATACTTGTTCCAAGCACCCTTTTAAATATTCAAATAAAACACTTTAACTTAATGCTTAATATTTAATAAAAGGTGTGTTTGGAATAAGGATATCCTGGGTGGATTTTTGTGTAAAAAAGAATGACTCTTCTGCCCTGCTTATTTGAAACTCAAAGTTTAGCTGCTTCTTTGAATTCTTTTGATTCAATTTGGCAATTTATTGTAAGAAGCTGTACTAAAAATTCAATATAATTAATTTTATAAATTCAAATTAGTTATGATAGAAATTAACTGAGAATATACCATAAAAGGTATTTAAAATGATTTACTATTATAAGAAAACAATAAATATCATTAAAACATTTTAATTTTAGTAAG
Organism: Acanthosepion lycidas; assembly: GCA_963932145.1. NCBI lineage: Eukaryota > Metazoa > Mollusca > Cephalopoda > Sepiida > Sepiidae > Acanthosepion > Acanthosepion lycidas. Next base: position 66,526,179 of record OZ010591.1, read on the forward strand.
TGCTGAAAATATTTTAATATTTAAAATGCAGAATATGATAGATCAAAGCTAAAAAACATTATGAAAATCATATAAATATTTTTACAATATAGAAACATTCATATACAGACCTGTCATTTTCATAACCAACAAATACATTTGCTGCAGGATTATTTATAAAAAATCATATTCGCTTAAATTTTAAGCATTAGACAGAATTTTTATCAGCACTTTTATTCTAACATCAGTTTTGATAGCTTGATATGATTCAAAAGCATTTTAAAGTATAAGATGTTGGAAAACTGAGAAAAGTAACACAAGAAAATAAAATTTACCTACTCACAAAACAAATTATTTATTATAATGATTATTTTAAAAGATTTTACACTCATTTTTTATTGTATTATTTTAATAAGCTTAAATGATTTGAGTTAATTTTGTCTTAAAATTGGACTGGATATAATTGAGTAGAAAAAATTGTTAACAGCTGAAAAAGGGAAGAAAAAGGAGAAAGATTAACAAGAATTCAAAATGGCTGACACATTCAATGAATGTTTAACACTAGAAAATCAATAGGCTAAATTTTCCTTTTTTAAAAGTTATATACAATATTATTTGTTATAAAGAAGAAGGTGCTAATTTGAAGTTAATCTGCTAAGAAAATGTATTAAAAAATATAAGTATGATACTTATAAAATATAACATATATAAAATGCTTATTTAAAGTAAATAAAGCTATATAAATATTACAATGCATCTGATGTGTTCATATTCTGATGAGAGAGCTATCTGCTGAAGCTTGAAATAGACACTTTTGTAAAACATGCCTCATTATAATTTGGCAAATACAGTATGTTATTTTCTGAATGGTTGTCTATAAAATAAAATACTCCATTTTCTGAACAATATAATTTATTATTTAAAGCAATATACTTATGCTATTTTTAATAATTTGATAAATGCCATGATGTAGCTGAAAAGCGTTTTTTGTTGTGACTATTAGCAATATAAATTTATTAAAAAAAGACACATTTAAAAAAAACAAATTCTCCATATTTCTTACCGTAATTAAAACAATATTCTTTCTCCCTTTCACACACACACACATACAAATTATACTCATGTTCATACACATATTCATTTGCTTATATATATATATATATATATATATATATATATATATATATGAATAAAGACAAAAGGAAAAACTATTCTTTCCTGACATGTTTCATCCTCTGATGGACTTTATCAAGGAAAATGTAAGGATTTTATTTTGCAACATGTATTTATAAACAACTAAAAATATTGTTAGATTTTCTAAATTTTTAAATTTAACAATGGTCATAACTATTCACCAGGCTGTGAAAATTAAGGTAAACTATGGATTATGTGAAGTGATATAAATTAATTTAGCATCTAACATAGTTTACGTTGACTTTCGCAGTTAACTTGACAAAAATTTATGCGTGTTCTTAAAATTAAAAATTTTGAAAACCTAATTATATTTTTATTTGTTTATAAATACATGTTGCAAAATAAAATCTTTACATCTGTCTTGATAAAGACAACCAGTGAATGAAACTTGTTTTTTTACAGATATATTTTTATTTATACCTGAATTTTTTTACACATTCACACACAGAGACTATATATATATATATATATATATATATATATATATATATATATCTTCAAAGGATGATATGGAAAAGCTAATAGTAAGGGAAAGACTTTCAATATTTACCCACCCTAAAAAAATGGTTACATGCAAAAAGGTAATCTAAGCAATACCAAAACAAAATGAAAAAAACACAAATAAAAATATATATAAAATATCTGCATTCCTGCAAAGAAGATATGACATTGAACAGAACAACAGTGTAACAACATATATAAAATAAAATTTGATGACTTTAATCAAGTCAGAAATCAAAATTTGTTCAAGAAAGTGATGAATTTTCTAAGATATTTTATAGCAGTGTAAAAATATTCCTTTCGTTGCATTCATGTAATTGGATCTAATATATAAGTGCGATAGAAATACCTTCTACATATACTGCCCAGAAATACCTCCCATATAATGATAAAACATTAGTGAGATGAAGACGCCATTGCCACTAATGTCTTATGTGGAAGGTATTTCTGCCACACCCTGTAATATCTTGAATATGATAGTATATACTGCAAAGTCATTATAGATTTTTTAAGGGTTTTCTCTGATACTGTTGATAAAACATGATGGAAATTAAATTACTTGAATTCTGAATATGAATTTAAATATACTACTAAATTGGCAATAAGGTTTAATCATCTTACAGTTGAAATTTTGAAATTACAGTTAAAAGCTTCTTGCTTTCCAATCAACTTTGATTTTTAAAAATTTAAATGAAATATCAACCATTATCTTCTTTTTTTTATTGTTCTCTCTCCTTAATAGTTTTTTTTTCTCTTATTCTCTCAAACTCAGTAACTCCTTGCATTTTAGTGACTTTATTGCCTTACTTGGGATGAAATGGTTTAAAAAGAAATATTTTTATAACTTTTTTCAGGTATGGGTAGAACTTAACATCAACTGCCAAGGTTACTTCTTTGGGCCTGCTAACAGTGACAAAAGAGTAAGAACTGAATGTCAACCTAGGGAAGCAACTGAAGTTTCCTGAAACAATTGTCTCAACAACAATAAGTACAGACATGGTACGGATCACAGGTGCCTCCAAGCAAAGCAGACCATTCCTTGAGATGGTCACTTTGTAAAAGCTATCAAGAGGAAGCAAGCAATATATACTTGGTTGGTAAAAGAATACTAATGGAGTTGGGAGAAAATCAGTTGTATGACTGGCATTGTAAAGATTCTGTTGATGCCTTCACATGCTATAATCAAAAACTAAATAGGTTGTTCATATTTTTACCAAACTGAGACCATGTTCAGAAAATTATGGTATAAGAATTATGTACCATGATTATTATTTGCTTCAACAATAAGCTTGAAGAAAATAGTCATTATTATAAATTACTAGTTGCTTTTACTTTAAAAGCAACTGAACTTGATTTACTCAACAGTAAAACTAAATACTGAACTCAGAATTTTGTATTATGCCTAATAATCTATCAATAATTTCTTATCAGAAATGACCTAATTTCTGCATGCTTGTTTATGTGTTTGTTATCATAAAACAACAAAAATGGAACAGCATAGGATAGTCTTTGTTAGTGCAATACTATTAAAATACACTAATCTGGACAATAAGGTAATTTCCAGTCCAAATTGGCTATCAGTTTTTGCTTAATCTTTAATTAAGTATAAACTAACAAAACTATAATTTTTAGTGAAGTATAAAATAACAAAAAAAGTATTTTCAAGTGAGATAACTTCAGATCTGTTAACTGCTAATTATGGAGTCAAAGAAAGTAAGTAGAGAAGAATTTTTGACCCCTCTGCAGTCCTCTCTATCAGCCATAGTGGCATATCAATGATGATACTTTAATAATAGTAATAATAAAATTTAGTGTTAATTAGCATTTGAGAATAATTGCAAATTTTATGAACAGAAAAGGACTTGAGCTTGAATTGAAGACTGTCAATAGCAGCATTTAAGCAACTGTTAATTACAATATTATTTTCTTGACCTGTTTATACTGATTTTTTATCAAACATAGTGGCATACTCTGGTAATAATTTAATAATAATTAACATTTGAAAATAATTATAATATAAATTTTATAAGTTGGAAATGATTTGGCATTGAATGGAATCTGCCCCAAACAGTATTTAAGCAACTGCTGGGTAAGTACATAGTAAACTATAATAATTTTCTTTTGATCAATTTTCAGGATATCTTTTTGTTTTCTCAATCAAATTTTGATCACTGTGTGTTATTTTGAATAACACTAATCATTTATAAATATATATATAAGGCATTCATGTATGTACATAACACAAATATATATTCAGGCAAAACAAATGTATTTGCAAGTGAAGGATTTACCAATCAAATGGAAGTAAAGATAGTAATAATCCGTGAAACTACTATATTAAAAAAAATCATTATGACAATTGGTGAACGAGCCATTCTCTGATATTATACAGGTGGAATTAAAAAATCCTAACACATGCAAAAAGGTAGGGACCACAAAACAAAGGAGCAAGTTACCTACAACAGACATCATACAGAACATCAAAAATTAAATTAAAAGTTAAATAAAAGACTAATTACATAATAATTAAAAAAGAATGAAATCAGAAGTCAGGCTAATAGCCAAGAACGTGTTTGAGGTTGAAGTTGACCTCTAACTCACTAAAAAACTTACATTGTAATTCTAAATATATCCATGTTGAAATGATTTCAGTTAAGAATGTTAAAACTACAGGAATGTACACAACTTTGAGATTCTATTGAAACATGTTTACTTTTTTATGTGAAACCAATTCCTTTACTTTTTATCAGCAAATAGTCAAAAAGCTAAACATAGCAAGTTTTGTGGTTTATCTAAATCATGGATTAAAAAACTAGAAGTTAACAAGCTAAATTTAACCTGCTAATCCTATGAAGCATGGTATTATTCCAAAATAATAATGTTATATTATTTTACTCTCATATTATTATGTATAAAATTTTAAAAAATGTATTTTGTATCTATTATATACAGTGTAACCCGGATATAAGAGAAACCTGCATATAAGATACTTCTTCTCTGGTCCCGACAACTCTCTTATATCTGGGTTTGGTCTATTTTGTTTAGGTAAGTATAGCTCTAATTTGGGACCAGAGAAAATCTCTCTTATATCCGGGTTCCTCATATCCAGATCTCTTATATCCGCGTTACACTGTATAATAATAAATAAAAATCAAAGAAAAAGATGATCAGATGATATAAAATAATTGGCAATATTTAACCTTTGTACCTTAAAAAAAACCTGTTTATTATTTTTACTGTCAATTCTCAAGAACAAAGAAAATGTATGAATTCACTTTCATATGTTTAGATTTTATTAAAACTGTAATCATCACTTTTTAAAACAATAAACATTGTGTGGAGGTAATTAAAATAATATCATTGTCAAGAGAAAAACCATCTTTTTGACATACCGTTTTTTAAAGGCACAAAAGTTAAAGACGGTCAAATCATAAAAATATATTTATACATACAAAGAAGGACAATTAATTGACATTTACAAATGCCTCCTAGCTGAAAGATATTCTGCTTTAATATCATTTGCCTAACAATTTCAATATCTGGCATAATATATCCATGTGATAAAACATTTTCAAAGAGGAAGCATACTAAATCTGATTATAGATTAGTTTTGGAGGATCAACATTTACAGGCAATTTTGATCTTAGGAATCACACATTTTGAGCCACAATTTGACTTGGTTTTATTTAAAAAAAAAAGAATTTCATTATTCTCATTGATTCTTCATCTTCAACATTATTGCTAAAAGAATTTTATTACAGTTTATACTTATTCATAAGGGAAAACATTTAATATCATTTAAAATAAATGATAAAAAATATAGTGTTATCTTTGTTTTATCTCTTTCCATAATTTTATCTTAGCCTGCAACTCTAATAAATATTGTCAATGTGACTTACTTTCTGTTTGTCAACCCTTAATCTAGATCAGTCATGGGCAAACTGCATGTAGTGATATTAGTTGTCAGTTGATATCTTGTTAAGAACATATCTACAGGATGTTACAGAAACAATAATTATCCTCACAAGGAAAGTCAGTTGAGACAACCTCCCAAGAACCAGGTCAACTGACTCTAACAAAGTAGGTCAGCTGAATAGATCAGACTAGGAGCCAGGTTGGAGGACCCTGGGTTCTTGATGAATGACTTTTAGACAAAAGCTGAGAGGGCAAAGTTTTGTCTCTGTAAGACAGTGGTCCCTGGAAGTCTAAAACAGGAGACCACTCACCCATCACATGAAAGGAAGGCACACTCTTCCCCTGAGCCACATGTGGCTCATTTGGCTTTTTAAATGGCACATCTAACTTCATAAGGAAAATAATATTTGCTAAGGTTTTGTTTGTTTCATTTTTACTTGTTCACTAACACTCTCTCAGACATAACATATACAAATAAACAATGATTCAGTACAATGTTTCTTGAATTTTGTAAACTTTCAGATAAATAAAGTTATCAGTATTTTAAACCATTGGCGATTTTCACTAAGGAAGATCATACATGTAAACATCTTTTGCTTTTGAAACAGGAAACATTCATAATATTTTTTTTGCAGAAGAAATATTTCTATTTTAGAAAATTATTTTTTTCTACTATGAAATTAATAAATTAGTGCTTTTGAAACAAATCACATGATCTTTGGGGATAATGTTATACCAAGACTTCAAGTTTTTAATTGTAGAAAAATCTTTTCTCTAAAGAAAAAAATATCAGTTTTTCCACATTTCTAAAGCAGATGCTTACACATATGGTCTTCTATAGTGAAAAAGGCTGATATTACTACAACAAAAAATTACCTTGATTTTTTAATCATGTTGCCCACCATATGATGAGCCATATCTTATGTAACCCACAGGTTGAAAAAGATTGCCCATACCTGATTTAGATGATAAATATACAGAGAATAGCATGGATATTTACTTGTTCTTTCACAGAGACCAGATATAGCACAAGATTTTTTAGTGGGCTTCTGATGCATACATAGAGTAAATAATAAAAATTGTTTGGATCTCTCAGTACTTGACTTTTGGTTGCCTTACATATCAGAAATTAACCCAGTTAATACTTCTTTAAATGCATTATGGTGTTGCTGCAAGCCATCTCTGTGAAGCTAAAGCCTCGTAAAATGAGATATCATAATAAAAAAAAATGTTTACTTATCTCTAAAATGATATATGAAAATAAATTGATAGATAAGCAAATGTTTTATTTGATTTATTATCATTAATGATCTATCTCTAGAAACTGAACTTTCTAATTACAAATTGCTTGTCTAAAAAACATTATCTGCTGTCAATATTCTGGTTGACTGAGTTTAAATGAAGCATAATCTTTGTCATTATTCAGATATATACATAAATTAAAATTATTTGTTTGGAAAAATAAATTAATATATTATTATTGCTGTTTTTGTAATTTGAAAAGAATTGGAAAAGCTGTAGGCATTTTCCAATGTATGAGACCAAAATATGATCCAGCACTTTCTTCAGCCAGGATACTAAACTCTGGCAGTATTATACTGTCATACTAATGGCACTCTATGTTGTAGAGTAGGGCTTAGTGTACTTCCTGCTCTTCCCTATTACTGTGACAATGGAAGAAAACAAGTAAAATCTGCCAGAGAGAAAATATCTTCTACCAACTATGCTTGAGGACCATGCTTGGGATCTCATGGTGAGACCATATAACTAACAAAGTGATCATGGAGAGATCTGACCAAACGAATCTGTAAGACAGGATGACAGTATGGAGTCTCAAAATGATTGGTCATGTGCTGCGGATCTAATCCAGCAGTTTCTTCAGCCAGAGTACTAAACTCCGGCTGTATTATACTGTCATACTAATGGCACTCTATGTTGTAGAGTAGGGCTTAGCATACTTCCTGCTCTTCCCTATTACTGTGACAATGGACTGCTCCTACTTATAAATATGGCAAGTAGCCAGGATTTGAGTAGTATTTGATTTACTCAAGTTTTTTCCATTTTGTGCATGGGTATTTAATAAACCTTTTCTTCTTTGTTTCCTCTGCCTAGTCTTCTGTTCTTTTGATGCTCTAACTATGGACTTCCTAATTTTCAGCTATTTTGAACAAAGACAGCATTACAACACTATGCCAATGAGACATGGAAGAAAACAAGGAAAATCTGCCAGAGGGAAAATGTCTTCCACCAATGATGCTTGAGGAACATGCTTGGGATCTCATGGTGAGACCACAAAACTAACAAAGTGGTCATGGAGAGATCTGACCAAACTGATCTGCAAGACAGGATCATATTGCCGAGGATCAAGAAGATTGGTCATGTGTTGTGGATGCAATCGACAAGAACAATGAGAACCTCTTAGGGGTGGAAACCAGAGAGGGATGTAGATGGAATGCACTCCATTCAAGACCTGGAGGAGGACCTGGCTGAGATGGAGCTGACCTGGAAAGAAGTCCAGGATTGTGTTCAATCGAGAGCTTTTGTCACCCAATGTTTCATAGAGAATGAGAGGAAGTAACTATTATTGCTGTTTTTACAAAATTTTCTGTATAATTTATTTAATAGCATAGTGGCCATCAAAATATGATGGAATTACTTGCATAGTGATTGGCAATTCTGTTCAGAATCAGTCTTTGAGCACTCCTCAGCCATTTGCCTAGAATAGTGTAGTATCTGTGCACTCAGCCCAGAATCAAAATATTATCTAAAACACACACTGCAAGAAGTGTTTTATATATATATATATATAAAGTGGACACTGTGATCAACACCAAGCAGTGACAGTCCATTTGATGTCTGCCCTAAAGATAGTAAAACAGACTGCCAAAACGTAGTGTTGACCTCAGTGTCCAGTTTTTGATTTCATATTTACATATGCTTTATCTCTCACATTGACCACTTTTACCCATAAATATAGCATACCTTAAAACTATATTTTTATCATATATATATATATATATATATATATATATATGGATAAAGACAAAAGGAACAACTTATCTTAGCCAATGTATTTCATGCTGTGATAGACTTTATCAAGATAAATGAAAAGATTTTATTTTGCAACAAGTATTTATAAACAAAAGTATAGCTATGTGTTATAAAATAAAATCCTCACATTTGCCTTCATAAAGCCCATCAGAGGACAAAATGCATTGGCTAAATCAAAAGCTTAACTTAGCCAATGCTACATCTTTATTCATTTTGCCTATACTTTTAGTTAAATC
>OZ010591.1:66540054-66582554 GCA_963932145.1 Acanthosepion lycidas
CATTATCCATTATCAGAAGCATTATGTCTTTCTTATTTCCCACCACTGTAAGGTTACCTCTCTGTCTTGTCTATACTATAAATACTTTCATAGTAATTGTTTGGATGAGGTCTTCGCTATGGTACCTAGACTTTTGGAATTTAAGCATAGTACTAGACTGGCATCGAGATCTCATCAATTTATGGTTGAGCTGGCTAGATATAACCGTAAATTCTATGCTGACAGTTTCTTTTCTCACATTTCTCACTTGTGGAACTTCCTTCTGGCGCCATGCTTTCCAGCCAACTTTAATCTGCAAAAATTTAAATGCAATGTCAATCACTATTTACTTTCCTCCTGAATGCCCTTTCCTCTTTCCAATCATTATTTTTTTCTGTTCCTAATTTTTTCACACCCTGTAACCTCTTGTGTCTTAGTGGCTTTATTGCCTTGCATAAGGTGATACCGATTAAAAAAACATCTTAACAATGAAGGTGAAAAGAGAGATAGATAAAAGAAAGACTAATTAAAAATTAATATCTAAGAAATTCAGATATCTTAGCACTATTACATCTTAATATTTGATAAAGATCGTCTAATTCTTGTATTTTCTCTGGCGTTTAGCCTGACAACTGAAAACAACATATTTGTATACATATACATATATGTTTTTCAAATGATGACAATGACAGAAAAAAAAAAAGTAAAAAGAGTTCTGACAGAGAAGATACTGGCGCATGGCTGCCTACCAATACAGGACTGACTGACAGACAGGCACACAAGAAAAAAAAAATAGTTGGTAGGATAAAAACCCACTTAACAATGAGAGCTCTGGCGATGGTATTGGCAAGCAACGATTGAGAGACTTCTTCATTTGGGCACGTCTGCCCTTCCTGAGCGGCATTTATATCCAAAGAGCTGGGCCTACTGCTACCTGAGCTCTGGCTATTGCTATCATCTTCAGTGCATTCCCTAGTGTTACCATCAGTGAGAGGTGCATGTCTAACGTGACTTGAAGAGGCAGTGCAAATGAAATCCAAATTTGGTCTATGGTGATCCTCAGTGGGAGGTCTAGTGTTACTGTACGTGAAAGTGAAGGAGGAGGAGGAAGAAGAAGACTGTGGCAAGGAATGAGTGCCATGGGATGGACTATGATTTCGTTCTGTAATGGGGCTTATGCTATCCACCGGGGTCAGGGACCCAGAGCTACTGCTTCCTGCACTGGGCAGGCCATAGACACCATCGATACCCGGACAATATCTATCAGCAATTCTTAGACAGTATATATTGTCCGTATCTTGACTACAGTCGTCTCTGGAATAAGACCCATGGTAGATTTCTAAAGTATTTTGGTTGGTGTCCTCACTGCTGGACCTCTGGTTGTCTTCCATATCAGACGTTTCATAATTGGCCACATTTGACCTATAACTACTGTTGGTACTTGGACTTCGCGTATGGTCGATAGTGAAATTAGTGCTATAATCTGCATTTAAGCTACAGAAACTGTCAACACTGATATCCAAACTGGGCTTCCGCTCATCATGCAAACTTTGGCTACTTTGGCACAAGTTGCCATCTCTGATGGAGATGCCCTCCCCAGATTGGGAGCTTAAGCTCTCTTCACTGACTACTACAACGCCTCCACCATCAAAGCTCACACTTGATAAATGGTCCATACCTAGACAAGAGTCAAGCTCCTGGGTTGCAGGTACATGCACACTACCAAACTCTTTGCCAGGGATAGATTCAACATTGCAAACCCTTTTGGCGCCAAGTCTCCCCTGACCAGAACTTGACCGTTCTAGATATTTCATGTTATAGCACTCCTTACTACCAGACTTATGTGCATACAATCTCTGCTGCAGATGTGTCATCTCCTCCGATAGTGGACATTCGTTATTGCTATTCTCATCGGATTCTTCATGCTTTGGACTTGGCCATTCATTTTCATCTGTGCTGGCCTCATCTCCCTCATCATTTAAGCCTGGCTGACAGTAATATCCTCCCATGCTGGTTGTTGGTGGTTGGAAAGCTTCATCATCATCTTCCAGTTCTGGCCACATATGCACACTAATACTGTCATTGTCTGTGCTTTCGTTAAAATGATAATCCAAAACAATACTAGGTTTGGGGTAGCTGTCCACCTCAGATGACCTGTTGTATTTGCTACTACCATTAGGACATGATGGAAGGTATTCCCTGTTTTGGGGCTTCAAATATCCATAGCTGTCACAAGCCCTGCAGTTATCATAGATCTGGCCGCCATCGCTTGCACGACGGTTTACTTCTTCCACTTTCAGGCTAGCCCGACGGAAATCATGGCTACGCCTGCGATGATTATCCAGGATGGTTCGTATTGAATCATCCATGGTATTGATCCAATGAATTTCCTCTGGGATTGGAAGTTTGTTGATTGATTCTGATGACTGCTTTACTGTGTTATCAAAATTGTAAGATTCATCCACTCGCCATTGGATTTCTTCATTTTGAGGGGAAAGTTGGTTTTGAGAAGTTGAAAATGGCTCCACAGATAATGAAATATTTGTTTGATCATTTGGCACTTTCTCCCGCACTGTCTGCAGATAGCCAGATTTTCTGGAGCGATCAGTGGAGATACAGAGCCCTCCCAAAATGGGAGCCATCTGTGTGTGATCATTTTCTGTGTTCAATTTAAAATCGTTCTCACTGGCTATGTTTGGTTCAGTTCTAGATTTAAGCCCACACATGTCTACTGAAGAATTAGGATTAGGAATAAGAAAAGGAGATTTTGTCCCGTCTAAGATATTCTGTTCCTGTTGTAGAGTCTTGTCTTGTTGCCGATCACTATACTCATTATTTCCCACAATGGGAATTTTCTTTATATTGTTCAAATAACAGGGAGGGTCTTCGTGCTCAATAACTGGTTTATAATTATGTTGTGTGCTGTGGTAGGGTTTATTGGCTCTAGGTAAAATTTCAGTGCTATCTCCAGTGTCTGCTTGCAAGGGTTCCTCAGAGGAAGGCCTATGAAGGAAGTAGACAAGGGCAAAGGATGAGCAAAAGATTTCATTGGTGTCTGCTTATAAAAGAGAGGAAATTGTTTAATATCATACATATATGATTTACAGTTCAACATGTTTTTTTCTGTTTTTTTGGAGGAATGATTTTTTTTACCTCACTCATATTGTGAATATACCTTAATAAATTATTTGATAACCCTTCCTTCCGATTATAAAATTATTTTTAAAAACTGAATACATTTTAAAAGTACAAATAAAAAACTGAAACCAATAGAGGCAGTGCCAGATTTCCATATGGGCTGCAGCCCGGGGGCTCCAAAACTAGAAGTACCCCCAAAAGCCTTGATAAAACTAAAAAAAAAAATTAAACATATAAGAACAGAGGAGGTTTGTTTATTTTCAGATTTAATGGGTCTCCTTTGAACTAATTTGAAAAAATTTAGAGTATTTGGGCCTCTCAAGTTGGAGTGGGTCTTTCAAATTTAATTGGGCTGCTTGAAGGGGCCCCATTTAGACATTTTTACAGACATGGAGGGCCAACATACGTAATGAAGCTCCTCACCATTCTATTAGCCAAGAGGACACTTAAGGCCTAAATCTGGCTCTGCTTAAAGGATACAATTTTTCTTTGTCTATAGTACTATTACAATACAATGCAGAGGTTATAGATTAAACCAATAGTATAAATTAATTTATGTGGATATCTATTATATACAATAGAATTAAAAAAATTTCAAAAGCAGTACTCACAATATGAATCATAGTAAAATCAACTTTTAAATATTCCTCCAGAACACCAAACTTACCTGCCAGGTATTTGAAAGATGATTCACAGAATGAATATAAGAATTAAAACTAATTATATACAAAATTTGCCTGTTATAATATTTCTAATTCTTATTTTCTTTAAATACCATGTCCTTTCAGGATGTAGGCAATCAGGGATCTCCACAAATGTCTTGTCATTATATTTGTGAATTGCTATGATTTATTGGAAAAAGATAGGTTATTTTCATATGGTTTCTCTACAGTTTTGAATTTAGAATTATCCTTCTCCGAGCCAATAAAAATGGACAATTCTCAGTTATACACACATCTTTTTTTCTTTTTTGTCTTAAAGTCAGAGGTCAATTTCATTTAAAAATGCACATTTATTCAACAAAAGTAATAATATTTATTTTCTTGTGAGCAGATATTTACAACTTATACCAAAAGAAGACAGAGATATTATCAGTATTCATTTGGTTAAAATAGAACAAAAACATTTAGTCTTGTTATGAAATGGAAAGTATTTTTGTTTTTTGGAATGTGAAAAATTGTCCAGTGTATTCTAAAAAAAAGAATTATATTTATAGACAAATCTTACTGAAGCATTTTGGGATTTCTTTCTAACCAATAAAAATAGTCAATTCTCAGTCTTTTCCACATATTTTTTTCTTTTTTGCCTTAAACTTAGAAGGCTATAACCACTTGACTGTATCTCTTGTGTGTGAAAGCTGTTTCTATTTTGTGAACTTTTTACTTTGTTACTGTCTTATAGTTGCTTTGCTTTGCCTTGTATTACATTGTTCATTTCTTGTACTTTTTGCTTTGTTCTTATTTTTATTATTGTTATTATTGAAACAATATCTACTGTGATGTAATTCATATCAAGCATAATCACAAGGACATTAGATGCAGATTTTATTTTCAATGTCTGAAGATTTCCTTAAATGGAGATCAAAGACAAACTCGTCAAAATTAATAAGCAATTGCTTTTGCATTTATTATAACAGGCAAATCTTTTTGTTAATCTCATGATAACTTAAGCTAGAAAATTTGACTACAAGGGGATGCTCAAATGTTCTCAACCTAACCAAGAAGTTTTTCTAAAAAATTTTGTCATTTGGTCAGAATTTTTGGAGTGATTTAGACTGATAACTTTTAATTATTTCCTTGTACATGAGGTGGTAAAATATTTTAAGGTTGGCAGGTGAGTTTTGTGCTGGTGTCTTTTGGTTGATGACCTTTGACATAAAGTTTTGGAACCTTATTTCTGCAGAAACTTGACCACCTATCTCAAATATTTTATGATGTGTCAAAACAATTAATCACAAATTTTCAGCAAATGAAGCTGTCAACAATCTCAAAATTATGATAAAAAAATGAAGAAAAAACTCAAAAAAGAAAAAAAATCGCAGATATTCACAGCTTTATACTTTTGATAAAAATTTTGTAAAGTATTTTGCAACAAGAGATTTTTTCAAGTTTGTAAAAAAATAAATGTGTTACAATGTACTTTAAGAAGTATTGAAAACAATTTTAAGAGTTTATTGAAGATATGAAATATTATTCAAAACTTTGGGATAACAACTTAAAACAAGAAATGACTTCCTCAAAAAAATAAATGTAAAAAGAAGTTCATTATTTCCTGTGGAAATGATTTTAAGAAATGTGTGAAATATCCAATGACATATGAAAAATGTCAGACTGGATAATTTGACAAATGAACACATTGATGAATCTTTTCAAATTACTTGAATATTTGAGTAGCATTTTGTATATTTACATATGTCTATAGATGTATGCACACAAACACACACACACACACACATATATATATATATATATGAATGAATGAGAGAGAGAGAGAGAGAGAGAATATATATATATATATATATATATATATATATATATATATATATATATATATATATATATATATATTAATTTGATTAAGTTCTTCTGTCAAAGTTAACAATGAGAATAGGTGTTGGAGGAAGTTAACAAGTGATTGTTCAGCTGCTCTCTCACTCTCTCTCTCTTATTTTGTAGACATATATATATATATATATATATATATATATATATATATATATATATATATATATATATATATACACACATTGAAAATGAAACAGAACTAGGGACTTAATTTAATTCTATAATTGAATTTGAAGTTTTTACATTCTATTTTTGAAACATGGTAATTCCTGTGAAGTGATGGAACCATATTTTTAAATAAGTAAATTCATAATATATGCATATATATATATATATATATATATATATATATATATATATATATATATATATATACATATATATATATGATGGTTGTATTGATATATGAAACTGTCAGCCACCATGCAGTGTCAATCCCTATAACAAAACACACACACATGCGCATGCATGTGTGTGTGTGTGTGCATGCATCTGCACACATGCATTTGGATCAATAGGTCTGCAGTCTGAGTTATTAGCAGATCAAACACCTGAAATTTTTGCTGTATAATGTTTGGTTTATCTGGTTAATATCGACTACTGAATTAAGGGCATTGATAAGGAAGATGATAATGCCAAAAATAAATATTTATTGTGTGAAATAATTTTTTTTCTTCACCAGGCTACAGACTTATTGATCTACCTGTTAATGATACCACTCCACTAAAACTCCACACTATACACACCTATACACAGAATGCTACCCAAACTTTAAGGAACTCATGCTGAGATATATCTTTCTCAAAGAATGAAAAACAATAAAAAAAATGAAATTCTTTTTTTTTAATTTTGGTGAAATGATTTTGAGAGACAAAGGAAATGTCAGGTGTGACATGCAGAATGCTGGGTAACTTAACAGAATAACAAATTATTGAATCTTCAAATATCCAAAATTTGAGGACAACACCTGATATAATTTCAAATTTCTTCACTAAGCTGACTGTAAATTATTTAATGGCTCAATCAGAATTGCTTAACTCCTTGCAAATCCCAACTGATTCATTTAGGATTTTCTAGGAGGTGAATCCAATTGATGAAGAAAAAATTGCTTCATCAAATTGTTTTAACTGCAACATTATTATGACTTTACTTTTTCATTTCCGATTCTCATTTTAAAAGTCAGGTGTGGATCCAGGTTGAAGGGGAGTTAAAGCACAATTTAAAAAAAAAAAAATTCTTAAGAATGTTTATAAAAAAAAAACCCCAGAATAATGACAGGTAATCATAAATTAAGCTACAAAAACAAAAAAATTATTTTGTTTTTCATTCAATATATTAGATGTGGACAAACAAGATTTTTTACTGTGTATCATTTAATTTCTTTTTTACTTTGATTTTTCATCAATTTTAGTGCTAAAAAACCACACCTAAAATGCAAATGGAAATTTTTCATTTTGAACCTCACCCTGCTCAAAGTTTGGATCCACTCCTCTCTGTTTTTTTTTTTTTTGGTTTTTGTTTTCAATATTTTTTTTGCTTGAAAATTAAGAAAACTGTGAAAAATTAAAATCTGGTATGTCTGCAATATGAGGTATGGTAAAAACAAAAATTCCTTGAAAGCACATGTGAATAATATAGATGGTTTTGTAACTTTTGTGAAAATCAATTGACTGAAATTCAACATACATTTAAAAAAAAAATTAACTTCAAGAATGACAACATCTGTTGATAAAAAAAATCAATAATGAGATTAAAGTTTGTAATTCAATATTATTCCTCAGCCACATATCCAGTGTATGATACTCAACCAGACAGGCCAAACCAACATTTTAGAAAAGATAATTCAGTAATGTTTACAAAACTCCACTCTATCATATTATAATTCTGCTTGTTCCTCTTTTAGATAGTAAGTTAGTTAACACATGTGTTATACCCTGCCACTGCCTCATATAAATAATGGACCAATCTGTTTTAATCATGAAGAAAGATGGAATCAAAAAATATATCAGAGATTTTAGTGAGAAAAAAAAACAAGAGCATACATGAAAGAAAGAAAAGATAGAGGAAGTGATAATGTTCTCATGCATTTAATGTCTGCTTCAGTGAAATGGAAAACCTTGTCAATTTTAAATATTTTTATCCTCTTACTTCTTTAAATAATGACTTGCATTCATACTTATGATTGTTACTCTTATATTTGATTAAAGTTGTTAAGCTCAAATATTTAACGATGCAATAGGAGAAATTCTATAGATATTTTATAGTTATGGAACACACAAGGAACTTATTCAATAATTAAATTAAGAGTTATAATTTATCAGAAAATTAAAACAAGAAAAACACAAAATTTTCCCATATACTACTAGTAACTATAAATAAGATGTGAAATAAGTCTGACACATAGTTGTTAGTTGTTAGTAGATCTGAAATTTTGACAGTATAAGCTATGATCTATGTCATTATTTATTACTGAATTAAGGCCACTGACAAGGAAGATGATAACCATCTTCCTTGTCAGTGGCCTTAATTCAGTAATAAATAATAAAGTTAGTCAATAATTATTTTTTGTGTAAAAAGTAAAAAAATGTAAAGCATGAGGTTGTCTAAGTGAAGATAGTATGCAGGTGAATAAAAACTGTTGAGACTTTAAGAAAATAAAATGTGTGTAAGTTATGAATGAATCAAGAATCATCAAATAAAATATGTGTAAAAATGAAGTTATGAATGAATCAAGAAGCATCAAATAAAATATGTGTAAAAATGAAGTTATGAATGAATCTAGAAGAAGCATGAGATTCAAATGAAAAAGAAAAGAAACTTGATAAATACCGTTTTAAAATATTAGCACGTAGTTTTGCTTTAATTTTGCTAAACTTGGGTTCACCGGTTTCTGGTTTCTCCGTGGGTCTGAAAGACAAATTGGCACAATTTCAGAAGATTGAACACTGTTCAAACAGGACACTGAGTCCCACAGAAATGATTTTGCTTGTAACTGTATCACTGCATATGAATAAATATGTGAACAATTAATTAAACACTGGCCATGGAAAAAAAAAAAAAAAAAAACACAGCTAAAAAAGTAATACATTTCTATGCAATAACAGCATAAATTTATTTCTAATTTTTCTTTTTTTTCACTTGTGTGCAATCCACAAGCATGCTGTTGAGCATGCACCATTGCAGAGTGTCTCTGAAAGATGAATTCAATTGGAAGCAAGTTATGGTTGCTGACATAATAGAATATAATTTGGTATGGTTTAATTTGTTTTCCAAAATGATATATGATTTGAAATCTGAACAGAAATTATTATTATGAATAATTATTTGCTTATTTTATTACTAGCTTTATTCCATCTTATTGTTGGTTTTTATCACATTCTGGGTTAGTAAAATTTTCTATTCCATGAGCAAACAGTAAGAAAATTCAGAAACAAAAAATGTAGAGCAGTAACTAAAAGGGATAGTTAAGTGTCAAACATTGCTTAGAGCTACAAGGAAGAGGAAGATGAAGAGAGCCATGATTCAAGGGATATAGCACAAAAAGAAGTTTTGGACAAGACTTGAACTTAAATACCACACTTTAGGAAACTCATTTACAGACATAATCCAAGCCATTTTGGTCACATCAATGTTGATGATTAAGTTAAAAACAATTTGTCAGCATTCTGCTACTCCTGTCTGATCAATTCTCTATGCCATCTTCATTTTGCTTCTTAAGAGTAAATACAAATCTGTCACCATTCTGCTAATACTTCCCATCCAATTCTCTACATCATTTTTCTACTTAAGAGTAAATACAAATTTCTCATCATCCTGCTAATCCAACATCTTCTATTCGCTCCATCATCTTTGGTTTTGTAACCTAAGAGTAAATACAAATCTGTTGCACTCTGCCATTCCTTCTTCTCCTATTCTCTGCACATCTTCATTGGACTATCTGAAATGTTGTGATAAAAACACAAGATGGAGTAAAGTTAATAATAAAATGCTAATATAAAAAATATTTCTTCAGAAAGTTTTTATATTCTCAAATTTTTCCTTTATGCATGTGCAAATCTGAAAATTATTTTCACTCAGATTTTTTTTCAGAATTCGACATTTGTCCATCTCAAAGTGATAAGATAGATATCAAACAATTAAATATGTTAGTCTAAAAAATAAAATAAAAGTGATGATCATTTTTGTGGAGTAAAAAATAAGCCTCCTTCAGTCAATGTTTTTCAAGGATAGATATAATGTCTATTTTTAATCTGGTAAGAAGATTAATTCAAAAGAAACATTTGAGTTTTAAATTTTTTTTTTCTTCGCATCTTTTTGAGACACTTTTTATGTAAGTATTTCTATATAAACAGCTCAGTTTCTCTAGGCTTTAAGCAATTTAAGCAAGAATTACTATAGGCTTCTAAGATGACTGCAAGGCCAACTGTGATTATGGGCTAAAACACACACACATTTATATATATATATATATATATATATATATTAAAATTGTATGAACACTGCAAGCCAAAAGCAGAAAAAAGTTTTTGCTCAGAAATTAGCTGCATGCACCTGAGAAATATGAATGCTAAAGAAAATATACTGAAGCTTTTCATAAAATTAAAATGGATGCAGTATATTTTAATGCATTAGAAAGTTTAAAGCTGAAGATTGATCTCATTTTTTTTACCTGACCTCATATTTAAATTTTCATTTTTTTTTTTTTTAATCATTAATCAATTTGAAGATCATAATGAACAAATAGCAAAAAAATAAATTTTAAGTGGATAATGGCATAAGACACTTTGAGGAGGAGATGAAGTATTGAATACTTAATGGTATATTAATAATCAAGAGACATTTTCTGCTTGTAAAAAAATGATCTTTCTTTTCAAAAAATTATTTATGAATAATTTCAAATGGTACTTAATATTTTTAATACTTTCGAAAATGTATTTTGAAAATATAAGCACTCCCCCTCCTCAATACCTTCACTGTTGGTTTAAGATTTATCAAGGATTGTGAACATTAACAAAAAACTAATTAAATAATTTATGGTGAGTAACAATTTTATTATGACTTTTAGGATGGATATCTTAAAAGTGTATATTCACATAATATATACAAATATATTAAAACAAATGGAAGGAGAGCAAGCAAAAGAAAAAGATTACTCATTGTAAGCTGGTGAAATGAAAACTATGGCAAAAAAAAAATTGCTCCTCATTCTACTGAGCTCAATCATTGTGCAAAAAATTTAAAATCAAGAGGAAGAAAACAAAAACAGATATTTATATTGCCATAAAATTATAACTATAGCAGAACAAAATGATTAATTCAATTTGTATTTTGTCTGTCATTGGAGATTTTTTTCTCAGTTGTCAACAGAGCAGATTCAGATTACCATTTGGAATTGTTGCAGACCCTGTATATTGAATCTAAGCAACCTTCTCTCTACAAGTGTACAGAATGGTTGCTGTCTGTGACTCATAGTGCTGATTCTCTGGTAATATAAATTTTTCTCTTTCTTGATTTTAGTCATTTTGCATTTATATATAATTTCTTTGATTGGGAGCTGAAGAGTGAGGCATGATATCCAGTTAGTTTTTTTGTTATGTTTTTCAATTCCTTGTTTTATGGTGAGTAATATTTTTTCTTTTTCTTGCTCTTCCTATCCACTTAGTTTTAATATATATGTATATATTGTGTGAATATATACTTTTAAAAATGTCTATTAAGTGTTTTTTTAAAGTCATAAAAATCTCATTATTGATGGTGGTTAACAGTCAAAGTGAAAGCAAGCAAAGATTTTCTTACATAATTTATCATGTACTTGTTGGAATAAGGTAAAAGATCTTAGTGTAGGATTTGAGAGATAAAATATTACTGTAGTGACAGTCATAGATCTGTTTCTGGATTCTGAACCAATCACATTTCTAATTGATGTTTACAAAGTTTCAATGTATGGAAAGATCATTGCTCCATGATCCCAGAAATCTTTCAGATTATGTATTTTTTAATCATTTCACCCCAAGCAAGATGATAGTGGCACTAAGATGCAAGGGGTTACAGTGAGTGAAAGAGACTGAGAAAACTTTAGAAGGAACCAGAAACGTCATCCTAAACAGGAAACAAAGAATAAATATCTGCTCCTGTTCAATAAATGGAGAAGGAGTGTGAACTGGGCAATAGATGCTTGTATTTATGTATAGATGGTATAAACAAGCATCATTATATACAATGTTTCTATGTATGGAAAGATCATTGCTAGAAATCTTTCAGATTATGTGCATGTAGTTATACACAGATTGTATAAACAAACATCAATAAAGTAGTCACTGTTATGAATTATATTTTCAGCCATAGCAGTTTTTTTGATTCTATATATAAATGACACTTTCATAATCTCAGCTATGCTGATTACTAGTCTAAATTAGTCAAGTAATAACAGCTGATATTTAGTGCTATTTAACAGACTCAGTTGTAAGAGAAATATCTTTGATTTGGGTGAAATTTGTACAGTCAAATCCAACTGATTGTGAGTGCACACATCATGGAAAACAGGTCTTATGATACTTAGTAAGCAGATGTTTATTCCTTACAGTATCAATCAGATACAAATATAGTCATAAAAGACAAGTGATGTCCAGTCCACACTGGGGACAATTTCTTGAAAACTTTAACACATATTAAGTAGCATTTATATAACTAATAAGACTGTATAAGAAAAACAACTGATATATATATAACAACAATGTTAGAGAATTTTAAAGCAATTATTTTTGAATTTTTAGTGCTAAGAAGTATATAAATAGTTTGTGACTAATCTTTGCACTAAAGCAACATGATTGATTTGTTTTTTAAGGGTTACCAAACTTTCACAGGTTATTTAAAGCCATAAAATATTTTTTTTAGATTGTAAGATTTCTTTTTTGAGATAATAATGATTTAGTGATATAAGTTTTACTAATTAACCTATAGCTGGAAGGAGATGTGGATTCATACCTTTTTCCAATGGTATTTGCACATAAGTGAATATAACGAACCCAACTAGAATTGGAACTCAGTTCTCCTATTAATATTACAAGTTGTTAGCAATTACCTCACCTGCATAAAGTACCTGGTATTCCCAAGTGGTAATCCATCTAGATACTGACCCTAAAGCAACAGCAGTACCACAATGTTTTTTTATTTATTTATGATACGCAGATTTATGTAAACTAATGTCCTTCAGGCCTATCCCTAAGAGGTAGTGACAAGTGCAGGGTGGCAGTGTGACTGCTCACCAGAAAATCTTTTGTCCCCACCACTATGAAAATTAATTAATTTTACTTGTGCCAACCTGAATTACCAGCTTTCTATACAAATCACTATGAAAATGTGCCTGGTGTCTTTATTTTCATTGTCATAGTCCCTTTTTAGATATTGTTCTGTTTGACTTCTTCAGATGCCATATTTGGTAACTTTCTGGAAATTTTGAATAAAACCTTTTATTTATTCCATTGGAGTAAAATGTTCCCATATATATCAGATAATTCTTCCTTTTCTTACCACTTCTGCTCATTCCACTGAAATAGGATATATAAATTCTATTTTAGGCATTGAACACATGTTCAACAAATAAACTGCATATACTTTTAGATACTTTGGTCCAGTGCTCCTGCTATTTACCTAGAGCTCCTTGATAAAATCCAAAAAAGAATCAGCAATATTGTTGGCCCTGATGTGATATCTCAGCTTCATTCACTTTCCCACTGCCATAAGGTTGCCTCCTTTTGCCTTTTCTATAAATACTTTCATGGTAATTGTTTGCATGATCTTTTCACTATGGAGCCTAGACTCTTTGAATTTAAGTGCAGTACTAGGCTGGCGATGAGGTCTCACCAATTTAGAGTTGAGTTAGCTAGATGTAATCATAAATTCTATGCTAACAGTTTTTCTCACATTTCTCATTTGTGGAACTCCCTTATGTCTTCATGCTTTTCAGCCAACTTTAATCTCCAAAAATTTAAATGCAATGTCAATTGCTATCTACTGTCCTCTTGATTACTCTTCTTTTGTTCTTACTCCTTAGCAATGTTCTGTTTCTAACTTTTCCATACCCAGTGATCCCTTGTGTCTCAGTGGCTTTATAGCCTTGCATGGGGTGAGCTCGATTAAAAAAATATATATTATATGCTTATATTCAGTAGACTGTGTCATTTTGTGTGGCGTCAATTGGGAGCCTTAAATCAAATTTTTCTTCTTTCTTACTCTATATTGGAGCCTTTGAATGAGAAGAATCTGTTGCAGTAAATTGAATAAAGGGTTTGGTTCAAAGTTCCCATAATGTTGTCAAATGTGACAGGCATCTGAAGATTACAATAGCCAAAATATTGTTGCTCTAACAATCAAGGTGAGCACACCAGTTGAAACAAATCAGAGTGTGATAATGATAATTTATCATCTCAGAAATTCATACAAAAATTATCAAAAATTATAAATAAAAAATATTTTTTTATAATTTGTAGTTATACCCATATTTTCACTGATCCAATGTATCAAAACGTTTGGAGTATTTTTATTTTTTTTATTTACAATGATATACACCCTTACTCTGTAACTCTCTCAAAGTAGAGGGTTACAGAGTAAGAGGCACAGGTTATGGAGATATGTGGGGAAGATAATGGTTAACTCAAGATTTTAACTGGTTAAGATTGTAGTGATTGAGAGATCATCCCCTTGGGAGTTGGTTCCACAAATCAGTGGTTTATGGGAAGAAGCTTCTCAAGTGGAACTTACATCACATCAATGAAATACAAAGGGAATGAATACAGTTTGTTAGACTGTGCATAACATGGCAGATTTTAGTCATGAATGTTAGAAATGGTGGAACTAAAGAATGTAGTTCATAGAATGTAGAGCACTTTCCATGGAAATAGTGATACAGCAGTAAGAGGTTTGCGATGTTTTATCTGTGAGAAAGGGGTTGTATGATATGGAAATGGAAATTAACAAACTGTGTTCAAACTATGCCAGGGACAGTTTTCATACATTTTGCACTAATGCCCTTGGGAAAGGGATGAACCAACTTTTCTTCTCAGCTATGGTTAAATAATAAAACGTATTGAATCCACTTTGTCTTGTAAGGCAGTTCAAATTGAGCATCAAACTAACATCCTGACTAAAAATATCCTTACTACTGAACCTGCAGCAGCAGCATCACTTGGTATAGTTGTAGTCCTCCCTAAGCTCTACAAGGAATATATTAAAACTGCATTAAAAAATTTTAAATTAATTAGTTTATTTTTATTGTTGGTTGAATGGTATTGATTTTATTACCATTTGAATTGACTTTAGTTTGTTTTAATTATTTTTTAAAGACCAAAGATCTTGGGAATTTAATAAAAGGTCAGGGATCATTGTTTGCTGCCTCTACCATATAACACAGTACAACCTGACATATGTTACTTGAGGAGGAGATAGGCACACCAAATATACCAAATATTTTAGGGGTATGATGATATCATTAGAAGAATGCATTGTTGCTATATATATATTATATATATATGTGTGTGTGTGTGTGTGTGGTGAAAGCAACCATAGTTGTATCCTCTCTAAACTCCTCAACTATAAAAGAAATGAATCAAACCTCACTTAGCAGTAGTCAAATTGTATTGAATAAAGCTGCACTACAAACTTAAATGCCCATCTGTCTTACTTTAGAATATGTGAATTGTCATTTTTAGTTATATATATGCTATTAATATGCAGGAATGTTTCAATAAATTGTTCTCAGTGTGGACTGGACATCACTTGTTTTCTGTGAATATATTTATGTCTGATTGGTGCTGTAAGAAAGAAACTTCTACTTACTTGGATCATAAGCCCTGTCTTCCATGATTTTTTTTCACTCGCAATGACTTTGACTTGACTATACAAATCAAGTTCTACTTTACTACATGTATTCTACAAATGGAGCACAACTGAAAACAATATAAGTATACTTCTAAAATCTCTCAACTGACAACCATTTATACACCTGGTAGTGGTAGGAGACAGACACCATTGAAATAGTTTATTCAACTATCCAACAAGTGTACATGGTATATAAGTTATTATGAAAGATATAACAAAAAAATGTAGCAAATTTCATTTTGGAAATTTTTATGTCATTTCAAATTTCTTTTTTTTATATATAAAATTGTATTGGGAATTCTATAAGTAGAAGTATGTTTTACATTTAATTACCAAACTGATGATACTTAAAAAACGTTTTCTCAGACATTTTAAACTGTTTGCAATTTGTAAGTAAACATATATTGCAAAAATTGTGATGATATGTAACAAAACTTTTTCTTGAATGCTTTTTCTTTTTATAAACTAACAAACTAGATAAGAAAAGTTATTTTTAATTAACCTTGAATTATAAAAAGACACAGAAGAATGTATTTAATTTTGAAGACATTCAAGGTATTCTTTTTCTTTTTATTTTAATAAAGCCACATAAAGTTATTTTGCCTCTGTTCTAAATGCACAGAAAATGCCATTGTCTAAAGTGAAGGACTGCCATTCCTCCCATCATTAATCTAGTAAAACTTTAATAAAAGCCAGCATTCTTTTATTAAAAAAGAAAAAGAAAACAGTAAAGAGATAAAGCAAGAAATTAAGGAATAGCAAAAGGCAGTACTTAAGATAACCTTACCAAAGGATGTTTGCTGATGATTGAACTCATTCTTTGGAGATTGGATTAAAAGAACAAAAAAGCACCAAAATACAATTCTCTCCCAAATGAGAGAACATGTTGAAGAATGCCTTTCTTGCCCAGTGCAGAAGCTATGGAAAAAAATGTGGAATCGTCCAGAGGTAATGCATAGAAGAATTCAGATAACAAGTGCATGGCACTTTTTACCTCACAACATGAGAGAGTATTGTGCAGAGGAGGCAACTATATTTGTTGAAATGATTCTTTTTTTTTTTTAATATCTATAATTGCAACTGCTCATTGTTTTCTTGTGCTTGCAATGTGTTCAGAAATACATTGAAAAAATAAAGGCATAAATCACAACAGAGATAATTTCTGTTTGAATTTCTGGGACGAGAAATTATTATTATTTACACTATTTGCATTCAGACTATTGTCCTCATCTTTGTTGTTATTATCACAACGTTTTGGCCATTGTTTCTAGCCTTCTTCAGGTATCTTTTAATCTGGTTAACTTTCAGGGAATTTTGAACAGAAACTTTTATTTAATCAATTGGTGTAGATTAAATTATTTAAACATTGGATAAGATTAAATAAAGCATTCAGTTCAAAATTCTCTGAAGGTTACTCAGCTTGACAGACACATGAAGAAGGCTGGAGGGCACCAATCATTGTGACAATAACAAAGATGAGGAAAATAATCTAGACGTAAATGGTGTAAATAAATTGGGAGATAATTATTCATTATTTTATGACAATTATAAAAAAAATATTTAAGATATATCTCAATAGAAGATTCCACTTATAACATACAGTAAAGCACTCAGGAAGTGCAGTTTCAGAATGGGGAGAATAAATTTGATCTTTAGTTACAACCAGTGTAGATACTTGTTGAAGAAAGCTAATTTTGGCACAAGGCTACTTTTATAGAGCACAGAGTCAGAATTTAGCTCACTCATAAGATTAATATGGTAATAAATACTCGACAGAATGTGTTCTAATCAGAATAGAATTCATTACTATTTTTTGATAGGAAACTGAATGATTCTAATTTTTTCTTGACAAATAAACAGCCAAATCATGTGGCTATTGTGAGGCCTCAGTTTCAATAAGCTGAGAAGTTGTAACAGGATTAAGAGATATAAGCGGATTCAGTTCCAGTATGATCAGAGTGGTTTGGGGAATGAGATTCATTAGGAAAAGGATGGATTAAAACTATCGTGTTGTCATTGAAGTAAGGGGGGAAGTTAGAACAAGCTCAATCAGATCAGGTCAGACCTCCAGCCTTAATTATAACTGATCTGACCAAAGGCTTCACTTTGAAAGAGTAATGCCTGATAGATCAAATCTACAAGGGGAAAAGGATATGAAGTGCTGCAAAAAAGATGCTGTAGGAGACTAGATCAAAACTTAACTTCTAACAGTAACAAGATAGATCAATATTCCAATTTCAATAGAGGCAGGGTTATTCAAAATACTGATTGCAATGATGATAGAGTAATTCAAAAGTATTGTTTGAGATGAATGTAGCAGGGATCAAGGCTCTACTTAAAATAGAAGCAGAATGGATCAAGCATTTAACAGAACTTTGTTGAGTAAGGAAGTAAATTTAGACACCCTGATACTTACTTAAATCCAGAAGCTGTGTCATAATAGGCCATTCCCTTCTTCTCCAAGATTGCTTTGAAGGCTCTATAATAAAAATGAAAAAAAATGAAAAACAGTTATACTATTAGATCAATTCCTGAAATAATAAAAAATATAAAAAAAGTTGAGCTTTGTTTTAAACTAGGGTTCTTCTGGTTAGGAAATTAACCCATCCTGAGTATGACAATAAACTACATCCAACAGCAAGGCCTCTGATCAGGAGGTTTTGAGGAGCATGGAACCACCTCTTAATTGCTGGTGTTCCCAGGTATACCTTGACTCAGGGTTGTAGCACCTATTAGGGTCCCAGCTATGGGCAAATAGTTAACCCTCAAAATGGGGTTAAAACACCATGAAAATGTAAAAATAGGTTTTAATAACTGAAATACTTTGTAAAAAATTATTACCAGCAATACCTTTTTGAAAACAAAAGATATTACCAACTCTATATTTTAGAAAAAAAAAAAAAAAATATTACCAGCTATCCATTTTTGAAAAAAAAAATATTACCAGCTATACATTTTTGAGAAAAATATTACCAGAAATATATTTTTGAAGAAAAAAATATTACCAGAAATAAAAAATGTCGGCATTAAATAACCCATCAAGGTTGATATGCCATAAAATGAACTGAACCAAACCAAACTAGGAAATTAACCCTGTTCATGTCTGAAATTAAATCTATTTCAATAAATTACAAGCTCATAAACATTACAAATTTATTTTTGCAAGTGTAGCAATAATTATTTTTGATTGATATACAATAAAATTATAAACAAAATTAAGTAAATGTTTTTATGGATATATAATTTTATGAGGATCAACTATAAATTTATAGAATCATATCAGTAAAAACAATTACTGAACAAATTAATTCTATGACACAGCAAAAAATATCAATCGTATTAAATGAATTATAATTGCGCTTATCTATAGCATACTGCTGCCACATCTGAAAAGGGCCTCCAATTAGTTGTTAACTGGGGCAAAATATGGTAAGATATTGCAAATTTTAACCTTTAGCACTTTACATTATCAATATTACTTCCCTTTCTACTTCATTCTTTTTCAAGGCCTCTCAATTGCAGTATCCTTATTATTAATTTTACTTAAAGTTGTTTTCTGTTACCATAGCAGGATATGACAACATAACTATGAAATTCAAACACAATATTGTTCAAGGATCAAAGTCATCTTCAGTGGCAAGATAAACTTTCTGTACAGCAAATAGAGTCATTTTCTCATTAAAATCCATCTTGCACATTTATAAATCTACCATTCGTCCATGCATTGAATAGCATTGACATATCTAGTCTGGTGCTCCTGCCATAGATCTCATTGACAAAATACAAAGAAGGGTTTGTAATGTTATCGATATTGACCAAGCATTTTGACTTTGGTCACTTTCTCACCTATGTGACGTGACTTCCCTCTGTCTTTTCTACAGATATTTTCATGGCAACTGCTCTGATGGGTTTTTTTTTTCCTAATGCCCTGACCACATGAATTTAAATGTTTCACTATTAGGTTGGTGCAAAAATAATGTCGTTTTCTCACATATGTTACTATGTGAGAAAACGACATTATTTTTGCACCAACCTAATAGATTGGCAACTAGGTCTCACCATTTTACTGCTGAACTAGCTAAATGCAACCACCAGTTCTATTAGTTTCTTTTCTTGCACTTCTCACCTGTAGAACTCCCTCCTGATTTTTTTTCTCCTTCCTCAACCTTCCCCAGTTGTATTGTAATGCCTGCAGTCTAGTGGCATTGTTGCCTTGCTTGAGGTGAAACAATAAAATAAAAGTAACATTCACTTAAAGATAGTTGGAGAGATAATCAGCTGAAATATGTTAGATGAGGACAGGAGGGTAAATTAATCACAACCAAGATCTGCAAGCAATAACCCAGAGCAAATGTACTAATTATGTATTAGTATTATGTATTAGTATCACAATTAATTATGCATTATGCATTAGTATCCCAATTAGATTGGTTAGAAAAACAAAAAGTGTTTAATTACCCTCCGGATGACTTGACTAACTCATCCTCTGGTGGAGGTGGGAATTCTCCAGATGGAGATCCATCTGCTGCTCCGCCTGGGTATTGGGGTAGCTGGTCTGCATTCTGTGCATTGCCAGCACCTGTCAGCTATAAATTGAAAGAAAAATTTGATATAATAACTTGACTATTTCATATCTACATTTTTAACATATATAGAGTAACTCAATATTTTTAACTCAAAGAAAAATTAATATAATGTCAAAATAAAGCATGTATATATTAATATGTATGTGTATATATGTATATATATATGTGTGTGTGTGTGCATATGTATGTATATATATATATGTGTATATATATATATATATGTGTATATATATATATATATGTATATATATGTGTGTGTGTGTGTGTGCATGTATATATATATATATATATATATATATATATATATATATATATAAAGTGGACACTGAGGTCAACAGCAAGTAGTGACAATCTGATTCATACTTGAAAGGCAATCTTCAAACTGAAACAGACTGTTACCACTTGGTGTTGACCTCAATGTTTACTTTTATATTAACGTAATCTCTATCTCTGTTATTGAGCACTTTTGATCATAAATATATCATACCTTAAAGCTATATTTTTATCATATATGTTTCATTAAAGATGACTGACATGGTTCTGTACTTAGGCTTTTTATTTAATTTTTCTTGTGTTCATACAAGTATTTTCTTTTCTGGCCATAAAATGTTTAAAAACTGTCCAAGATTGATAATGGCTAAAAGAATAGCCAAAAGCGCTTGGATATACAGAACTTTATATATATATATGATGGTTGTTTTGATGCATAAAACTGTCAGTCACCATGCAGTGTCAATCCTTATAACAACACACATGAAAAATTATTTTAGAGTTGTGAATGTTAATTTTTTATATTAAACATAAAGGGAGATTACTTGTTCTTTAAAAGAAAAAAACAACAGTAATTTACATTAAAAATTAATCTGGATCAATGTATTTCAAGCAGATATTTTTATGCCTACATGTAACCATCAATTCATTTCTCTTGTTTAATAAACTAGGGTTAAGATAACCAATTTTTCACTACAACATAAGTTATCTCAGGAGATAGAAGGTGTATTACTCTTATTATTTAATTGCCAGAAATATTTAGAGAGAATAGTGTTGATTTTGTATTTTATATTATTTAAAATCATTTGATGATAACAGAAACAACATTTCTAAGGATTTTCAGTGGAACCAAAATAAAATTCTCATTGTTACTGGAATGTATGCTAGAATGGTATACAATATTATCATTCATATATTGTTTTAGGGACAGATCATATTTTTTTGGCAGTTGCATTTATTTTAAAATCATTAATGTTGTATTTGTAGGAAATATATTTGTTTCATATAATGTTGTTGTGTTGATGGTTACATGTAGTCATAGAAATAAATATCTGTTTAAATACATTGATTTAGATTAATTTTTAATGTAAATTATGGTTGAGTTTTTCAAAAGAACAATTTATCTCCCTTTATGCTTAATAAAAAAATATTAATCTTCACAATTCTAAAATGATTTTTTTTACATATATATATAAATCCCGTTTATTTTAAGTGCCAAATATAATTTTTAAAATTAAAAAACTGTAATCGCACTATAATATATAGCTGCACCAACATTGTGATAACAAGATATTTTTAAAAATTAAGTAATAGTCAGTCTATAATTGCATTGTCCGTGGAACTCTGAGTTGTGCTATTGGTGAGTTATATTATATCTATATATATATATATATATATATATATGCACATGCGCTCAAACACATATATATATTTATACACACACATATGTATATATACACATTAATACATGCATAAATATAAATATATATATACATACATAAAACATAAATATATATACATAAATATAAATATATACATACATATATATATACATATATATATATATATATTTATATATATATATATATATATATATATATATATATAAATTTATAAGAGGAAATAAAAATTACCCAGAGGTAACAGTTGTTTCCTTCTAAATGCAACTGTCAGACCATATGTACATATATATATATATATATATATATATATATTTTTTTTTTTTTTTTTCAAAGTAAAATATGATACAATGGTTAAACTCAAAAAATTTTTAAGGACTGATAATTTGATTAATATATTTGTGGTGAAAGATTTCAATGTGAACAAGAAGATCACTATAGAGCAAACTGGGTGCCAAAGTGCTTAAATACAACGAAGCTTCTATTTTAGCAATATACAGTGTTTGTGGGATTGTGAACATATATTGGTATGACACATATGCACAGACAAAAAGAAAAATAATTCAATCTAATATCAATAATATGAGCATCCCAACTAGCATATAAATTACATCAAACTTAGAATAAAGATATGGAAAAATGGCAGTCAATTACTGAAACCTCTTGAACAGTGGACGGAACAATTACAAAGCGTTCATCTATGAAACTCGAGATTTGAATTGCTGAATATAGCATCAATTAGCTCAGTGACAAGTTTATTTGTATTAATGAGATATATATATATATATATATATATATATATATATATATATATACATATATATATATATATAACGTAAATCTATTTAAACTCTATAGGTGAAAAAACCTGGATAGCACAATTTTCAAATAAATTGCCATCTGAGGGAAAAGGAGTGGGGAGGGAGGGGAAGAAAACCCCAGAAACCTCCACACAGGGCAAAAGAAAATGTACAGTTCCTTAAATTTCTGGTAAAAAGAAAAAAAAAAGCCAGCATGTAATAAGTTGAAATGAAGAGTGCTCAATACGCTAAGTAGAGCAAAAGTAAAATAAATATATTCTAATTAGCCAGGTAATACCTAGCTAGGTTTCACCACATGGGATCATCAAGTTGAACTGGCTAAGGAGGAATTATCAAGGAACAAATTTATTGATAAAATTACATATAGGATTTATTTTATTATATATATATATATATATATATATATATATATATATAGAAAGAGAGAGAGATTAGAATAGCTAACTTATAAAACTAAAAAAAACAATCCTTGGCTGTCATGTTTAATGAAACATGCATTAATCTCTCTCTCTCTCTCTCTCTCTCTCTCTCTGTATATATATATATATATATATATATATATATATATATATATATAAAATTAATGAAACATACATTAATCTATCTATCTATCTATCTATATATATATATGTATATATATATATATATATATATATATATATATATATATATATATATATATATATAGATAGATAGATAGATTAATGCATGTTTCATTAGACATGACAGCCAAGGATCGTTTTTTTTATTTTATTTTATAACTTAGCTATTCTTGTTTACATACAATTTCAATGAACAATGAGATGAGATATCTAAATGTTTGTGATTGAGAACTTTCAAACAACCTTCTGATTATTTTCAAGAACTAAGGTTATGGAGACATGTCATATTTCCCATATTCAAATACTTATAAAACTGTTATACTTCATATTGACATTATAGATAGATGACGAGGAGAAGGGTCTCTTTATTGGCTAAATGTACCATTAGTTGTTGAATATATTCAAAACTTTATTTCCAACATTGAAGATGTCTTCTTTGTGTGTGGGGTGGGGTTTACACTTCTTTACTCATGCTGTCAAAACAGAATGTAAACCTTTAACTAAATTTGCAATTATATTGTACTTCTAAAATAATAACATTTTTATGTTTCTCAATATTTTATAGTACATATGCAACACTTCATGAATATTAAACAAAAAATTCCACTTCCATAAATATATATATATATATATATGGATATTTTCCATTTATACATTATTTTTATAGATATATATTTAAATAAATCCTGTTTTTTAATTAACCAAAATTAATTAAATTTACTGGCCTGAATGTTTGAGAAATTTCATAAAAAATATGTTTCTCCAACATTTTTTGAATATTCAGGCCAGTAAATGTTATTAGTTATTAATAATGTTTAAATAAAAAACAGAACATTTAAAATAATTCTCAGACTTAATATATATTATAATTTTTTTTTTTTAATATGGTCCCATTGCTACACAAGAATTACTATGAAAATGAAACAGAACTATGGATATTAATTTAATTTTATAATTAAATTTAAAATTTCAGTTTCTGTTTTTGAAACATAGTAATTCCTGTGTAGCGATGGGACCATATTTTTAAAATAGAAAATAATTATAAAGTTATGCTCTACTGTTTTGTATCAAGCACTGTTATTTTAAAAATTAAAATAATTACTAAGAACACTGGATTGTAAATCTTACTGTTCTTTCTCATTATTTTTATTATGTATATATATATATATATATATATATATATATATATATATATATATATATATAATCAAATAGATAAATATAGGTAAATGTACAAGCAAACGTTCATATACAAACATGCATACACACACACACACACACACACACACACACATATATATATATATATATATATATATATATACCCTATAGTATAAGAAAAACAGTGCTCAATGTTAAATAACAGAGCTATTTAATATATTAAAAATTATACATAAAAATCTACATTGACTGGCCAACTCAGTTTCATGCTGTATGCAATCCTGAGGGTATTATGCATATATATATATATATATATATATATATATATATATATATATTTCATTTTTTACTTCATGTTTTTATTTTTTTTAATTACTGCCAAATTTTTTTACTTCCTTTAAAATTTTATAAAAAGTTTTTTCATTTTTATTCTTTAGTTATTTTTTTAATTATTTATTTAACTTTTTGGTTAACTCATTATCTATGTTTGTAATGGTAGCTTCTTCCTTTTTTTTCTTTTTTCTTTCTTTTGTTTTTTTAAAATGTTTAATTTTTAAGTTCCTGACTTTGTATCTAAACAACACTTGAGCTGAAAAATGCTAACATTTTAACGTTATATTTATGAGATGAGGTATTATGTACATTATTTACATTATTTGGACTATTGTTCTCATCTTTGTCGCCTCAAGGACACATGGCACAGTGGATAAAGGCGTTGGTTAGATCCAGTGACAAGACCCAAAGAGTGTGATGTTCAATACCTGGTTAAGGCAGTGGAGAACTTTCAGAGGGAAAATTAACAGGAGATAACTGATAACTGGCATCCATCAAACATGGCACGTGGAACTAGAACAGTCTACCCTGGTGAGTGAAATAAAGGGTTCAGTTCAATATTCCAACCACCTGAAGAAGGCTGGATCATACAACGGCCAAAACGTTGTGATAAATATGGAAACAAAGATGAGGACAATAGTCCGAATAATGTTTTAACGTTAGTTGAAATAACTATTCTCATTAGGTAATTTTGAATATCTGTATTATGTAACCATTATATATATATATATATATATATATATATATATATATATATATATATTTGACTCATTATCAAATAAAAACGTTCTTGCTTATTTATTATTTTGTGTCTAGAAATATTGCCAGGGATTTGATGAATTGTTGTTTGGTTAGCATGGACCTGGCATGTCTACAAAGATGCCTTTCAAGTTTTATAAGAGATTTACATATATACTAACAAATGAAACAGGTAAAATTATCTAATGAATTATTGTTACATGTTACAACTGCTGGCTGGCTGTGACAGATTTTCATAAGCTTTTGACAGTCTTACCACATTCCAAGCACGAGTAATTGTTTCCAAAAGGATAATAAATTCTGGCTTAATTGTCATGTGATTGTATGTGAAAAATGAACCTAGAACTTGAAAGACAAGTGTTATTACAAAGATTGCACAGGAATAGAGACTTGCCATTTGGTGCAACTATTAAAGCCAGATTAGTCACTCTTTCTACCAATCATTTCAGTTGTAAATGTGTCCTGTTTCATATTCATTTACCACCTTACTGATTATAACCCTTTGCAATATTCAGGTTTTAGTCACTGCTTCTCAGTTTTCACAAGAATATATATATTATTAAAGACAACAGACATATTGGATTGATTGATTTTACAGATCAACTTTTCCAAATTATTAATAATCCTTCTCATACAAGACGGAAATTTCCTGAGAAGGATTTATAATTTGAAAAAGTTGTTCAGTAAAATTAATTGACTCACTATGTCGGTCGTCTTTAATAATATTTGCATTAAAGAACATTTGTCGGTTAAATACACAGAATATATATATATATAAAATATAGTATAGTATACTATGAAGTACCAGAATTACTGGATCTTTTTCTGGGTCAAAAAGCCTTTTGGGCAGGCAGTTTTTTGTCATGAAGTGCTCAATAGCAAAAGTTAGGATAGAGCGTTAATAGAATTAATTTGGAGAAGTTTATCACTTAGCTGAGTGGTGTTGGTTCAGTCATGCCTACTATGTAGTTTCATGAGCACATCAAGAAGAGTGAACATGTTATCTTAATGTGCTCACAAAACTATGTAGTAGGCATGACTGAACCAACACCATTCAGCTAAGTGATGAAGTTCTCCAAATTAATTATATATATATATATATATGTATATGTATATATATACATATATATAATTGTTTTTTAAAATACATAATCATCGCAACACTGAAATTTCCATGTTTCAAAATTGAAACTTCAATTTAAATTCAATCATACAAATTAAACTTAAAATACAAAGTTCCGTTCCATTATCAAGTGATGCTAAGAAACTTATAATGGAACAAAACTTTGTATTTTAAGTTTAATTTGTATAATTGAATTTAAATTGAACTTAATTTGAAATTGAAATTGAATTTTAAATTGAACCTTATTTGTATGATTGAATTTAAATTGAACTTAATTTGAAATTGAAATTGAATTTTAAATTGAACCTTATTTGTATGATTGAATTTAAATTGAACTTAATTTGAAATTGAAATTGAATTTTAAATTGAACCTTATTTGTATGATTGAATTTAAATTGAGGTTTTAGTTTTGAAACATGGGAATTTTGGTGTTGTGATGATTATATATTTTTAAAAAAACACTTATAATATTATGCTCTACAATTGTATTGAGCACTGTTTTTAAAAAATAAAAATAAGTGCTAAGATCTCTGAATTATAAATCCCATTGTTTTTTGTATTATTTATTATTTATATATATATATATATATATATATATATATATATGTCTGATTAGCAAAGTCAAATTACTGCTTTTATATGTATATGTGTGGGGGTGTAGACATTTATTCAAATTCTATTGCAGACCAATGGAAGTTCTTTGTTTAAAATTTTTTAATTTATTTTTGTCTTTGGTTCAAACCATTTTTCAAGTTTCAAGACAGAATTTGACTATAAATTGCCCAATGTCTTTTGAGTACTTTTGACTTTCATAAGCCATTATCAAAATTTTTTGTGGGTCGATAGGGTCAATAGCTTGTAAAAAGTTTTGAGGAATGTTTTTTACTTCTTATTGAATAAAAACTAGTAATAAACTTGGTGGAGTACATGTCTACCCCAACATTTTTTCCATCCAGAAATCACTTCCCAAATATCTCCCAGGTCTTATACATTGTTGAAATATGAGGTGGGTTATTGTTTACCCAGATGCTGAAGACTACCAACAATTGTGCCAATTCTAATTCCATAATACTGTAATATTAAATGTAAATGGGAAAGCAGTTCTTATATACAATCAAATATTTATCTACATGTGCACTCATTTGTGCATGTGTAAGTGTTTGTGTGTGCGTGCTTTGTATTTAATTGTGTTATGTGTAGGTATGTGCACATGTGTGTGTATGAATATATATATGTATATAAATTTTCAAGCATACCTGTTCAATGTGCTCTGTGGGTAAGCAAGAGTGAATTGAGGGAATGTGTTTGCCTCAGGACTTACCAGAGTTTCTTTCCTTGTGAAATCTAATTGTCCCATACAAAAAATTAAAAAAAAAATCAATCTATTCATGATGTCCTTGTTGTTCATTGGGGTCTTCCTAAAGAGAGCAACTTCCATAACAGATTCCCTTCTTTAATCTTTTTAAAAGAAATGTTAAATCTAAGCAAAGTATTAAGAAATGGGAAAATTTCATTAGAAACAAAAAAAGAGCACTGAACTGTTATGCAACATTGGTCTTCCTATATGACTAGAATTCAAACTCAGCTCTCTGATTCCTTAATCCTAGTCACTAGCCATTACTCCACCATGCCTAAATTTGTGGCAAGATCTCATCATTTTATTGTTGAAATAGCTAAATGTAACCATATGTTCTAAGCTAACATTTTCTTCTATCACAATTCTCGCTTGTGGAACTCTCTACTTTAATTTTCAAAAATTTAAATGTAATGTCAATCGTTATCTACTGTCTTCTTAATTCTTATTCTTTTATTATTCTCTCTCCTTAATAGTAGTTTTTATTTTTTCTCATGCTAACAATGGCTTTTTATTGTTTTCTTGGGGTGAAATGATTAAAAGAAAAAAAAAAAACTAGAGGCAGAGAAAGAAAACAGGCACTGACACTTTATATTTATATATGAAAATCCTTTCACTAATCAATTCAGCCAAGTACAGTTGTTCCATGAGAAAATATATAATTAAGAAAAATATATAGTTACCATTAAGAGGTAATTAAAAAAAAGAGTTCCATTTGAAAGTCCTGGAAGGAAACATTAAATATTGTCCCAACAGCCCTACCTCTGTAAGCAGATAGATTATCTTTGAGTCTGAATGTTTGTTTTATATATATATATATACCAATTGGTAGGGATAATTCCAAGGAAGACATTAATTCAAAGAAAGCTCACTGTAAGTAACAGAGAAATATAATAATAATAATAAGTAAAGACAATCCTTAAAAATGCATTTTGGTTATAATTTATATATTATTTAAATATTTACCTCTTCAGACTAAAGGTTTTTTTAGAAATGAAATCAGTTTGTCCGGACAAAAGGAAAAGGGAGAGGAAAAAAAGAAAGAAAAAGGAAAAAATTTTTATAATAAAAAAGGAAGAAAGAAAAATAAAAATTTCAGTATAAAATTTTGTTAAAAAAATTTAGGGAAGAAAGAAAGAGAGAGACGGGAGAGGGAGACAGGGGGAGAGAAAGAAAAGAAAAAATGAAGGAAGAAATAAAGATGGTTGATCTAGAAACAAATTTGGGTAAAGGAGGAGGGGTGATCAGAATTAAAAGAGATACAGTAATATGCCTAATAGTCATGTCATTTCAAACAGCAAAAACTCATCATTGCATTATAATAATCTCCCTTTTCCTTTTGTCTGTACAAATCGATTTCATTTCTAAAAAGCCTTGGTATGAAAAGATGAATATTTAAATATATTCATGAAATAAATTATAACTGATAAAGATTGTTTTTTTACTTGTTATTATATATATATATAATTATTTACCTGCTGCTCCATGCAGCAAGATGTGGTACAAGGCTGAGTTTAAAGAAGGGAATCCAGGCCTGTAGGCTCGGGCAAAAATTCCCTATAGACCACGTAAAAAACGGAGTCAGCTTCCTGAGACGAGACTCTGCCCAAAGGGTATAGCCTCGTCTGGGGGGGGGGGGGTGTTACCCTCTGACATAAGCCAGATGCTGAAGGTTTTACCAAGACTTGAACTCGTATCGGTGGATTCAGTGTCCTGAGTGCTAGTCATTACACCATAGAACCATATATTTGTCTGGATGCAGAAGGCAATTATCTCTCCTTTTTAGTAAGATATGAGTTCACAATGGTCACATGATGGCTGTTGAGTGACATCAGTTTGCATGTTGATGAATTCTGGTTGCTGAGTAAACCTCAAGAAAAGCCAGACATGATAGTCTGTAGTGGTAACAAGACAAAAAATGGAAACCACAGTCCCAATAAGGAATATAAAAGACACCACTGGCCTGGTTGTTATCCCTTTGGGAAATATTACAAATAAGACCCTCTAAATTTTTTCCCTTTCAAACTGCTGGGTATATCTATATATGTTATAGTTTCTCTGTGAAATAGCAACAGGTATATATATGTTTCTAGAGACAGTTATAATACATATATTACAACTGTCTTTTATGTTCCATCTTTATTTTTAATTTTTGTACACACTCCTTTTTACTCATCAACTGAGCTCTGAAGAGTGAGATGTGATAACTGGTTAGCTATTTTTTTATATATATTTTTATATTTTTTATGATTTAAATCTTTACAGTAATTATAAATTTTTTCTTTTTCTTTGCTCATCATTTTTTTTTGTTTTTATTATGTCCATTTTGTGTTGTAAGTAAAATGTGAATTATCTGAACTTCTTAGATGAAAACCTTTTTTGATTAATTTTTAGTAGTTTCAGTTCGAAATTCTAATCACCCGAAGAAGGCCGGAGTGTACAACGACTGAAACATTGTGAATATAATAACAAAGATGAGGATAATAAATATTAGTTTCCCACTTTGCTTTTGTTGTTACTTTTTATTGCAAAACTTACATTATTTTTGTCATTTTGGAAATAAATGAATGATTTCTGATGCTATTTGAACTTGTGTCTTTTATCTGTATGACTTTGTTATGTTTGTGAAGAACTTTAAAAAATTGCAAAAATAAAGATTTGGTAAAATGAACAAATTGGACAGATTTGAATTATAGCAGACACATCATTAGAACATATTCTATGAATTAATCAGTTTCAGACAAAATAAAACCTCTTTTTATTGAAAATTATTAATACGATATAATAATATACCTACTGAATGGATACCAACTTACATTAAAATTTAATTAACTTATAATTTACAGAGAAAGATAAAATTTTCACAGCATTTAAAACATATATCAAATCTGCAAAATTTCAGTTTTCTGGCCTTTCAGCTATTAGAAATTTTGATAGAATTCTATACCATTTCAAATTCAATTTGAGACTAATCAAGTTCATAATGAAATAACCAAATTCAAAATGGAATAGTGAAATTCAAAATGGGACATAGCAAATTCAAAATAGTATACTCAAATTCAAAATGGGATGTAGCAAATTCAAAATGAAATAGTCAAATTCAAAATGTAATAAGCAAATTTGATTTGGGACTTACAAAGTTCAAAATTGATTTGGCAAATTCAATTTGGGACTGAGCTATTATTTTGCTAAAAAAGACTTTAAAATTAAATATTTTCATGATAAAATAATAATGTTCAACTAAACTTTACTATTGAAATGTTTTATCTTCTAGGAGCAATCAATAAATCAAGAAAATTCATGAAAGATGTGTTTTTTGGATGCAACTTTCAGTGTTTAAAATCTCTGACTGTACCTATCTTTTTTCAAACTCTGTCTTGATATATGCATTCAGTATTTCCTTGTTGCTCTTTCTTAGGACTGTTCAGACTTGCCCTGTGGTCCCCCACAAATCATTTAATTTTGAATAACTCTCTCTTAATCTCTCTTTTTTAACACTATATACAGTCTATCTATCTCTTTCTTTCTTCTTGCCTTCTCCCTGTTTGTCTTACCAATGAAAGTGCCAGAAACTCTAACTTTGACACAAATTTATCTGTTCAAGAATAGCCTCTTGTAAGGAAT
Source organism: Acanthosepion lycidas (assembly GCA_963932145.1). Taxonomy (NCBI): domain Eukaryota; kingdom Metazoa; phylum Mollusca; class Cephalopoda; order Sepiida; family Sepiidae; genus Acanthosepion; species Acanthosepion lycidas. The sequence continues at coordinate 66,571,645 of OZ010591.1, forward strand.
TGATAGTAAAATCTACTCAATGCTGTGCACTGATTCTTAATTATCTGATTTACTGCTCAGTTGATTTTTAATCCATGATATTTGTTTATTGAAACGTGCAAATAAGGTTGAAACATTTTTACATAATGAATCTGCTTAGTCTCCATTCAAACTAGCTTATTTCATTATGAATTTGCTATGTCCTATTCTGAACATGACTATTTCATTATGAACTTGCTTAGTCCCAAAATGACTTTGATTAGTCCCAAATTGAACTTGAAATGGTATACAACAGGCATTGCAACCAGAAATAATGACTTTCTTAAAAGTTTTTTAAAAAGTTTTCATATTTTTTCATATTTCTATAGATTAATATATTAGATATTAATATATCACTATAGATTAAGCACCCCATATCAGGAATATCTAAAAAAAATTTATAAAAGTTTGCTATGTAAATTCATTGAAAATTGATCCCTCCTATGGAAGTCAAAACAATGTGATTTCTTAAAATGTAAAAAAAATTATATATATATATATAAAAAATTATATGTAAAAAAAATTATCTATATATATATATATATATATATATATATATATGTAAAAATTTCAGATGGAGTATATATGTAAAAGGACAATATCTTAAAAGACAAAAGGAAAGCTTATCTTAGCCATTGCATTTCATACTCTGAGGGGCTTTGACAAGGCAAATCTAAATTGGGGAATTATCAGATTTGATTGAAATTTTCAGTATTTATTAATTAATGGAATCTTAAATCTTATTTTTTTAAAGTTTTGTTGCAATACATCTTTTTTTCAAGTCAGTCATACTTTAGGTCACTTTAACTCATAACAAATTTTGGATGTTTCTAATTTTTATATTTTTATAAAGCTAAACCCCCCACAAAGATGTTATATCATTAAAAGAAAAAGAAAAGAAAAGAAAATAGACATGTTCACTTGTAAAAACATAGGGAAAATCTTTTGAGGGTAATAATTTTTGTAGATTCACATTCCTTAGACCTTCAAGCAATGACATTTGACAGAATTGAAGAATATTGATTTTTTTAATCGATTTAGAAGGGGCTCTGTTCACAATATCAATACATCCAAAACTGATACCTGACGTTTTACAGAGTTATTATTTGTGAATATCAGGTTTGAAGCTGGATATATCATTGATATCTGCATATTTTTATTTTATTCCTTCTATTAATTTTTCTGAGTTTTTTAAAACTTTTATTTTAACTTTTTTTTGGTAGGATTTTTTTGGAAGCCTATGCACAAACATTGGGGGATAATAATTATCTATCTTAAATGAAGAATAAATTGATATATATACTTTATTAATGTTTGTAGCCTTTCTGTAAACGTCAAAATTGAGTTTGTTATTATTTTTGTGTAACATGATATCTAGGAAGGGAAGTGTGTAGTTGGTTTCAGTTTCAAAAGTGATCCATTCAAAAACCATCTCCCTCCAAACTCTTCCTATTTCAGGTACATAGAGAATTCACTACTAATATATCCACAAAATACTAATTTAACAGATCTTCTCAACCAAATTAACAACATTGAACCTACAATAGACTTCACTTGTGAAACTTAAACCAACTAAACTTTTATTAATTTATCTAAAATTTAGTTCTTTAATTATAATTGTTCTGATGAACTTTCCTCTATGGTACCTAGACTTTATAAATTTAAGTGCAGTACTAGATTAGTAACTAGGTTTCACCAATTTACTGTTGAATTGGCTAGATGAAACAGTAAGTTCTATGCTAAAAGTGTGTTTTCTTACACTTTTCACTTGTGGAAATCTCTTCTAACTCTTTGCTTTCCAGCCAACTTTGATCTTCAAAAATTTAAATGCAATTTCAATTGTTATCTACTGTCTTCTTGATTACTCTTCTTTTATTGTTCCTGCTCCTTAATAATGTTTTATATTGTCTCATTCTTTCACACTCAATAACCCCTTGTGCCTTGCTTGAGGTGAAATGGTTAAAAAAAGATCATGTATTTTTTTAGCAAATTTTAATAAATTTTCATTTTTATCTTTAAAAAAAAGTTTTTAATAAAAATGCGTTGGTAAGTTTATATCTACAATTCACAGAAAATATTTAAGCTTAGCCAATTATAATCAGCTGATAATTTATCTTATGAGAAATATGTCTTGTAGTGTATGTGTATATATCCATTTTTTCTTTAAAAGAAATCGTTTTGTATAAGAAAAATGTCTGTTTTTGTATGTTGAACAACTAAGTCTAATAACTCTGTACAATGTAAGGGTCTGATTTGACACTGTATTGATATTAAGGATATGATTCCTTTCTAAAAATGATTAAAAAAAAAGTCAATATTTTTTTTATTCTGACAAGTGTTGCAACCTAAGAAAGATCTAAGGAACACTAGTCTATAAAAATTTATTTCCCCACTAAAGTACATGAAAGTTTTGAAAATTTCATAACTAGGTTAAGTATTGCCATAAATTCAAATCATGATAGCCTTTTTTCTGTCACATATCTTTCCAATTATGTAACTTTGTTTAGTACAATTGTATCATGGTTATCTTACTGAATAAGGTTCATGTAGTACTAAATTTCAATTCCTTTTTACATAAAGATTTTCTTTAGAGTTAAGGTATAGCAAAAGGTCTATCCTTCTAAAAAAGTTCTGGACAAAGAACAATATTTTTTCCCCAGAAGATCCTGTGGCAAAAAGGCAGTAGGGAGGAGTGCAGGGATAAGACTTACTGCATCATAATAGGGTGTTGTTCCCACCTGCTTGGCATCAAACATTTTTCGTTTTAAATTGTCCAATTGTTCTTGGATTTTATTAGCTTTATCTCTGTAATCATAGTTAGTAGCAACTTGCCAAGTGTAAATGTCAAAGTTTAATATTTGAACCTGTAAAAATACAAAGGCAAAGAGAAGGCAGAACATTAAAATAGAGTAACATATAAGAATTAAAATAGCATTTAGATTAAACAGGAACAATAATTAGAATAGCATATTTGAATAGTGGAATAAACTAGAATGAGAATTGGAATAATACATTACATGAGAAGAAGAATGAGAATATATTAGAATAAGGGAATAAACAAATAATTAAAATAGTACATTTTAATAAGGGAATAAGAAAGAGAATTAGAATTGCATGTTAGAGAATTAAAGAATGAGAATTGCATGTTAGAGAATTGTTTCAATAAATTTTCCTTGATTTGTATTGAACAAGGTAACTAATAAAGACATAGAATTGAAATGTGTTTTGAAAAAGGAGGAGGACATTTTGAACAGCACATATAAAAATTAAATAACTAGTAAATAAGATATTTTCATGTATAATTAAAGAATGAGAATTAAAATAATTCCTTATATGAGAAGAATAGACAAGAAGGAGAATAGAATATTAGAATAAGGGAATGAACAAATAATTAAATAATACATTTCAATAAGGGAATAAGAAAGAATTAGAATTGTATGTTAGACTAGGGAATAAATAAGGATGAAATTTAGAATATCTCATTAGAAATAATGAGATATTCATGAGAATAAGAAAGAATTAGAATAATACATTAGAAAATGGGGATAAACAAGAATGAACATAAATTAGCACTTTAGAATAGATGAATAAACAAGAATGGAATTATAATAGTATATTACACAAGGTGAATAAACAAGAATGTATATTAAAAATAACACATCAGAATAGGAGAATAAATAATGAGAATTGGAATAGTACATCATACAAGAGGAATAGAAAAGAATGGGTATAAAAAAATTAACACATTAGAACAGGGGAATAAACAGAATTAGAATAGCACATTAGAATTAGGAAAAAAAACAAGAATTATTAAAATAATACATTTTAATAAGAGTATAACAAAGAGAATAAACAGACAAATATTTTTATTCTCTTGAAGATTAATAAAACATTTATAAATTTATGAAATTTCCCTTCCTCTTTACTCACAAAAATAAAATTTTGGCAAAGTTTAACTTTTGTGCCTTTAATAAAACAGTGACAAAATGTTTTTTCCCTTGACACATATTATTTTAACTATCACCATTCCTTTGAAAATGTTTGTTTTTTTAAGAAGTGATGACTACAATTTTAATAAAATTCAAACATATGAAAGTGAATTTATACATTTTCTTTGCTCTTTGAGAATTTACAACAAAAATATAAAACACTATTTATTTATTTATTAGATTGTTTATTTACAAGAATAATTTTATGTTTACAAAATCCTAAAAATGCAAACCAACTATTACAAGATAATGTTTATCATTTATCAATTAATAAAGAAATAAATATGAAAAAAATTTTTTATTCATAACTTTATAAAAGTTTACTAAATCATAAAAATATTCACTCTCTCGGCAATGTTTAGTGATTATAATTCATATAATCAAACACAAACATATGGAAGTGGATTTATACATTTGATAATATTAAATTTTTGAATAAAAAATTTCCTTACACATTTATTTCTTTATAAAATGGTAAATAATAAATCTTTATAAAAGGTAAATAGTAAATATCACATTGTACTTGATTCACATATTTTTCGAATGTTATAAATAAACATTGCTGAGTGAGTGAAGGTAGTACAAAATAATAGTGGTGTCAAGGTAAAAGCTATCTATTTGACACACCATTTTTTTGCAGGCACATAGGTTAAACATTGCTCAATATTTTTTTCATTTTTGCATCAAAATATTCTTACCAGTTCAGTAAATTCTTCTAACTGCATTTCCTTATGTGTCTTTAAGAACATAAGTTGTTCGAAGAAGGTTCGTGCTTTCCATGTGCGGTAATATGTCTGTAAAATAATTGCCGCTTTCATTTCCCGGATTGCAGCTGCATCCATGAGTTGTTTTGATGATTTAGTCAACATATAATTTCGGTAGGCTGTTAATAACCAAAAAAAGATTTTAATTTAAAACCAAAACAAGATTTTAATTTAAAATATAATAATAAAAATTTCTTCAAATGACTACTAATTGGATTAAAATACTATTAGGTTGATGTAAAGTTAATAGCATTTTCATTTGACAAAAGTATTTATTCATATGGAATCATAAGATCAGTATTTAATCATCAAGGTATTGATTTCCCCTGCCCTTCTATGACCTAATACCATCTTTCAGATAAATTGGGAAATTTTATAAATAATTCTCGTTTTGATTCAAGAAACTATTTGAAAAGATTTTTCAATATTTTCAATTTATTGGAAACACTGATCTGTGTTACTTGAAATGAAATGAGTAATGATTTGGTGAATATGTTACATAATAAACAGAGTAAATAATATGCAACATGTTGAGGAACTTCCCATCTCAGCCTCATGTTCATTTGCTGCATTGCATTTACCACATGAGGATAGACATTAAACTTTAAATATGCTTCAAAGATTTCCTCATGGGAAAAAGCTGGTACTAGAAAATTTAGATTCAGTTTTATACAAATATATTTTCTGCCAATAGAAAAAATGCATTCAATTAGACATCAAATTTACAGCGATGGGGATAACAATAACAATAATAATAATAATAATAATAATAATAAGGATGTCATGACATTGATATTTGAAATAAAATGTAATGAAAAAAGATTTTGTACAGCAATAAATTATGTTCCCTAGCTAATGTCATATAATGTCTACTAATGTTATAAAATGTTCATTAGCTAATGTCATAAAATGCTGTTTAAATAATATCATGAAATGTTCATTAACTGATGTCATAAAATGTCCACTAGTTAATGTCACATAATTAATGTCCGTTATCTAATGACAAATAATGCTCATTAGCTAATGTCATAAATTCTTCCCTAGCTAATAGCATAATATCACAAAATGTCTACTATCTAATGTCATAAACTCTTCATTAATGTCATAAAATGTCCACTAGTTAATGTCATATGTCCACTAATTGCATATAATGTTCATTAGTTAATGTCATAAAATTTTCACTAGCTAATGATATAAATTGCCCCTTAGCTAATGTGATAATATCATAAAATTTCCACGAGCTAATGTCATAATATGTCCACTAGTAATGTTCATTAGTTAATATAAAATTTTCACTAGCTGATGTCATAAACTGTTCCCTAGCTAATGACATATTGTCATTAAATGTCCCCGAGTTAATGTCATAAAATGTCCACAAGTTAATGTCATATAATGTTCATTAGATAATTTTATAAAATGATCCCTAGCTAATGTCATAATATAAAATGTTCACTAGCTAATGCCATAAAATGTTTCCAAGTCATAATGTCATAAAATTCCCACTAGCTAATGTCATAAAATATCCACTAGCTAATGTCATAAAATATCCACTAGCTAATGTCATAAAATTCCCACTAGCTAATGTCATAAAATATCCACTAGCTAATGTCATAAAATTCCCACTAGCTAATGTCATAAAATATCCACTAGCTAATGTCATAAAATTCCCACTAGCTAAAGTCAAAAAATGTACATTTAGTGAATGTCATAAAACTTTCATTGACTACTATTATAACATATATATATATCAATTATATTAAAGTAAATTTGATGAAGGAAACTTAAAAAAAGACTAATGATCAATAATAATTATTCCGACAATGTTTGGGTGAAACTTGTTAATCAGGTTATATTTGTTATTGTCATAGAATTGTAAAAATAAGAGGAATTTTGTTGGGTTCAACATGGTTTTTAAAAAGTGAAAATTATGGACTGCACATTCAAAAAACACGCCATTGATCAGTTGAACAAAGATGATATATACACATTATTCATTTGACATAAATATATGTTATGATTAGATGGCTTGGTCGATGAAATGTCTAGAGACATTCTTTCCATGCAGTTGGAAATTGTCAGACTATGAAATAAAAAAAAAGAGTTTGTCTTTTATTTGATTCAAATATTTACAAAAGAAGAAACTTCATCTCTTGCTTGAGCTTTATTTCTCTTGGTTTTGTATTGTAGATCAGAATAAAGTGAGAAACCTCAAATGCAAGACATGTGAGAAAAAAAAACAAACTTTAAGAATAGAACTTATGGTTACATTTATCAATTTCAATAGTAAAATGTGTGTGGCCAATCTAGTACTACCCTTAAATTCATGAAGTTGAGGTACCAAAGAAGAAAGTTCAACAAAACAATTGTCATGAAAATATTTGTAGAAATTACATATATGGGAGCAGAAGATCCTCCAGGATGCTCCTGTTAACACGACAAAACCAGATACAGCAATTCACTTGTGATCATGACATTGCATATTGGACTTTGGACTGATATGAAGCATGGTTTGATGAGTCATGGTTCCATGAAAACTACAAGAGATACAGAATGTACAACAACATTGTTGGATAGAGTAAATTTTTCTATGAAAATTTCTTGGATATTCAGGCTGGTAAATGTTATTTAATACTGTTTATTATAAACAGAGCATTTACTTAAATACTTGTATCTATAAAAAGAATGTTAAACATAGAGTAAATATTGAGTTGTATTTTCTATATCTAGATAAGAAGATCATTGGTCAGGAAAGATTACATGCTGACATCAAGTATTTTATTAGTATTATTATAAAATAAAATGTAACTAGAGTAAAGAAAAACTAATCAATGCACATCTTATGCCATATTTTGATGCTTCTAAAACACTTTGAGGCATTAGATACCCACCCAAAATTTTGAAGAAAGAAATCAGAAAAAATGTTTTTTCCTTGTATTTCATCCCCACCCCCATTATTCACAATTTTACCCACTGAATGGCATATTTCAGCATGAACACCTGACTAATCATGACAAATTCATCACAGCCTGAAAAGAAGTACCAAATTTATGGTAACTATTTACAATTTAATAATTAGAAGAGAACTTAGAGTGCATAATATCACTGAGACCTAATCTTATTGCAGCCCGAAAGCCTTAATAATTGTGACAAATGCATCACAAACCAGGATGACGCTTAATTTTAAAATGTTAATTTAGAGAGCATAATATCACTGAGACCTAATCTTATTGCAGTCTGAAAGCCTTAATAATTGTGACAAATGCATCACAAACCAGGATGACGCTTAATTTTAAAATGTTAATTTAATTTTGAAACAGTGAACATGTTTTACTTTCAAAAGCTCAGAATCAGATGTAACTTGGGAGCTGACAATCACCTGAAACCTCAAACTTATAACTCTCATCTCCGACCTTCCATTTATAAGATGCAGAGTGGCTTTTGGACATATTTTATGGGAAAAAAAAAGTATGACTGATAAGCAACAAAATACAGTAAGCATTTTTTAAGACATGAAAAACAGTTATTATTTACATCGCTGAATAGTAATGGCTGCATGTTCTTCTTCACTTAGCTGGGATCCTCTCCTTTTCCTCTTCTCTTTTTTCTTCTTGTCCTTCTTCCTTTGTCTGTAACCTCGGAATTGCTTCTGTACTTTAACAGCTGCATGTTCTAGTTCTTCTTTCTCTTTTTGTTTTTCTTTAAACACTTTTCTATCCTTATGACCACGATATGCTGCACAAATATACAAAAAAGTAATATGTTTCAAAAGAGTGCTGAAAAGTCATTGTTCATTCTATTAAGCCCTTCCCCACAAAATATTTGATGCTTAGGCAGTTGGTCAGATTTTAGGACATGGGTGGCACTGAAAAGGTTTCAGCACCCTTTTAACTTCTAATAGGCATGTAATGAGGTAGAGCCAGAGAAGAAAGATTTATTCTCCCATCTGTATTTCCCTCATTATAGACATTATTATATCCATGATATAATAGCACTAATATTTCATGGACAGAACAGCTGAAAAGAAAAGGAATGACAAACATGCTTTGTTCTCAGGGAGACTTTTATATTACTAAGATGTACACAAAACTATATATACATGTGTTCCACACAGATAATAATATATCACATATATCTATACAGCAAAGCAGAGTAAGGAAAAACAAAAAGGAAGGGTCTTATATATAATATAGAGATACTCCTGTACCTGGAGAAGCCATTTTTAGGATTTCAGATTCAAATGATCCGATTCATCTATGTCCCAGACAAAGACATATTCCACAAATGGGAATTAACAAGTCTTGGATTTTCCTAAATTGAAGACTGCAAGTTGGAGTTTCATTCTATTTCTGGGGAAGATATATTCCCAAAGAGAAATGGCACCATAGACTTGTAAGCTGCTGTTGAGGCAGATTGAGCCTCTGCCCAGGCCATGGGCTGTTTGAGGTAATGAAAACAACCTTACTGTTTGGTTGTTGTAAACAAACTGAAATTGACTGACACTTTCATCACTGTATGGAGTGATGTAATTAAGTGGCTGTCACATAACCCATGTGACTTATCTCCACCAAAGGGAGATAAGCACCTTCTATAACCTTACAGGCATATACATCATAATACATAAAAATATAAATATAACATTTATAAATACAATAGTAAAAGTAATATGGAATAAGATTGGATTGTGAATATAAAACTATTAATTCCTTAGAAATTACTTTATTTTCAAAAACAAAGTTAGTATACATACATATATATATATATATATATATATATATATATATATATTTTAAAGAAAAACAGACCACTTTAAGGTTCCATTATAATAATTTATTTCACCAGAGCCTTTTAAAGGACTCTGAATCATCAGATAGCACTTACAAAAGATTTTTTGGAAGTGCTATCTGATGATCCAGAGTCCTTTAAAAGGGCTCTGGTGAAATAAATTGTTATAATGGAACCTTAAAGTGGTCTGTTTTTCTTTAAAATATCAGCTCTGGATTTACATTGAGCTCTCAGGATTTCATCCACCTTGGGACTACCCATACGGATTACCAAGTTTTTCACAACTTAAATATATATATATATATATATATATATATATATAGACTTTGTTCATAGTTGATATTATTGTACACACAAAACATTTGGATGATTTCTAGATAATGTACATCCAGAAAAGAAGAACATTTTAAGAGCACATGAAAAAGTAAATAAAAAACTGAACCACAGTACCTTGTCAGTCATTTCTAATGAAACTTGTATATATATCTATATGTATATCTATATGTATATCTATATCTATCTCTCTCTCTATATATATATATGTGTGTGTGTGTGTGTGTGTGTATGTATGTATGTATGTGTGTGTTTTTACAGAGGATTGAAAATGTGGCACTAAAATTCAAAGGTGCACTGGAATAACAAAAGATGCTTTCCAAAAGATAAGCAAAATATTACGAAACGGGAAAATTTGTTAAGAACAAAGAAAAGTGGGCTGAACTGTTATGCTATGCTATATCGGTTTTCCTATATAGCAGTGAATGCTGGACAATTTCCTAACAGATGAAGAAAGTTTTGGCACACTTAGAATAAAATACTTAGTTAAAATTTCTAGGGTACATAATGAGGAAAGTGGTCTCGGAGAATCTGATACTCACAGGGCATCGAAGCAGAGAAAAGCAGCAAATAACCTGCCTAATGAGAGGGATTAGGATGGATAGCAAGAAGATAAACCTTACTTAGAGCTATAAAGAATAGGATGTTGTGGAGAGCCATGATTGCCCATTTCCTGAAGAGACACAGTACTTAGAAGAAAAGGTAGATAAATTTTAAAACCTTTAATAATAGCTGGTCACTCGTATTCAGAGATACCCATCTACTAGGGTGGCTAGCCAATCCCTATTGCAGATTTTCACTCAGGCACATTTGTGTTTTAAAACCTTTTAAAAGCATTTTTGTAGGTTTTGCAAATATTAATATACATAAATGTGATACTCAGAGTGCTATCTCCTTAAGTTCATTAAGATCATTATCTGGTGTCTGAGACATCTTCAGAGGGGAAATGCCAAGAGGGCTTGAACAATCTTTTAATCCTTTGCTTATGTATACATAGGCCTACACTGTAAAATTGACCCTATGT
>OZ010591.1:66587554-66615054 GCA_963932145.1 Acanthosepion lycidas
AAATGCCCAGACATTATGGTCAACCCAAAATGTACAAAATAGGCATTCCATTACATCTGGAATTGGAAAAATTTGAAAAAAAGTAAAGATTTTTGCAAAAGTTTCCCAGTTGCACTCTTTGTACAAAGTATTTATTGCTTAACAAAGATAAAAATTATATCTAAAAATATGTAAAAAAAATTGTATGCCTTCTATTTTCTTTCATAACTTGACTTACCTCTCCAAGAATTCTCCAAATGGAATACGATGGGAATATCCTTCTTGACGGATGCGAGTTGTCTCCAAAACACCAGTGTACATCAGCTGTATTTTAACAATTGATCTATCAAATTGCCCTGGTACCTTCATATTATTTGGTTTGATACATCTGTAGATAAAAAAGCATAATTCAAGTCATTAGCATATAAATAAATGGTTATATTCAACAAATCCATCAAGACCTTTATAATTGGATATAATAATTAAAATATAGAAAGAATTTTCATTATAGAATTAAATTTTCATTTGTATTAATTTGAAAATAATATTTTCAATAATATTTTTTAGAAAAGCAGAATATCTTCTGACAAACCTGAAAAAATTTATATTTAATTTTCTTACTTAAAAAAAAAAAAACATAATGGCAATATTAACCATTTCCTTATAAGGAAATATTTGGCATTCATTGACTGAGCAGCCATTACTACCTTCAGTTGAAATTTATAAAATCTTTCTCTTAAAACAATCTTTTGGGAAAATCAGTTTCTTAAGTCCCTTAACTGTTATTGCTCTCTCCAATATTGATGGGGGCTTCCTTCCTAATTTTTTCTTTGAAGTAGTGTGGAACATTAACATCTCAATTATACCATTATTTTCTCTTCAAGTTACATGTGATATTGTTGAATTTGATTGATCTGTTTTCTGCAGGTTACTTAAAGAAATGCATTTTGATGGACTTCATGGATGAGAGGCCTAAAGCATGCCAGATCTAATGATGGTTTCTCCTGCCCAAGGGGGATGCAGATTTGAATCTTGCTGGAGTGTGCACATTTTTTAATAAGATTTCTCAAATATTCAGGCCAGTAGATAAAAATAAGTAAATATGCTGTTTAATAAATAAAGTGTTGACCCAAATATGGGTATCCACTAAATATAATGTTGAAGTAATAAAATGTGTTGGATTAATAAATAGGAATCCCTCATTTCTTTTAGAAATTGCAATACAGTGAGTCCCTCCCTGCCTATTTGCATTTTAGCATTCATGGCTTCACCCATTTGGGGATTTTTCTTTAGAACATAAGTACTTATTATTTACGGAAACCCTGAATATTCGTGTGTTTTTCTGAAGAACATATAGACAAATTATTTGCTGAGAACTTGATTTGGATATTTTTTTTGATAGAACATAATTAAAATATTCTTGTATTATTTTCCTGTTATTTAAGTGACTTAAAACATATAATAGTACATTTTGATTTGGATATTTTTTTTGATAGAACATAATTAAAATATTCTTGTATTATTTTCCTGTTATTTAAGTGACTTAAAACATATAATAGTACATTTTGATTTGGATATTTTTTTTGATAGAACATAATTAAAATATTCTTGTATTATTTTCCTGTTATTTAAGTGACTTAAAACATATAATAGTACATTTTTATGGTACAAATTTGCAGAATTGTACATCTTCATTGTAAAAAGCAAACAAAAACATGCATAGTGCTTAAGCTTTGTTCTTTTTTAGGAGCTATGGCTGGGGTGTTAAAAGTGGCTTATGCTAAGTCTGGGGACATCATCACTGTTCTGTTTCTAGAAAATGTTTTAAGCTTTATATTTTATGTATTGTTACATGTATTTTATACGGTATTTTCAATGGTTGTATCAATCTATGCATAATTAAAAACGGTTATTGCATGTATGAAAGAAAATTTATGCTAAGTGCATGATCACCAATACTATTTTTCAAATGTTTTAAAAAGGATCTGAAATGTTCCTAAATGAAAGTTGAAGGCATATGGCGTTTTAACACTCAAAATAAGTACTTATAAGCACTTTTAACGGGGTTACAAGTATTCATGGATTCTAACTATTCGCGATCGGTTCTGGAAATATAGGGGACTCACTGTATTTATTATATAAACTTTTTTGTTTGACTACTATTTGTCATTAGATAACATTTTGGGCAAGTTTTAACTTCTCTCATTCATTAAGTGAATTCTGTTTGTATATTATCACTTGTTTGAGGATTATGTTAATAAACATTGAAATATTAACGACTATAACTATGATTCTTGTTTGTTAATAATTGAACAACTACATCAATATTTTTGTAATTATTTTCAAGTATCATAGAAAGTGAATTTATGATATCATATAGAACTAAAAATTGCTGATCTCTCAGAATTTGGGATCAAATATATCAGGAGTTTCCACTAGTTAGTTGGCACCTGCTTGTATCCAAGCATCAAGATTGTTATTCTCCCCTTTGGTGGCAGTGGCAGTGGCAGAGATGTCAGTGAAGGCCTGATCTACTCCTGAAGAGTAGTTAAAAGAAAGTTTAACAAAGCCATTCGCATGAATTTGATTTTAGTGGACAACTCTATGTGGTGGAAAAAGCTATACACTTTGCCAGAAGTGCCTCCCTCATGGCTTAGAGGGGATTGAGGCAGGCAAGATCTGGCAAACCTGTCAGATGCTTGGTGTGTCAAGATCTGGTTACGACAGCCCAACTGGCACTGCCTTCTTCCGACAGTTCAGTCACTGAGATTGTGTAGATCTTTGACTATTTCATCGTTGTGGTCTTTGGGGGTTGGTCATATTCAGTCTGGTCTCTCCTCATTGACCTTTTAAGATCAAGACTGAATGATAACCTCCAAAAGAATTTTTAAGAAGATTCTAGCAAAATACCACTGTGGCCAATCAGAACTTGGCATAAAAAATAAATTTTTTCTGACCAATCAAATTTTACTTTGTTTAGTCTTTTCTAAATCCATTGTATTCTTATATAAATGATACTGAATTTAATGAGTATAGTAGTTCTTTTGAGAATAATTCAGACCCACACATCTATAACAGTTTATATCTCACTAGGCTCTAGCATAGGTGTCTTCACCATCTTGTTTACTAAAATAGGTGAATCAATGAAATTATAAAATGAAAGATTAGTGATTGTAAAAAAAATGAATAGTCACTAATCTGAGATATAACAAAATGAATAATTGCAACCTGAGATATGGAAAATTGAATGGTCACTAATCTGAGGTGTAGCAAAATGAACTGCTGCATATGTAAGTAGTTCTTTTCCACTTGTCAGCACCAATAAACCCACTTCAAAATGCCTTGGTGCTGTTAGTGTAGAAGAGAAAACATCTACCTACACCAGACACACAGGTCATTTTTTTTTGTGTTGGTCTGATTCTCTTCTATACTACTGTTGAACAAAAATAGTGATAAATAAAAGTACTTACCGGACAAAGTGAGGAGTGCCAGCTACCATTTTGGATAATAAATCCATAAGAGAATAGCGGAAGTATGAAGACACAGTTTGTTGAATGCGAGTCATACTGGTTGACCCTTGTCCATGGCCCATCTGTAACACACAATAAAACCAGATAAAAAATGTCTTTGAAATGATTTATCCCAGTTCTGTCACTTTTTGTCCTGTAATTTTCTCAATGACCCATATAGATATATTATCCCATATAATGTAGAAATGTGAAAAATGATACCAAAATGGATTTTGAAACTCTCAATAGACTTTAAAAAATATGATACAAATTTTTTTAGAATTGATTTTGATAATAAAAATTACAGCAGAAATATTGTTGCTGATTAGTAGATAGTCTGACTTAGTATTAATGGAATTCAGTTAATAAGTAAAAATGAAGTATTGATGGGTTGGAGATGATGGATAGGTTTTTTTCCACTCTGTGGCCTCTTTCTCACAGATGCAACATCGCATATCTAGTGCTACTCTATTACTATTTCCATGGCAAATGTTCAGATGAGTGCCACTCTTCAGCTCTACCAGTTCACATCTTTATTGCTAGGACATGCCATGCTACCTCCACAGAGTCAAATCGCCCTCATTTCTTCCGTATTTTAAAATGTAAGAAGTTCCACTCCAACAACTTTTCCCAAGAACTGCTAATTTGTGAAACAAAATCCCATGTGAATGCTTCCCTGAGCACTACAATCTTAACCTCTACAAGTCAAAGGCCAATTATTATCTATCCTCTTCATACTCACAATCTTCGCTTCCTACCACCTCCACTCACACTCATTTCATACACATCATCATAACCATTTTAGCACTAACCCTCTACTTTGAGTGTCTCTGGAGTGGAGTGAACTTAAGTATAAAAAAATTGAGAGAGTTGCTTTTTGATGTAATATTTATTGAATTAATCCAACTTAGGCACAAGGTAATATTTACTGAGAATCCAATAAAAAATAAATGAATCTCAATGGTTTATGGGATTACCTCACTAACCAAAAAACTTATCTCACATGCTATGGATTAGAAATTTAATCTAGGCATGTACACATGATGTAACCCATTGTAGGGTCATTGGTATACCACATATAATGTGTAATAATACTTTTTGAAAACATATATCATTATATGAAAAAAAGCTTTTTATACTTCACATTTTTATTTAATGTTACTAAAAATAATGATGGTTGAAATGCAGTTAATATTAATTAAAATCCATTGAAATGATAACTTTCCACACATACTGAATGTCATAAAATGGAAAAAAAATATGGTGCTAAAATTTTCTTAACCTACATTTCCTTTTCTTTATTTCGAACGAAAATAGAAATATTTGTTCATTTAGATACAAAATAGTTTCAGAAAACAGCAAATAATTTCATTTTTTCATAATGAAAATTATTTTATATATTTTAAGGTGAGAATTTTCTTTGAAAGTAGATCCTATTATTGTGGTAGCTTAAATTTTTACATTTAAATATAACCATACTTTGGGAGATATTTACATTTTTCTAGTTGATTTTAAAAAATAAGAGACTGTTCTAAATTTATGAAATATTTTCATGATGTTTTCACAATTAAAACAAAAATATAAAGGTCAAAATGAAGAGACCTGAAGTGAAAAATCAGCAAAAAATCGGTGCTCACACGTGCTAAGAAAACCATGCCAAAAGACTGAAGAAGTAGAAAAAATGCAGTAAGAATTGATTGAAAGTTGGCAGTTGTCTCAAGATTTACTAAGCAGAGCTTAGAACACAAAACCAAATGATAGGAAATGATGTATGTAAGAATGATTGTGTAGCCACATGTGGATCTTTGATATTTAATGTTTAACTTTTGAAAATATACTGGCTGAGTTTTTTTTCTTATCACAGTTAATACAAAAAAGCAAAAAGTAAATAATATTTGAAACTATATTTTTTCGTATTTAATGATAAAATGAAAAATAATTCTATGTAACATGTTTCTAAAGGACTTCATCAGACTAAAATAATGTTCTTATTGATGGAATTATATATATGTAACTGGAGGGGAGAAATAGAAATGAAAATGTTGGTTATAATTATGCACTGTGAGGAAGAACTGAAGATGTAGACATGCAAAATTTTAAATTTAAATTTTTAAAAATTTCTGGCATCCAATATTGGTTGGTTGTTTTTATTTAGTCATGTATTAACACCTCTATAGGTTATTTAATGCTGAAATCTAAATATTTTGTATGCAATAACCTATAGCTGGGAGGAGAAGAAGTGGATTCATAGTTTTTTTTAAGGGTATTTGCATGTAAGTGAATGTAATGAACCCAACTGGAATTGGAACTTGGCTCTCCAATTTACAATTCTGAGCCATTATCTATTACACCACCTACACATCCAAGCTTACAGCACCTGTTGTTCCCAAATTGTTCCCCATCTAGGTACTGACCAGGCTTGATGTTGCTTAACTTCAGTGATCGTACAGAAAACAGATTTTCAACATGATATGGCCATAAGCCTTGCCATTCAATGTATCTAGACACAACAGCTCAGCTAATTTAATTCAGTTTCCCAATCCTTTTTTCTTTTTTTTATCACTGTCGTTTTTAAATATGCTACACTATGATAACAGAAGATTTGTTAAGAAAGGTGAAATGCAAAAACATGGATATGAATCTATGGTGGAAGACTCATAAATCAGTGTCTTCATAATGGCATCTTAGTTTGTTTTTTTTTCAGAATTGTTATTAAGTCATAGTTTCACTAGAAGGAGAAAGTAGACTGCATTCTTTTTGGCTGAGGTAAAATTTGTTGCTGATGTCCAAAAAATGTTTAAAACTCATTCCAATAAAGAAGCACCATACAGGTGTAGGGTTTTAAATATAACACTCCACCTAGTAAACAGATAAGTTAGGTAAGTTAATGCTCTTTGTACAGTAGGGGGCAACCAAGATGGATTAAAGCTTTTGCCACAGTTAGATATCGATCTGGTCCAAAGAAGAGGTTAGAGCAACATGTGTTACAATCAACATCCAGACTCATACTATGGGGTACAAAGGTATTCATAGATGATAGTTAGCCACCTCACCTCAGCTCAAAAGGTAATAATCTTTTAGAATGCAAACCTCATTGACAGTAAGCACCATGTTTATATCATGTTATATTGTTGCTCTCATTGTTACATTTAATAAAAATGGTAGATGTAATTTGACACTCGTTTCATTTCACTTTTTAGTACCATGTATTTATTCTTATTTGGGATCTCTCTAAGCTGTTATAAAAGAACAACCCAATCCATATCCAAGTGAATGAAAAAGATTCAAGAAACAGATTCTGACAATGATAAGTCATTGTCTGACAGGCTAAGTGAAGAGAGTTTAGCATCTGTAGAACAACATAATAAATTTAAAAAAATCTTTTTTTCTTATTCTTTTTAAAGGTTAATTCTATCATGTATAGTTATAAAACTAAGTATTTCAAATTGCACACAGACTTTATAAACTTCCTGTATTTTCATTGTTTTGCTATTTAGAAAGAAGAATAAATTGTTTTATGTTCTAATTATACAGGACATGAAATTTACTAATAAATTTTTTGTAAATTACTTACTATCTAGTACCATATTACAATTAGATTTTAACAAAGATATTAGATATGTTTACCTATCATCTGGTTCATGCCCTTTCCTTGTCTTTTGAACAAAAGTAGAGGTTTATCTCTTGTTTCCTGTTTAGGATTGGGTTTCTGGTTCCTTCTAAAGTCTACTTCAACTCTATAATTCTAACATCACCACCTAAACCATGAAATTTTATTTACTATTTATTTACTTTTTTCTTCTTTTTTTTTTTTTTTTTAAGTAGGAGCAGATAGGTTTGATATCATCTAGTTCAGATGCCTTCCTGATATTTTGAACAGGAGTAAAGGTTTATCCCTTGTTTCCTGTTTAGGATTGGGTTTCTGGTTCTTTTTAAAGTTTTTTTTTTATTCTCTTTCACTCCCAGTAACCCCTGGTGTCTTAGTGGTATTATCACCTTGTTTGGGATGAATTGATAACAAAAAATAAAAATTGAATTATTCCTGTGGGCTCTCATTAAGAGAATGAGCAATATGGCTGCAGTCAATAAAAATGTTAATATGTTCAATACCAAAATTAACATTTTATATATTTTTTTCTTTTTTTTTGATCGTTGTTTTGGATAAATTTGAGACAAATCTGATATTGTCAGTTTTTAAAAGAGATTTCCATTGCAGTTGATGCAATAAAAGTTAACAAAATTTTAGACTTTTCCGATATTACTAAACACAAATGCCAACACTCTTGAAAAGAAAAAAAGATTAAAGAAAAAGCACACGTGAAGAAAAACAATTAATGACTTTGGATCTAGAAAACTTAAATCTAAAATAAAGAAAATCAATATTAGATATCTATCTGCTATCATTTTTTTTTTTTTTTTTTTTGTGAAGTGAACACACTGTGCTGTGAGTTTTAAGCAAAACAGTGTAGATAAAAAATTTGATTAAATTTTCCACTGCTATTTGCTAGAAAACAATCTTCAAAAGATTATTCCATATTTTTTTTGTTATTGTTAATTCAGTGGTTTCAATTATAAGAAGCTGAGCTACAAAAAAGTACTTACACCTTCAAACTGAAATATAAATGAAGAGCAGAAAGTTATAAAGATTTTCGAAATGAGAACAAATAAAGAAAACAAAGTACCGGAAATATCAACAAAGTACAAAGAATCCAACAGACTAAAACACATTTTGATAGTGTTTTTAAAACTTAGAAACATTATAAAAACAATTACTGTAGATTCAATTCTTTACATTTGTTTTATATATTATTATCTATATTTTAAATCAGGACAAGAATCTGACAGAATCTTAAATATATAAGACAATACAGAAAACTCTTATTTTGACATATCTTGTTGATCTAACTATGTCATCAAAAAAATGTTTGTTTTTTTAACTAAATCTACATTAGTGAGACAACATGATTCCCATTAGTCATAGGAATGCTGATTTTTAAAAAAAATATTTCAACAGTATCATTTCTAAGATTAAATTTTTGGCAAATTTAGACTTTTGTACCCCCCAAAAAACAGAATGTCAAAAGGACAGTTTTTCCCTTGACACCACTATTATTTTAACTACCTTCACTCCTCAGTAATATTTATCATTTTAAAAAGCAATGATTAGAATTGGAATAAAACCTAAACATATCATGAAAGTGAATTTATACATTTTTGGGTTTTTTTGAGAATTGACAACAAAATAATAGACATTATTTATTAGAATATTGTAAATATAAAATTATTCTTGTAAATAAATTCACTTTTGTTCCTCCTTATACTTTACTTTCATTATATGTTCAGGTTTTATTACAATTTTAATCATCACTTTTTAAAAGAATAAACATTGTCAAGGATTGAAGGTAGTTAAAATAATAGCAGTGTCAATTGAAAAGCCACACTTTTGATACTGTTTTTTGTGGGCAAAATGGTCAAAGTTTGTTAATCTTTTTTTCACAATTTAAAAAAATGAAGATAATTCACTCAGACGAAGATGTATTGAAAATGCCATGATCTACTAACTTGCTGGTTAATATACAACCAAGTTTCTACTGCCTATTTTTACTAAACTAATGTTTAAACAATGTTGGATATGAAGAATCTTAAAACAAATGAATATATAAATAAAAACTGAATTCATCTTAGTAAAATCTAATATAAAAAAAAAAAATGATAGTTAAAAAATCAGTGTTTATATGACTAACTTGACTCACATCCTATCTCACAATGTAGATTTAATTAAGACAATAAAAAAAACATAATTGAGATATTTTACTGCCTTAATTCAGTTTTGTATCTCTAATAAAATCTTCAATGCAAAATTTTCATTGAGAAATTATTAACAGTGTTGAAGCATTTTTTTGCAGAATAGAAATTTGTTTGTTACTTGTTTAGGCAAATTAACTGGTTCTGAGTAGGGAGATAACTTCCCAAAACAATAAGAAAATATAAAAAAAAAATA
Organism: Acanthosepion lycidas; assembly: GCA_963932145.1. Classification (NCBI taxonomy): domain Eukaryota; kingdom Metazoa; phylum Mollusca; class Cephalopoda; order Sepiida; family Sepiidae; genus Acanthosepion; species Acanthosepion lycidas. Next base: position 66,597,044 of record OZ010591.1, read on the forward strand.
TTTTTGATGTTTCATTTCCACAAATACAGAAGTGAAAGAAAGAAAGAAAGAAGGAAAGAAGGAAAGAAAGAAAGAGCAAATTTTAACTTAGGGCCAGGCACAAAAAAAAAAAAAGACGTTATGTCAAAAGGATGTTTTTTCCTTTGATACCACTTTTTCTTTATTACTGTATAATTACTGAATAATTTTTTTTGTTTTAAAAATTTATTTTTAGAATTTTAATAAAGCCATAACATAAAAAACTAAATTTTTTTATACATTGTTTTCTCAAGAATTGACCGCAAAAATGTTAAACACTATTTATTTATTCAACTGTTGATTTGCAAGATTATCAAATTTATAATCTTTAATTAACAATGTAACGAGAGGGCTTGGAAAAAAGATTTATTCTCTCATTTATGTTTCTCTTGTTATGGGCATTGTTATATCTGAGATATAACAAGACTGTTACTCACAGACAGGACAGAATGGAATGGCTGAAAGTAAAGTATAAGGAGAAACAAAAGGAAAGATCTTACATATAATCTGTAGATACTCCTAACCTGGAGAAGTCATTTTTAAGATTCCATACTTAAACAGGCTGGATTCATCTATGTCTCAAACAGAAATGGCACCATGTACCTGTAAGTTGCTGGGAGAGGCAGATTTAGCCTCAGCCTGTACCAAAAGGCTCAGGCTAAAAGAAAGCAACCTTACTGTTTGGTTGCTGTGAATGAATTATAAAACAACTGCCACTTTGGGTCACTGTATGGAGTGACATCACTAAGCAGCCATTATGTAACCACATGATTTATCTCCACCAAAGGGAGATAAACGCTTTCTCCATTCCTACAACAATAACTATATGAAAATTAAATTTTTGATTTTGTTCTGGGCTTTTGGGGTTTTGTTTTGAATTTTTTTTTTTTTAAAGAATACCTACTATGTAAATGTTTATGTTTTTGAAAAGGTATTTTTAGAATTTTAATAAAGCCCTAATGCATGTAACTGAGCTTATATATTTTTTCCTGCTTTAATTAACAATAGCTACTCAGATCACTTCTTGCTCTAATTTTTCAAGGTGGGGGGTCAGTTTCTTATTATAGTTTCACATGTTATAGTTTTATTAAAATTCTAATTCTGCTTTTCAGAAGAATAAAAATTACTAAGGGAATATACAATATTAGTGGTGTTAAAAAAAAACACCCTTTTCAGGATATTTTTTTTGCCAGGTCTGAAGTTAAAAATTGCCAAAGAAAGAAAGAATTGATTTATTATGATGATTTTTACATGACCTCATATACTAGAAAAAAAAATGAAAATGTTTTTTTATAATAGACTCAGGAAGGTAGAATAATCCATAGATGATTTACTATTTACTAATCTTAGCTTAGTTTTGGTGCAAGATCACAAACATAAAGCACCCAGTGAGGATCAAACTCACTACACTGTAGTAATAATCTGCATAATCAGCTTACTATCAGTTACATCATGATGAGCTGCTCATCTATTTATGTCTGTCATAAAGAAAATTAACTTTCCCAAACTATATTACAAAGATGGTCTCCTTAGACATGAGAAAGAAAGTATTCTTTAATCATGTCATTGTATTAACATAATTTATTCTAAAAGCATAGTAATATTTTTTACTCTTATGGCAAACATAGATCTTCATACCTGCAAAAAATGGAGTGTTCAAAGGATGGTTTTCCCTTTGACACTGCTTTTATTTTACTTCACTCTTCTGCAATACTTAGAGCTTTAAAAAGTGATGATTAGAATTGTAATAAAACCTAAACATATAAAAGTGAATTTACATTTACATTTACTTTGTCCTTGAAAATTGACAACAAAAATAATAAACACTATTTATTAGATTGTTTTTTATAATGGCTGGCAAAACATCCGTTAATTGTGATTCAAACTTAGTTGGTTCATATATTTTAATAATTTAGTAAATTGGTTGACAAAACATCAGCTAATTGCTAATTGGTTTGAACTTTATAAAATGGTAAATAACAAGGATTTCTTTATATATGGTTCACACATTTAAATAATTTAGTAAATGTTTATAAATTTATGAATAAAAGTTTGTTTTTATATTTATTTCTTTATAAATTGGAAAATGATAAATATTGCATTGCATTAGTTTTAATACAATTAGTTTTTAGAATACTGTAAATATAAAATTATTCTTGTAAATAAACAATCTCATAAATAAACAGTGTTTAATACTTTTGTTGTAAATTCTCAAGAAAAAAGAATGTATAAATTCATTGTCATCATATATTTAGGTTTTATGACAATTCTAATCATTGCTTTTTAAAAGAATAAACATTGTCGAAGAGTGAATGTAGCAAAATTAATAGTGATGTCATGGGGAAAATCATCCTTTTTACACTCTGTATTTTTGTGAGCACAAAGGTCCATGTTTGCCAAAATTCCTCCAATGTTCCAAGTAAGCAAGGACTGCTGATCTAGAAAAACATTTAAAATTTTGTTTTTTTTTACATTGGTTTGAACACCAGCTTTTTGAATACTGGTAGAAAAAATATAACACTTCCAATCTAGACACATCCCATTATATGAAAATATTTTATATTTTTGATTAATATAAAACAAATTGTTGAAATATGAGGTCAAGTAAAAATAGTCCTTATGTTCAGGGGTTCCACACATGTGCAAAAGCCAGCACATTTGTTAGAAGAAACAAAAACGTGAACAAACTTCAGGCAGTTCATAAGCTATGTGCATAAAAATAACACTATGATAAACAGCTGATTAGTTTTTGTAGTTGCAATAGAAACTTGTGCACAGCTTTACTGAATAGGAAATAAAAGGTAAAGACTTGAAATTAAACATATTAAAAAAAGAAAGAGATACACAAAAATTCCCTCTATAAAATGACAGCCAAAATTCAAGCAACAAAACATTGATTTATTTCATTTGAAAGTGACTTTTTAGGGGACCATAATAAAGTTCTTGACATAACTTCAAAAGTAAAAACTAATTGAAAAGTAGAATTTAAATTTTTTTTTTTATTTTTTGATATGAAAGCTGATTTGATATTCTGGTCTTTTATTTATTCATTCATTGAATGATAATGAAGTTTACAATAGTTATTTTCTAAGCTTAGCTCAAATTTAGTGCAAGGACACACACATGGGCCACACATATTTCAGTTGTAATGATCTTTGAGACTAGAATACACCAATAAAAAAGTGTCAATAATGAAGTTTACTATAATTATTATCACTCATAGTAGTATAATATTAAATAGTGTATTGTTAGAACCATAATATTAAATAGTGTTTTGTCAGGACCATAATATTAGATAGTGTATTGTTAGAACCATAATATTAAATAGTGTATTGTTAGAACCATAATATTAAATGATATTTTGTCAGGACCATAATATTAAATAGTGTATTGTTAGAACCATAATATTAAATAGTGTTTTGTCAGGATCATAATATTCAATAGTGTATTGTTAGAACCATAATATTAAATAGTGTATTGTTAGAACCATAATATTAAATAGTGTTTTGTCAGGACCATAATATTAAATAGTGTATTGTTAGAACCATAATATTAAATAGTGTATTGTTAGAACCATAATATTAAATAGTGTTTTGTCAGGACCATAATATTAAATAGTGTATTGTTAGAACCATAATATTAAATAGTGTATTGTCAGAACCATAAAATTAAATAGTGTATTGTTAGAACCATAATATTAAATAGTGTTTTGTTGGATGTATAAGAATAAAATGTTTTGCCAGAAGTATAATATACTTATATAATATACTTTTCTCTACATATTATACTTCTAACCAAACCCTGTTTTATGTGTTTTTAGAGTTTGATGCATGGAGAAAGCTGGCATGAAAGAATTTTTTTTTTGTTATAAATACATGAAATGTTCTGATGCCAAAAAAAAAAAAAAAATTCCTAGTTTGTGATCCCATAAGACAAGGTCAAATAGAATTATTTAGACTATAAAAAATACAAGAGAAAAATGGGAAACAGGTTGAAAGAAATAAATCAATTTCTGTTATTGACAGTTTTAAGTAGCCAAACAAATTCAATGAAGACACCTTATATAATTTTGAGAAAAGACATTATCATTCAAAGAGCTATTTGGACTATGGAGCTCATTGTTGATGTTGCTTTTATGACCACCATAGCATTTTGGCTGATCTATTCTGCAGCCTTATTCTGGTGTCCAATACTTTCCTGAAAAAAAATGGCTGACCCTTTATTTCCTTACACCTTAGAAAGACTGGAGCTTTGTGTATCCAAAATGTCATGGTAATAACAAAAGCTAATATAAGAATGAGTTTAGTTGTCCAAACAAATCTTAAAGTGTAATGAATGAAGAAAAAGTGCATTTACTTTTAAAAATAAAAACCAAAATTATCTTGCAACATTTTAGATTAACTGGTTTGCAGATGCATATTACACAAAAATTACGTTTGATATGAAAAAATAAAAAGTAGTAGCTGCAGGCCCACGCAATAAATGCAAAAAAAAAAAATGCATGCTTTTTTTTTTTTACAGACATTTGAGAAGTAAATTAAATCTGTCTGTATTGAAAAACAGCAAAAAAATATTGGCTTGTCTAAGATCACACATGTGAATTATCAAAAGCATACCACACCAAAAGAAAAAAAAAATATTAAAAAAAGCAAAAAATGAGGCACAGTGAAAGATTAGGCCATAAAAATGATTAAAACCAAACAAAAACAAAAGAAATAAAAGAATGAAAGGAGCGGGGGGAGAGAGAGATCACCACCTCTAAAATCAGAAAACCTGATACTTACATTCTGTATTAACAGCATGAAAAAAAAAGAATGCATACTCATAGATTCAATATATATGAAATCATTCATCAATGAATTTGTGATATGAATTGATTAGTTAAGAATATGGGACTCTAATCAAAGAGCATAAAAACAAACTTTGTAGATTCCCTTAAAATAAAACTTCTCATTAATTCACTGTTACAAATCAATCTGCATTTGATACAAAGACAAAATATTAACAAGAAAAGCTTTGGCATCACATCAACAAGAATAAGACTTAATAGTTTCAATTAAGGAAATTGAATGGTTTCTATTAAAAAGATGTGGTTTTCATTAATGAAATAAAATATTTTAATGACATTAATTGATGCATTTATTATATTGGACCAAAGATTAATTTCAGCTGAATTTGTTTGTAAAGATTGTAGAAATTATAACAAAAGAGACAAAGCAAAATGATTAAAAAAGGTATTCATAAATGATGTTAAAAACGTTTGATGCACAAGATCATATATATATATATGTGTATATATATATATATATATGTGTGTATATATATATATATATATATATATATATATATATATATATATATATATATATATATATACCTCACCCTACATCATTAATTGGTTCCAGAAGTCACAACATGTTGAAAAATGATTTAGGTTAAAATAACCACACTATAAACTGCAAATAAGCACTCTCCATTGCATATTACAGTATTTATGATATGTATGTACAGTATTCTGAATAAAATAATTGATTTCCACCTTTTCCACAATACAGCCTTACACCTAACATTAGCACTTGCACCGGGACTTTTTGTTTGTCAGAGCCATGGACAAAAATGTATCCTATATCACAATTGAAATGTAAATGAAAGAACATCAGTGCCAGAGCACAGATGTAAACAAGTCTGAATTCAAAATTGGTGTTGGCATGGAAAACAATGATCAAGTTCTGCTTGTTGACAGGAATTTGAAATAAGAACATTTTTATTATGATAATTTTCTGTTTGTGATGATTTTAGGATATATATATGTATAATATGCATAATATTATTTGTAAATTTATTCAAATATGATTTTATATAGTGTTTTTTGTTTTGACATTTCTAATATATTTAATGGCTGATGTAAACTTGAGTAAAATGACCTAAGGTGAGTTTTATTTTCCCATATATTATTTAAGAAAAACCAACGTATCTTCGAAAATGACTTAACTCAAAACGATTTAAGCTGAGGTATTGCTATATATTTGTGTATGCATGTGTGTCTGTGTGTTATTTAAACTTATTGCTATAAATGTTATATTTAGTGTAGACATACTGTTTATTTTAATCACTGGAAATGATGCCTACCAGGATGGGCAATTGAAAGTCTTCATAAAGAAAATGTACTTTTCTTTATTAACAATTTTGACTACCCAGGCCAGTAGATATCAGTTAAATATATGTACTAAATATAATAGTTACAGTAATATAAAATAATGTTAGATTAAAAAATCCATGATTCTTAGATATTACTCTCTCTCTCTATTGCTGATATTCCCAATGAGTGTATGGATGTGTCCATCTATGAAACTCTGGAGTCAGAATGCTGAAGGTAACATTAATTAACTGACTAACAAACCTTTTACTTATAATATTTCTCTCTCTCTCTATCTATCTATCTATCTATCTATCTATCTATCTATCTATCTATCTACATCTATATATATATATATATATATATATCATAATTTTTATATACAGACAAAAACAACTTACTCACTACAAAAGTGCATTCTTGTTTCGACGCAGCTGCATCTCGATTAGTGAAAATCAAAAATGGTTATGAACAATTCTATTTAAAACCAAGCCACTTATGAAAAAAAACATAGGGAGAAACACCTTAGTCAAGAAGCAGCCACATTGAAACAAGAATGCATCTTTGTAGTGAGTAAGTTGTTTTTGTCCATATGTAAAAATTATAATAAATAATTATTGCTCTACTCTTGGTATTGAGCCCTCTTTTGAATTAATGCTGTGAATGTTAGAATTTATATTATTTTCATTGTCATTATATTTGGATATATATATATATATATATATATATATATATATATATATATATATATATATATATATATATATTATGAATTTAGGAAAATTCGGTAATTTTGACAAGGTAGCATAAATTCGGTAAATATGAAATTAAACTCGATTGAATATTGACTTTAAGGTTATTCTGGAGTGGGAATTTAGGAGATGAGCCCCCTTCCCCTATATTTTTAAATAAATGAAAATCATGGGGTCCGGATAAATATGTATATATATATATTATAGGCATTAATTTACAATAATAATGTTATTGATAAGGAAAATAGCAAGTGCTAAATTATTGATTTTACTGTTCTATACTATACAAGAGTGAACTCTGACACTGAAAAGAATGAAAAATACCAGGGTCTGACTAATTGAAGCAGCAATAATAATAATTACTATTGTTGTTGTTGTTGTTGTTGCTATTATTATTAGTAGTAGTAGTTGTAGTTGTCACTGTCTTCTGGCTTGTAATAAATTTCCCCTATTCATTTCCTTCAACCAACAGAATAGCATAAGCCAAACAATTCACTAACATTTGTCTCCTGTTCACTACAGCAGTTGCATTTTGCCTGTCACCTCTAAGCACTTTTTTATAGATTGAGTGACAGTTCAAATTTATATTGGTTAAAAGAGATTCTCATGAAAGTCTAATCAAACTCCAAGATCTATCTTTTTTAAATATATGACTTGTAAAGCCGCCATTTTTTTGGGGGGTGGGGTGGGGTGGGGGGTAAATATTTTACATGTGAGACACTTCTGAATCCATTTTCATCCCAGAGGTAAGCCATTTTTTTTAGTGTTACAATAATAATTTACCATCTAGCAGAATTGGATAACTGTAGGTAATGTGGTAGGAAAATGGAAACTGTGACACATATAAGTGCCAGCGAAATGCTTATACAGAGAGAATACAAGAGGGGCCGTAACAAAGGGTATTTGCAGTTCCATTGGTGTTTTCACCAGAAGTATGGAATCTAACTGGAAAATGAGCATGTGAAACTCAGACTGAGAGTGTTATTGAACACAAGACACCAGACGTAACATTGACCATAAAAGGTTCTTAAGAGAGCCTGTTGATAGATGTAGCATATCCTGGAGGTCATTAGAGTACAAGTAAAGAAGTTGAAGAGATCATGAACTGTTCAGAGTTCAGGGTAGATGTTGAGAGAATATGGAAAATACATGTCAAGCCTATGCCAATTGTCATTGGGTTGATTCCCAGAAGCATCTTGAATACCATCAGTATTGCACCCAGCATAACAAAATTGCAAAAAAAACAAAAAAAACAAATGTTTTGGACACAGCAAATATCTGGAGGAAAGTGCGCTAGTTGTTTGAAGTCTTGAGACGGCAGAGAACCACTTAAAATTATTTTCTGTGTTTGAAACTCACAATGTAGAAATAATAGCATCTATTAGTTATCTCCCTTTAATTAGCATCTACTAGTTATCTCCCTTATTTATCTATTTATCTGCATCGGAAAAATAATCTTGGTGGAAAAATGAAAATAAATTTTCTCCTTTGCATAATATGTAGAAGGTAATGCAATCTCTCAGAGAGTAAATTCAATGATAATTATTTCTCCATTATAATTTTCTCTTGAAAGGTGACTCAATAAATTAAAGAGTTATCTAGTAATATACTAAAAACTTTGTTCTCAGTGGAACATTTCTAGAACTGTATGAATGAATGAAGTGCCTTGTGTTGTGGTAAACGAGTTAGTCTCGTTTCACTATTACTTCTCATTTTGACCAATGATTCCAAAATAGGCAAAGTAAATACTAAAATACAGGTCTCAAGAACGAAGTTAAACTATGACTAGTGATTGTGTTAATAAATATTGATATATTAACAAGTCTAACCATCACCATCATCATTATTATTCCTATGACCATGGTGTAGTCATAGGGTCACTGTGCAACTGAGCACCTGACCAGCTCCCTCCACCTGTCTCAGTTGTGTTCCAATATCTGAGACTATGGATGATCTTTCATCCAATCAGTGACATTGTCAGCCTATTTTCCCCACTGTCTGCCTCTTCCTTTGCTTTACATAGTATCTTGTAGGATGGGGCACCTCGAGGTGGTGTAATGGTTAGCAAGCTTGTCTGGCTAGAACAATTACGACTGAGTAGTGAGTTCGATTCTCACTGGGTGCCCCATACTTTCGGCCTTGTGCCACGTCTAAGCTACGCTTGGAAAATCACTAGTATCTTGTAGGATGGTAATGGAAACATTGCTGACTCTTTTTACAAGGCCATACCATTTCAAATCTACCCTTGACTATTAGTCAAGTATTAATTAACTAGGCTTTTCATACAAATCACTTTGGCTGGGATAGTCCCAGTTTGAGAGGTCTATCCAGGTGAAGTAAACTATCTATTGTAAAGTAGTATATAATTGTGATCGATACTCAAGTAAACAGCCACACAAACTGTATATGAGCAACTTTTTTCTGTTCTTGTCTAAGAGAGACTATTTATAGTCTCCGCTCTTTGTATGTTTTGTACTAGCAATGAAACTAAAGGGGGTCATGAGAACACTTTATTGTACAAGAAAATTAAGCCTATGATAAAAATTGGTAACCCTAGGGATAGACAACCATCAATTGCGAATTATTCTTCTATTTACTATGTCCCTTTAGGACGTGGGCCATCATGGCTCTCCACAACTTCGTATTCTTTTTAACTTGCAGTAATGTTTATTTTTTTGCTATCCCACTCACTCTCTGTTTTGCGATCCATTTATACAAACTTGTTAGGTAGATTACTTGCTGTTTCTCTCTGTCCCTCTTGCTTTCAATATGTCCTGTGAGTGTCAAATTTTCTAAGACTTCTTTCCTCATTATGTTGTTCTTTTCCGCAAAATATACAGTTATCACTGATATAAGCACATTCTTAAACTTGAAATTTTGTAAAAAAAACAAAATATAGATAACTCTTTAAAAAGTTATGGATTGATTTGACAATGTATTAATATTATGAACAGCACCCACCTTCTAAAAAGATAAAAATGTTTTTTGATGTGTAACAAATGTCATGAGCAGAGGAAGGACTAATGAATGCTAACTTATGTAAATTGTTCTAAAAATTCTTCCCTGTTTTTTATGAGTGGACGAGTTAATACAGATAGTGCCCAAAAGACAAGAATGACTTTTATATAAAAGAAAAATAATGATAAACTATTTTTTCTTTCTATCTATCTATCTATCTATCTATCTATCTATCTATCTATCTATCTATCTATCTATCTATCTATCTAAGCCTGTTCATTATCTATCTATCTATCTATCTATCTATCTATCTATCTATCTATCTATCTATCTATCTATGCCTGTTCATTATCTATCTACTGTTCATTATCTATCTATCACAGCCTATCCCTTATCTATCTATTTATCACAGAATAATAATATCCAAACCTTACAGCTTACAGTTTTATACTGATTTTTTTTTTTGTAGAGGATAAATATCTGTTAATGTTTTGTTATGATCATAGACATTTAATAGAAATAAATTTCTGGCTCCATTAGCAATTTTATAAAACTCATTAGAATTGTAGTTAAGCAAGTTTCAAACTTCAATACAATTTTATTGAGAAAAAGTAAAGAAAAAAACAAGTGAATTTACAAACAGATTTTTCATTTTACAGTGAAAAGATTTTCATCAAAATGACTGCAAAAACCATGCAAAAGTAAATAGGCTCACACACATGCAGTAAAGAGAGAAAGAAAGAGAAGACAAAAGAAAGAGAGAAAGAGAAACAGAAAGAGAGAGAGAGAGTAAGTGACAAAATAAAAGGAAAACTTTAAAAAGAGAGGAAGAAAGAGACAAAAAACAAAAAACAAAAAGAAAGATAGAATAAGTAAAGAAGAAATGAGAAAGAGAGAGAGAGATATAACAATTGAAATAAAACTATATTGGTAAAGAGAAATTTAAAAAAAAAAGAATGTCAGAATGAAGAAGAGAAAAACTATTTAAAAAGTGAACAGAGAGAGAGAGAGAGAGAGAGAGAGAGAGAGAGAGAGAGAGAGAATGAAAGCAAAAGGGAAAGAGAGAGAAAGAGAGAGGTATTCAGAAAAAAAGTTGGTGAGTGAATCAAATAAAGGTGAATTATAAAACTTCTAGAACTTCAGCTTGCTTCCTAACAGACTGTCCGCATCCCATATTTATAAATAATGAGAGAAGATTAACCAAATATAGCTTTTTTGTGCGTTCAGAGGTAAAAAACATAAACAGAAAATATTAGCATCCTGGATGTCAGGATTTACTAAGTTTGGTTCTAATCTCTATTTCCACTCTTTCCCTATATATCAGTTGGCCTGTTAAGTTTGTAAACCTAATGTTAAACTTAATTAATCTTGCTGAATTATCAGAAAAAAAAAAGTATTTAATTAACAAAGCAAGCTGAAGTTACGTGGGAAATAATCAGAAATGTGCAGATCACACAGCAAGTAAAAATTTAGTGCATTGAAATATTTCAAACTTGAGTCAATGGTTATCACACACGGGGTGTAAAGGGAGATAATCCCCATTTTCAAGTGTACATAGACAAACAAGTGGCCAGGAACACTGAGAGAGAGAAAGGAACGATGAAATGTAAGTTATTACCTGTAACAATGAATATATTTGAGTTTCTATCGGGTGAATTTGGATATTTTTTCAGAAAAAAGAAAATCTAAAATACATATTTATATAGATTTACTGTAGTTCTTATATTTATAGTTAGGTTGGTGCAAAAATAATGACGTAATAATGTCGTTTTTTGACGTATTTTTTAAGGTCAAAAAACGACATTATTACGTCATTATTTTTGCACCAACCTAATATTATTTTATATAGCACATGGTTTGCATTTGTTTGTATTGTTCATTAATATCTGTGGCACTACTGACAAGGGTCAAAGAACATAGAGATGGATATCCGAAGATTGTATTTATTATAAATTCTTAAAAAAATATCATTATAAATTATTAAAAATTATAAAATATAAATTATTATCATTATTATTATTATAAATAAAAGGTATAAATTTTTATTGTTATAAGTTATAAAAAATTATAAAATATAGATTATTATTATTATTATTATGAATATAAGATATAAATTATTATTAGAAGATATTATTATAAATTTAAAAAAAACTATGACGTAAATCATGCAGATAATTTTTTAATAATTTTAAAACAGTAAGGAAATCGAATTAAGTAAAAAAAATAAGTTTATTTTTTAATATGGGAAAAAATACAAATTTTTAGTCTTGAAAAATCAGAAATGCTTTTAATTGATTTTTGTGTTAGCATTATCATAATTAGTAGTAGTAGTAGTAGTAGTAGTGATGTTACCAGCAGGAATTGTAAATACACAAGCCCAGTAGCTGATTTTGTGTCTGTATTACCCCCACCTCACCTCACCATTTTTGCTTTTACTTCTCTTCTTCAGTTAGATTCATAAATCTTTTAATATTTTTTTTAGAAGTAATACTTTTATATTGTAAAAAGAATATAAGGACAAAAGAATTCTGAAAATGATTTAAATTTCAGCATTTAGAGTTTTATGTCTTCAAACAACAAGTTATTTTCATGTTCTCATTCTCAATGACTGAACAAAATTGCAATATCAAGCAATTTAAAATTAAATTGTGGATGTAATATCAATTTTCTTGTCTGAAAATTAGTAATTAGATACAAAATATTTCAGAACTGGTTCTCTATTCTGTTGTGAGAATCAGTTGGTCATTCAGATCAACGTTTTTGGGAACTTCTGTGATTTTTGGTAAATGGTTGACATAAACACATCACTGGATGAAGAGTAGGTTCACAAACTTTGCTGGATCAAAGATTTTGCCCACTTCAGATGAAATACACACTAGTTAAAGACTCAAGAATAATCCATTCATCAAGCATTTTTTTGTTTCTAATCATAACAGAAAATTTAATTAAATAACAACTAGTCCTATACATTACACTAATACTAACAAGTGGAAATAGTTTAGAAGTTAACTAATATCAAAATATTTCAAAAGATGTCATTAGTAATCTTTGAGCCAACCATATAAATTAAACTTGCAGTTGAAAGTATATTATGAGAGAATATCTGGTCTGGTGCTTCTGCTATGTATTTAGAGATTTCTGACGAAATCCAAAGAATCTGCAATGTTATCAGTCCTGATCTGGCATCTCAGCTTCAGTTCCTTTCCCACTGTTATAATGTAGCTTTCCTGTGCCTTTTCTATAAATATTTTCATGGTAATTGTTCTGATGAGCTTTCCTCTTTGGTACCTTGACTTTATGAAATTAAGCATAGTACTTAATTGGCAGCTATGTCTCATAATTTTACTGTTGAAATTGCTAACTATAAGTTCTATACTAACAGTTTATTCTCTCACACTTCTCACTTGTGTGGTTCTCTTCCAACCTCTTGTTTTCCACTCAACATTGATTTTGAAAAATTTAAATGCAGCATCAGTTGTTTTCTTCTGCCCTAATTCTTGTTTTTTTATTGTTCTTTTACTGTAATAATGTTTTTCTATTACTCATATTCTTTCACGCTGAGCAACTCCTTATGTCTTAATGGATTTATTGTCTTGCTTGGGGTTAAATGATTAAAAAAAAAAAAGAAAGAAAAAGAGTGCAGAAAAGTTCTCAGCTTTACCAATAAACCTTTCCAAGTTAAAAAAAAAAAAAATCTAATGTTTGGTCAGACTTTGGAAAGTAGGTCAGGCCAGGTTCTTTTCAGCACTCTCTCATGAACACTTTCTTGTAGTTTTGTGAAGAGTAAAGAAGGTACAAGACCACAAGAATATTCTAGTGTTTACTGCTGTCCAGGGAGGTTAAATTAATTATGGGAGAGTGGTTTGTTCAAGTATTCATTCATCCACTCTCTTCTCTTGCTGCTACTATAGCATTGTGTCGGGAGACATTTTGTCAAGATAAAAGAAAATGGAATGGAGCACAGGTAGAGTCATGCCTTCCCCAAATATATATTAGAGTGTGAAGTGAATATGAGCAGCCTTGGCTAAAAGTTGGCCAATTCTACTTTTGTGCCACCCTAAACCTCCATTGTTAGAAGCAATAATGATAACAAAACAGAAAAAAATAGGTGTAGATTATGAGAATTTAATTTTTTTTTTTCAGATTAGCAGAGCTTCTGCCAAAAAGTGATCAATAGATAACTAGAGCTATGTTATTCAACAAATCAAGAAAGGTTTAAGGGACATCTGGTTAGCTAACTAATGAATTTCACATCAAACATTCACCAGGAATATGGGCATTTTGACATAAAATTCAGGAGCTGGCTAACTAGATAAGTCATTTGACTTTTCTTGAATAATTAAGAAACATGCAAATAAACAGTTTATGAAGCTTTGAGTGATGGTTAGTATGCTTGATATTAATTTATTATGATGTGCCACATTTGGCCAATCAAATTGCACATATAGTGCAGGTATTAATGAAACAGTGCCCAATATACTGAAACAGAGCAAATATATATATGTATATATATATATAGATAGATAGATTGATAGATATGAATAAAAATTCACATATAACTAAATACAGATTTGTAAAAAGACAATATGAATAATGACAAAAGGAAAACTTATCTGAGCCGATGTGTTTCGTCCTCTGAAAGACTTTATCAAGGCAAATGTAAGGATTTTATTTTGCAACAAATATTTATAAACAGAAGTTTTTAAGAAATTTGGCAACATTTATTTTCCATTTGTTAAATTTCTTAAGAAATTTGAAAAATGTAAAATAAATGTTTTCCATTTGTCAAATTTCTTAAAAACTTTGTTGGGATTATATATCCTATTTTAGACACATAAAGAGAAGTAAAAATTTGTTAGTTTTTCACAATTTTTAAATTTAAGAAAACTTATCAATATACTTCAGGTTAAATGAATTTATGAGCATCTCTTAAATTTAAAAGTTCTGAAAAACTATGGATATTTTTTACTTCCGTTGCTGGTTGCAAAATAAAATCCTTACATTTGCCTTGATAAAATCTATCAGAGAATGAAATACATCGGTTAAGATAAGGTTTCCTTTTGTCTGTTTATATATATATATATATATATATATATATATATATATATATATATATATATATGTGTGTGTGTATGTATGTATATATATATATATATATATATATATATATATGAAGGAAGTCACATCTTCAGTTTAACTGTCTGCCAACTGAGAAATGTCAAAGGCTTTTGGATAGAGTATTTATAATCTCTTACAATGCAAGCAATAAAATTTTTAATATTTTTAGTCTTTTGAAAATTAATGCATTTTCTTTTATTTTTTCCTTTCCTCATTTCTTGCCTCTCATTTCTTTTCATCTTGGTCACTTCGGTTCATTGTCCTTTGTCACAATTACCCATTTTTTATAAAAAAAAAAAAATGTTTTTAAGGTGTTAGTTTAAAAGGCAAACACACCATGCTGTGAAAATTCAAACCAAAAAGCCTCATAGGCTTTAGCTGAGAGGTGCTCACTAAAAGAGCAGAGTAAAATACAAGAGGTTGCCAAAACAAATACTTACATTATCATACTGGAAAGGACAGTAACAAAGAATGAGTAAAATAAAAATAAAAAAAGTCAATAGAGAAAAACTGAGAAGCATTAAGAACACACAAAAGCAGATGGACACAATAAATATCAGTTGAGACATAAAAATAGGCATTATTTCAGAAAAAAACAATAGAAACAGATTTAACAGTTGCAAGAATGGTGTGTTTCTAAGCATAGCTTAGATGTGACACAAGGCCAAAAGTATGGAGCACCCAGTGAGAAACACAGCTGCAAGAATGGATACCCAAGTTTGAACAAAACAATAGTTACTGGTATAAATACGTGATAGACACACAATCAAAACAAAATACATATATTTATGCACATAAAATAAGCGACTATTGATTTAGGAATAATTTTGGAGCCTACATTAAATAGTGACTTTATATCTCATTGACTGATTGATTTTTTACAGCTTAATCCTTTGTGTGTTATTTAAAACTGAAACATATTTTGGATTGTAAGAACTATTTTTTTTTTATGAGAGTGAATTTTTTGAGTCTATAAGGTATGATGAAGAATTGTCTTCTTTACAATTTATTCATTTGAAGCTATTTTTAATCATGATCTGAGAAAAAGGTTGTATATAGTTGATAGTTTAAACATTTCTGAATGAGCAGGATGCGATACATGACATCCATATGAAAGTTTAGATCAGATGAGACTCTTGTAGAGCATCATGGGAATCACAGGTTAAAAGTAACATTTGTACAAAAATCATTATTAAGGATTCTGTATAGTTTTATAAGGTAAAAATCATGGGGAGGCACTATGAATTACTACATTGGGAACATGACACCAACCCTAGAGATGGTTCAACTATCGTGGCAATATTAGCCATTTCCCTATAAGGAAACATTCAGCATTCATTGACTGAGCAGCAAGTACAGTTTTTATTTGGAATTTATAAAATCTTCCTCTTAAAACACTTTTTATTTTAGGAAAACAGGTTTCTCAAATTCAGAAGCTTTATCACTCTTTCCAGTATTGATAGGGGTTTCCTACCCAACATTACTGGCCAATAAAAAATTAAATTGTATATGTGTTCATGTTTAAAATAGTCTCAAAAAGTTGATACCTAGAAAAAGGATTGCCAAATGCTTGAGAATGATAATTATGTTAACACATGAAAGTTGAGATGATATCATAATAAAAATAATATCTAAAAAAATATATTGATATGACAAGAGTGAAAAACAAATACTGATACAGTTTTGGGCAAAAACATGAGTTAAATGCAAAAACGATGAAAAAGTATATTTTCACCATCATTTGAAACTGCTTGAAGTATTTCAGATTTTATTGGCAAGATGGTTGATCTCAGGTTGCCCATAGTCAAGATGACTGCAGCTGAGCCAGGGATTTGAATCGTGTGTTATTTACAGAGTTTACATTATTTGGACTGTTGTCCTCATCTTTATTGCTATATTCATGTTTCAGCCATTGTATACTCTGACCTTCTTCAGGTGATATACTTTGGAATTTCAAATATTATCATTTAGTCCATGTCATGCCTTTTCTGGATATCTCAGTTAATTCCTTTTAATAACTCAACTCTCCAAGTCTTCGTTTCCTCTACTGTGGCCAGGTATTGAACTCACAACTCTTTGGGTCAAGTAATTCCTTGCATTACTCAACCAACGCTTTTATCCACTGGGCCATGTGTTCTTCAGTAAGTTAATGTTTTGGACTTATAAATCTAATGTCTCAGAAATTATTTTTTTTAACTAGAGCTCATATTATAATTTTTTTGTTATTGTTGTTTTTCTCTAGCTGTCTGTATTACTGGTTCCTATATGGTATTCATGTCTATGAATGGTTGGTATGTAGAATTAGAACAATCTACCCCCGTGGACTAAATAAAGGGTTCAGTTTGAAAATTTAACATATATAACCTGGAGAAGGCTGGAGCATACAACATTGTAAATATGGAAATAAAGAAAAGCATAACTGTCCAAATGATGTAAATAGTTACAGAAATATAGACAGATATTAATAAGTATAAGCATGGAGCTTATACTTATAAATACAGAAATATGTATTGTTATTGGAATTTATTTATTTGATATTGTTAATTTTTTTATTTAAATTTAATGTTAACAACTGTTAAGTACTTGTTATTAAATTACTTTTAAAGTACTTGTTAATTTATTGTTAAATTTCTTTATTTGATATTGTTCATTATATACAGAAATATGTATTGTTACAGAAATATAGACAGATATTAATAAGTATAAGCATGGAGCTTATACTTATAAATTTAACATATATTGCCTGAAGAAGGCTAGAGTGTACAACATTGTAAATATGGCAATAAAGATAAGCATAACTGTCCAAATGATGTAAATAGTTACAGAAATATAGACAGATATTAATAAGTATAAGCATGGACCATATCAACAATGATGAAATCATTTACCTAGAAACCTTTACATTAGATTGGAATACCTGTGCACTTTGCCTAGGATCAAAGCATTTGTTCTTGGCATTTCCACCTAGGATCAGTGAAATATCTTTGTGTTCCATAAAAAGTGTTACACACACACACAGTATGGCAATC
>OZ010591.1:66622554-66760054 GCA_963932145.1 Acanthosepion lycidas
ATTCTACTCAAGAATATTTTTTTAAATAAAGAATTTTAGCATATTTTAAGGTGTTGGTTATTTTGTGCTAACATGTGAATTATTTTTTGTACTTTTCTTGTAAATGTTCCTGACATTTATTTCTTTGACTAGATTCTAATTCAGCTATTTCTCATAGGTTGTTGCTGGTTGATTGTTTTCTTTTTTATGGCTTATCAACCCTTTTTGGATTATTTAAAGCCAAAACACATTTCAGATTATAATAAGTTGCTTACAGTACTCAGTGTTTGCAAGCATCCTGCATCCAAGTACTGACCAGGGTTTTATTTCTAAAAGGTAAAAAAAAAATTTCTTTTCTTTGTAACAGAATTTGGAAAAGTAATAAATAATAGTAATTGAAAGTGTAAGTAATATTGAACAACTTGTAAGAAAGGAGGTGGAGGGGTGGGGCTGCTGGAAAATTCTCAGCTTGACCCCAAATCCCAAATCAATATTTTGATGATCAAACATCAGAATTTTTGGAAATCAAGTGCATTTAGCTTCTGGCCTACAGTCTTTCCCCTCACAGATGCAACATTGCAAACCTATCACTACTTCTATGGCAAATGTTCAGATGAGCTCCATTCATTAGTGCTACTAGCTTAGACCTTTACAGCCTGGCTATGTCCACAGGGTTAAATCGTATTCATTCTCTTCATATTCCATTTGTAAGAAGGAAGTTCTATACAATAAGCTCCTTCCCAAGAAACCACTACTTTAAGGAACAGACTCTCATATGGATGCTTCCCTGAACACTACAATCTTAACCTCTTCAAGTTAAAGGTCACTCATTATATATCCTACATATCGTCATAATCTTCACTCCTATTTCCTCCTCTTACGTTCGTATCACACATCTCATTCAGTAACCCTCTACCTTGAGTAACTCTCGGGGCTTGTATTAGATGAACTTTAGTAAAAATAAAATAAAAGGTGAATATGTGGAATAGAATGAATGTTACATGGCACATGGTCATTTTTCTCGGTCAGGCCTGAGAACTTTTCTGCACCACCTTACAAGTAGCCATTCTTATAACTCTTTATGGGAGTCAATCCCACAGAATCTTGATACATGAACAAAACAGAACAAAACCTGATCTTTGTACACTTTATATACACAATTTTGATTCAAATGTACATCTTATGAAAATTGAAAAAAACAAAAAACAATAGAAAATTAAACTGACATAAATTGAATTCAAATTTCTATGTTAATACTGATGGAACATATAAGAAGAAAAAAAATCCCAAAGTGTCTCAAATCACGATACTTGATGGTATAAAAAAAAAAAAAAAAAAAAAAAAGAAACGTGTAACTAAGTGCGTTCACTTGCTAGTCAAGGGAGATAAGCCATGTAACATAAATTGGTGCAAGGGAAATTATGTTGTTTGGCAGCCGGATAAAAATAAATAAAAAGATTGAGCGATGCTAAACAATAAAATAGATTTTCATTGCATTTATTTAATAGTTTTCATAAATTAATAAGCTTACTTATAGTCGACAAATTATATTTTTGCCTTCTGTACTGGGTTGACTCAATGTAGATATCAATCATTTATATTAGTAATTGACATTTTTGTATTCACAACTGTATCACCAACCAAATTTAATTTTTATTTTAAAAATTTAATATCATTTAAGTGACCGCATTTTCTTTTTGGTTACATAATAGTTTTAGATGCTATTTGTGTGATCTGATTACTAATGACATTAAGTGTGAGTAGGCCATCTTATTCTCTCTCTTGGTCTTTTTAACACTTGCTTCCAGATGTAGTTATACTTATATATATATATATATATATATATATATATATATATATATATATATATATGTATATATATATATATATATATATATATATATATATATGTATGTGTGTGTGTGTGTGTGTGTATATATATAAATGTGTGTGTGTGTGTGTGTATAAATGTGTGTGTGTGTGTGTGCGTGTGTGCAATATAACGATGTATAATTTTATATATAAACAAGTATTTATAACAAAATATGACAAACTGGAAAGGTGTTTTTTTGTGACACGTTTCATCTGTTAGGATTTCATCAGATTGGTCTTTGTTAACATTGCCACGTCTACACATGTGCATGAAACAAGAGATGCAGGTAGTTTCAAAATACTTTTGAAAGAAATTTTCTTGAAAGAATATCTTCTTTTTTCCCTCAATCTGGCCAAATTCATCTGTATTCTTTTTCTCTCCATCACATTTGCCCCTGACTATCCCACACTGTGACAATAAAAAAAAAAATAATATTCTTTCAAAATATTTCTTTCAAAAATTTTGAAACTACCTGCATTTCTCATTTCGTGTGCGCGTGTAGATGTGGAAAGTACAGTCTGATGAAATCCTAATGGATGAAATGTGTCACAAAAAAAAACTTTGAAGTTTGTTATATTATATATATGTGAAAATATATATAGAAAATAGGAAAGAACTTGTTAGGTAAATAATCCAAAGTTCTTTAGTATTTTTGTTATTATTTTAAAAAAATAGTGCTGGATACAAAAGTAGAGCCTAAGTTTTCGGCTCTTGTTTTGAAACATGAGAACTCTTATGTAGCGATGGAATAAATAATTATATATATATATATATATATATATATATATATATATAGATATTCATAAAAATTGTTTGATTGTACACCATTACTGTATTTATTAAGTGGAACCATAAATAAATGATAATGAATCTATCAAGTAAATTCCTTTTCCTTGCTGAAATTCAAATTCATTTTTTGCATATAATTTCTACATTGCAAATAAAATATAAGGTTTTCATCATGCAATGATTTTCTTGGGGTCAGCATAATTATATATGATTTTTATCTTTCCTGTCTGAATGTATATAAAACAGAAACCCTTTAATATTCAATGTGACTTTCAATTTAGAAATATCAAGTAAAGATTAGAAAGTTATGAAATCCTTAGAAACAATCAAAAGACTGGTAGTTCTTTGACTACTGCTTGTGGTGGGGTCAATAATTGGTTGTGTTCATTCAGAAATTTCTAGCAGTGTAAAGATAGACTAGCATTGGGATTTCTACTCTACATACTCACACCACTTACATTTTCAAACTGAAATGAACACCAGTATATCATGTAAGAAAATCAGAATACATCAACATCAAATAAATACAGGCATATCAAAATCAATATCAAGATAGAAAAGGGAATTGTCAATATAACAGATGATTAAGCATAAGACAGGAGAGATAGGAATAAATGAATGCATAAGAGTTTTTTTTATAACAATAAAGAGACAAAAGTTTATTGAGTAGTGAGGTTTTTTGTAATATCAAAGAATTAAAAGGAAAGAAGCAGATGAGATCTAGAAAGCCGTAAACATATATTCAATGACCATTTTTAACAAAGAAAATATACATAGTATACAGAATTGCAAGCTATCAGGTAGGTGCAAAAATGATGTCGTTTTTGACGTATTTTTTAACGTAAAAAAAAAACGACATTATTTTTGCACCAACCTAATAAATATGGTTTCAGAGCTGCATACGTATAGTTCCACAAAATAAAATCTATGTATTAGGTTGGTGCAAAAATAACGACGTTTTTTGACGTTAAAAAATACGTCAAAAAACGATATTATTTTTGCACCAACCTAATAACACAAAAGTAGCTGGAAGCATTAAAATTGAATCATTTGTAAAATGGAAACAAAAATGGGGTTAAACCTGCATCCAAATTGGAAGACATGGGTCTATTTATTGACCAGAACATTTAGTGGATTGTGGGGAACTTCAGTATGGGGTAATGGTTATCTAATCATTTTAGTTCAATTATGACTTTGTAGTGACTTCAGTCCTCACTGCTTTTTTATTATAAAAACGTTAGTTGATTTTACATGTTAAATGTTGTTGGGTTATTAATTATCAAAATCAGTTTTCTTAAAAATTATATTTGACTCTATAAGCATTTATTTGGTTCAGGGAAAAGTAAATATTCATTGTTTATAATAGGTCTATTAGTATTTACTTGGTTTGTGGATAGAGAGATACTGATTGTTTATATTTGACTCTATAGGAATTTACTTGGTTTGGGAATAGATAAATATTGGTCAGTTAGATTCGAGTCGCATTTACTTTGTTCTGAGATTAGTAAGAATTTGTCATTATTAGGTCCTTCCATTTTTGTTTTTCTGCAGGGAATACAGTTAACATATTTTAAACCCTGCTAACAGGTCTTCCTCACTGGGTATTCATGACTTATTGCCTTGTGTCAAACTAAGCTAAGCTTCGTAAATAAAAGCTATTACAGTGTAACTCGGATATAAGAGAGTTGTCGGGACCGGATAAGAAGTCTCTTATATCCGGGCTTCTTTTATATCCGGGTTTGGTCTATTTTGTTTAGGTAAGTATGGTTCTAATTTCAGACCAGATAAAATCTCTCTTATATCAGGTTTCTCTTATATCCGGATCTCTTATATCCGGGTTACACTGTAGTAGATCAGCTTGACAAATTCCAGTTAACACATACTTCTTAATAATTTATTTTTGATACTATTACTCCTACTTTGTTATTAAAGTACTTTCCATAACAGAAGAATCAAAGCTATTCTCATAAAGTATTAATTTGTTACTCACTGAGTGCTACTTGAAACCATCTTTGGAAATCACTCAAAATTTTGTTTGGACAGCTGAATTATTTCTTCATGTTCTTGATAGTGTTGCCACAGTAATATAGAAGATCTATGCTTCAGCCTGCCTTCATCAGCTGTGTATTTTGTAAAAAAAAAAAGAGGAAGAAAACCTATTTCTTCAGCAGGCAGTGACAGAAAAATGCTTGTTAATATACTAACTAGATCAGTCCAGTTCAGCAATGTTAGATCTTCTTTTATATACCATGTCCCTTCAAGATGTAAGTGATCATGGCCCTCCACATCTTCTTATCCCTTGTAGCTCTTTATAAGTTTTGTCATTTTGTTATTTCTTCCAAACTCTTTTTTGCTATTCATTTGCTCAAGCTCATCAAGTATATTATGCACTGCTTTTTTCCGTTCCCCTTTCCCTCTATCCATCCTGTGAGTATCAGGTTTACCAAGCCCTCCTTCCTTATTACCTGCCCCAGAAACCTCAACTTTCTCTCCCTGATGTTAAGTATAAGATTCCTTTTTGTTTCTATTCTCTCCAAAACCTTGTTGCTCACATGTTCAGCCCATGGTATCCGCAACATCTTTCTGTAGAACCACATTTTTGTTGCTTATCATACCATCACCCATGTACCAAGGTGATTGCAATCTATACATAGACAAGTTTGTCTACATTCTTGCCAAGCAGAGAAATCCATGGTACTGAAATTTATACTAGTCTGATTATGTATCTAGCTGCCACTTTCAATTTTCTCACTCTCCAGCTGTGTTACCTGGCATTTATCTGGACCTCATATCAGGGAGGGTAATATTTGGGACTATTTAATTCTTTTAGATTTAAAATATCATTATTATATTATTTTTATATAATTAAAATGGAAATAGGCATACAAACTACACTTCAAAAAATCAATTTTCTCATTTTTTTACCTGTTTTGCATGCATGTTCACGAAACCATTTCCCATCATTTAAAGATTAAGAGTTGTCTCAAACTAAAGAAGAATATTTGGTACTCAACATATTATGACAGTTTTTCAAGATAAAATACTATATGGTAGTGACTATGAGACCAATAAAAATAATAGTATCAGGAAAGATAGTAAATAAATGAATTAAAATGAATAAATTTTAGTTAGTATTTATACATACTCTGCTACTGGGAGTCTGGCGAGGATCTTTGTAGTTTTTCATGGATTCATCTGCAGGAGAATTGCGGGAGGATGTAGATAAATTGCCTATAAGGAATAAAAAATATAATAAATCAGCTGTAGACATTGAGTAATCATCTATAATATTATAAACAAATACATTTTTAGTCAATTTATTATAGGCCACATATACGTGAAGAAGA
This sequence comes from Acanthosepion lycidas, assembly GCA_963932145.1. Classification (NCBI taxonomy): domain Eukaryota; kingdom Metazoa; phylum Mollusca; class Cephalopoda; order Sepiida; family Sepiidae; genus Acanthosepion; species Acanthosepion lycidas. The sequence continues at coordinate 66,628,543 of OZ010591.1, forward strand.
CTGGAAAATGAGGTTAATTTCTCAACACAAACATGTATGTTTTTTACATGTTAATACCATTGTTATTTTATGAACTTTTTGTCTTATTATTATTACTTTTCTTACATTTGTATTGTGTGTATACCGGGAGCGATGGCTAAATTGTTGCCACTTTATATTTTTAATTTAGTTGGGCATCGTCTGTGAGAAAAAGAGTACAATGATGCAATTCACTCCACTAGAAATTTGGAAATGGCATGCTGTACTGCTTGGCATTCATACTAGAAGCTCAAATATGAACATCTCAGAGTGTTTGGGTGTCAATCTGAGGACAGTTCAGAAGATTTGGGTAGAGTTGGATGAGTCTAATGGTGATTACAAAGTTATTTGGAGTGATTACTAGTGATGGCAGTTATACCTCCTTTTCATCTTCCCATAGGGCCTCAGACTCAACAGTGCTGTTCTGGGTCAAGAGGTTGGCTGCTGGTAGACATTATGTTTGGCAACAGGACTCTGCACCATGCCACACAAGCAGGAGAACCCAGTCATGGCTGTCAGATAATTTGTGCAACCACATCACCCCTTATATCTGGCCACCTAACTCCCCAGACTGCAACCATCTTGATTATCATGTGTGGGGTGCAGTTGAATGAGAGCTCAACAAAACTCCTTGTAACACCAAAGATGAACTGAAGGCAAGGATTATGACAGCATTCACCAACTTAAACAAGGAGACCGTCGAGAAGAGATGCAGGAGATTCTGAAGTCATCTGGTGGCTGTTGTTGAAGCCAGTGGTGATTTTATTTACTCTTTAGTATTTCAAAATATTTTTGTGTAATTTTGGTAAATATATCTGTTAAAATGAGATGTCAGTATTATTTTCATTTTGGCATAATTTAGATGACAATTTAGCCATTGTATCCCATATATATATATATATATATATATATATATATATATATATATATATATATATTGTTTGCTTACTATTATTTTGCCCTGTTTGTTTCCTTTCGTTATTGTTTATTGGAAACTTTGGCAGTTCTGTTTGTTGGGCATTTTTGCCAATTACATTTAACCATAGTCAATACTCTATATTCATAAAAAATGAGTTCAATTTAAAAAAAATACCTTGAATCACCACTTCTTGTAATTATAGACAATTCTATATGAATTATTTAGGTCTTTTAGTTACTAGTTGTTATACATGTAGAGGAGGTTGCAATGAACTGCTCTTAGTCACCACTTATTTTCCTATAAATATATTTGCATTTGATTGGTTCTCTAAGAAAAACTTCTGCTTACTTGATCTGTAAATCTGTATTCCACTTTGTGTCACTTAAAATGACTTTCACTTAACTCCTTGAACTAAGCTCTTCCAGTATGACTCAACTGCTATTTACTCAACTTGGCTTTCAGGTAAACAAAGTAGCAGAAGCTGCCATCATGTTAGTAGTCTCTATAGTCTTTAATTATCCAACATCTTGTCAAATATTCATTACCTATATTTTCTTGGTTGTTGGTTGGTTGATTTTGTTTAGCGGTATATCAACCTCTATGGTAGGGGTGGTCAAACCATAGCTCATGAGCCACATGTTGATCTTTGATATGGAAATACGTTGACTGAGATCATTTTTTTTATCACACTCAATATAAAAGGTAAATAAGAAGAAAAATTTCAACCTTTATAATTATTTACTGTGTAAGATTTGAGATCCCATTGAATTAAAACCTAAGTTTAATGTTAATGTAACAAAAATGTATGCGTAAATTTTGTTCATGTCTTGTGGCGCTCAGATATCTGAACTTTATCATATGTAGCTCTTACATTAAGCAACTTTGGCCTCCTCTGCTCTATGGGTTTTTTAATGCCAAAATCTAAATATTTCAAACACAATTTCATGGTTTCAACTAAATATATTTTAAATGAAATTGTATGCATTTAACTACAGATAATATGTATTGTTGGTCATTTTGTTATAAATATGTATTTTTGGTATTTTTTTTATATTTTTTATATTGCTGGTATTTTTACTATAAATATATATTTCTATATTTTCATAGTGTTTTGTTTTTGTTTGGGGTTCACTAGTTGCTCATAACTGGAAACTTAACAGGTGCTACCACCAACTGGAATTAAGAGGTAATATTTTTTTGGAGTTAATTCTATCCTTCATTCTTTAAAACTGTCTGTTGGACATAGTTTTGAAAGATAAATTTGAACTTTACTTATTTGCTTTAAAAAGAATAAGGATAAGGTGTTCAGAATTTTTTAAATGGCTAAAATCATTTGTCGGTTTTTGAAAGCTGTATTAACTTAAGATAAAATTATAGAAATGAAATTCATTATGCTTATCAATATAAAATATTATGTGCAGAGAATAGATGAATATTGTTTGGTTAGAGTTAAACTTACCAATCTTCGTTAATGGTGTGTGAAACAAAGCCTTCACCACTTCTTTGACGGACATTCGGAATAAGTGAACAACTTCAGTGGGGAGTCTATCCCTGTTCTTTTCCAAGAAACCTACTGTCTGATATTCCACCTGTAAATAAAATAAAAAAATGTTTTATGCATATAAGTAACATTCTTTTCAAAAAGGTTACATAGGAATTTCAGCAATCTTAAACCTTCATGCCTTAAAAAAAAAGGATCTTTGTACCTGCAAAAAAACAGAGTGTCTAAATTCACTGTCAGCATATGTTTAGGTTTCATTACAATTCTAATCAATGCTTTTTAAAACAATAAACATTGCTGAGGAGTGAAGGTAGTTAAAATAATAGCAGTGTCGAAAGAAAAACTGTACTTTTCACTTTTTTTGTGGACATGAAGGTTAAACATTGCTGAATTTTCTCTGTATTTATCTGTTTTTTTTTTTTAAACCTGGATCATTTTAATATTTTCCATAAAGACTCTTTAACCCTTTGCCTGTCCAGATCATTTTCATATGTACAATCCAAATATTCATGCTTGTTTTTCAGATTTATAATGATTGCAAGGCAACTCAGTTTATTTGGAAAATGGAATGTAGTTCACATAGTAAAAACCTGTGCATCACATGTGATGCACAGAACGTACAAATCATGTTATTTTCACTATGCTCTGTGCATCCCATGTGATGTAAAGGTTATAATCATTTCGATAAAGTGGAAAAATAGATGTCTTTCATTTGAGACCTTACATTATCAGTCAAGCCTCCTGTACTTATATATGATGCACAAAACATTAGTTTAGGTCTTTCCTCAGATGTCCTGCTCAATAATAGACACTTTTGTTAAGCATCTTTAGTTTTACCACTCTTTTAAAATCATGGCTTGTGCACACCACATATGATGCACAGACATGGAAATCACATGACCTGTGTATCATGTGATGTGCAGGACAGGCAAAAGGTTAATTATGTTTAATTAGAACCTTTTTATTTTTCAATTAGATATTTAAAACACAATGAACCAATTCATGTTGGAACTTCTGAGATGAAGGATTATCATTATTTGGCAGTGTGCTCAATTCCTGGGTTGGGTAGTGCAAAAAATTTTCTTCTGACTGGTCATAACTGATCACATCGAATAATCATTATTAATTTGAGGAGTGATAAAAAATATTCTTTGGATAATGCTGGTGATAAATAACTAATATTTTATTAATCCAACCACCACCATCATCATCACTCCCATTTCCTTGGATCTAATGCCTATTGGTGTCTAGTTAATTATTTTTCCCATGGGATTATCCATAGTTTTTGAAATCTACTGTTACAGTAGTACTTTACAGATATGGTATATGAACGCCATGTCTAACCATCTTTGTATAGATTCAGGTGGTTGGGTTTTGAAATTAGACTTTTCTTCCTCCTAGACTGGTTCCCAACCATAGTTGGAAAGCTCAGTCTACTTTGATATTTAACCCATAGCGTTGGGGGGAGAGGAAATGGATTTATACTTTTCCCAATGGTATTTGTCGGAAAGTGAATGTAATGAACTTGTCCACAATTCAAACTCTGCCTGCAAAGTTCTTGTTTCTCAACCATTACATTGTTTTTAATCAAGCAATGATACTTACTTTTCCAGCATAATGCTCAATAGTGAAACTTAGACTCTGTTCAGCTCGAGGCTTTATATAAGCTGGGCATCTAATATTTTGATGAAATTTGGCTGAAAAGAAAAAAATAGCATAACAATAAAATTGATTGACTTTTGATATCTATGGTCAGCAGAATATCTTTTAGATTAAATATCATCTAATACAATGCTCGAGAGCCACTCAAGATAGACTGATACATTCAAAATGGTAATGATGATTGAAATGTCTGATATGAATGAAAGAGAAGGTGGTAGGATGTGAAAATTATGAGGATAGATAAAGAGGACAGATAATGTATGACACTTGACATGAAAATGTTAAGATTGTACTGTTTAGAGAACATGGGGAAAATAAGTATGGCACAAGACCAGTGAGGTCAGGAAGATTATGTTATGCTAATTTTTCAAGTAGAGAGAAAATTTTTGCTTTAAAAAAAAGCATTCAAAAATGGCTTTCATCTAGATTAAAACACCAACCTCAAGATTTTCAGTTTTAGAACCCATTTGAATGAGTAATTAAAACTTTAAGAAATATTAGAGGTGAGAATTTTAGAAGAAAAAATAACCCTATACGCAAACCCCTAGTGGCTTTCTGGTGGATCACTGATGGCAATGTCAGCAATCCTCTGGTGGCACCAGTGGGCTTCTAGCAGTCCGTCAGTGATAACATTGCCAAGATGAACAAACTGGTGGCCTGACAGCGGGCCACCAGCAGTAAACACTAGTAGCATGCCACCTAGTGGCAGATTGGTGGCTTGCATGTAAGGAATATAAGGCATTAACAAGATTTTTCTTCTTCTATATGCCATGTCCTGCAAGGGCATTGGCAATCATAGGTCTCCACAATTTCCTCTTTTTTGTTATCTCTTTTGTCTTTTTTGTTATCTCTAACCCTGTTCCGCCATCCATTTACTCAAGCTCGCTAGGTAGGTTATGCATTGTTTTCCTCTGCCTTCAATCTGTCCTGTGAGATTTTCCAAGCCCTCTTTCCTCATTATGTGCGCTAGAGATTTTCAACTGTTTCTTTCTGATGTTATGTATGAGTGTCTTTTTGTTTCCATTTTGTCTAAAAATTCATTGTTGTTCACATTTTCAGTCCATAGTATTCTCAGAACCAATCTGTAGAACCAAAATTCTGTTGCCTCAAGTCTCTTCAGCATTTGATGCAATATAGGAGGACTGATATTACATAACAGTTCAATGCTCTTTTCTTTGTTTCTAACAAAACTTAAAATTTTATCTACTTTTGAATGAAGAAGTAACAAAGACATGGTTCTACAGAAGGATGCTGAGAATTCCATGGACAGAACATATAAGCAATGAGGGAAATTTCAAGAATGATGAAACAGTTCTCTCTTCCTTTTGTTGTGAAGTAGGCCTGGTCCTATAGCAGCATCTTCCTTGCTGCATTAACAAGGAACATTTGGTAGATACTAATGCTAGCATGACAGTGCTTGAAAACCATATCACAGGCTGACCCAAGTTAAATTTGGTAGACAAAACTTTTCATAATCCATTTATGATTGTGCTGGCACAAAGTCACAGGTCATTGTGACTGAGGGTTTTTGTGTATGGCCATTGCTCAAAATGATAATCATGTCACATTATGTATTCTTTCACAGAAACTGTAAGTAATATCTGCTCAGAATAACTGCAGTATAAACCATGGGTTGACTCTGTGGATGTTGAACAATCTCAGATGTGTCTGAGCAGGTTGTCTGCAACAGAGATTTTGAGCATGGTAGTATCCAAATGGAAAGTTTTATGAGGCGCATAGCTAAAGATCAATGTTGTGGCAGGAATTTTTGTTCTTAAGATTAATTTTTGATTACTTGCGATTATTTAGGATTTTTTTTATATGGACACTGTTCACTTTCACCCCTGTGTCTGCATTTGTAATTTATGACTATTCAAGATTATTTGTTTTTGGGATCTGGAAACTACTCACCATGATCGGGATCAACAATTCTAATTTATGATTATTTTGGATCTGGAAACTCCTCTCTAACCTCTGAATTTACAATTGTAATTTATGATTACTTGGGACACTGTTCCCTTTGGCTTCCAAGTCTGAATCTGTAATTTATGACTATTTCAGATCTGGAAACTGCTCACCAACATCTGGATCTCCAATGTTAATTTATAATTACTTGGGATCTTTTGGGATCTGGATACTGCTTCCAATATCTGAACTTACAATTGTAATTTATGATTACTTTTTTTTTTCTAGACACTACTCCTTTTTACTTCTTGGTCTGCATTTGTAATTTATATCCATTTGGGATTATTTGTATTTTGGATCTGGACCTCTGAATCTGCAATTCTAATTTGGGATTTGAACTTGTATTCTCTTTTATTTCATTTTTTAGCCTAAATGATCTTGAAAGTGTCAAGAAGATACCATTGCAAACAATTATAATCCATTATTCACTAGCATTTAGTGCTTGTTTGCTAAGTGACAAAACCCAAGACAATATGAAATATTGAGAAACATGAGTCTTACCTGTCAGAGATTGGTCAGTTCCCTTGGGGAAAAGACTTTCTTCATCTAAAAGAGCCAAAAGACCCATCGGTTTCATGAGGAACATATCTAAGACAGGTCGGTTGTCTTCGAAGTCAACCTCCACACCTTCAACACCTTCAGCTTCATACTCTTGCTGAAAGAATAAATACAAAATAAGAAATGTCAGATCTACAAGAAATTTAATTAAAACATGAATTTTTTTAGTCATTTCACCAAGCAAGACAATAAAGTTTATTGTTTTCAGGTATTTTAAAAACCTGTTATTAGGTGCTGGGTGACCTAAATGTTGTAAAATGGAATCTACAAATTGTGTTCAAATTCTATTTAAGATTTTTTGTTTTCACTTTATACTAATGCTCTTGGGTAAAGTGTGAATTCATCTCTACCAATAGATTATCAGGAATTGTTGTCTCACTATCAGATATGAGCTAATAGCAGTGTGCAGGTAGAGACCTTCAGTTCTGTAAGGCAGTCTTTCTAAGAGAAGGCTATTTTAATAAAAAAAACTACAGTGCCTTGGATGACTCTGCTCACTGAGTGACAAAAAAGAATGGAAAATCTAAAGAGTGGACTTGGTATGTGTAATCTGATCTTGACTTCAAACAACTAAAGCATTTTGAAAGAGGAGTCTATAGACCATGAAGATCTCTGCCTGATACTTATAAAGAAGAAAGAAGCCAATAACAAAGTAAAAGCTATTAATTTCATGCCTTAACTAACTACAGAATTAATAAAAGAAAAGAAGAAAGGATTAATTAATTTAATGATGACTTACCAGTTCCCATGCAAAGATGTGCTGATTAAAGTAATATTGGATCTGCTCATTGGCAATATTAATACAAAGCTGCTCAAATGAGTTTTTCGGGAAATTTTCGAAACCAAAAATATCCAGAATTCCAATACAGAAGGTGTTGGTGCTGAAATAAATAGAAATAAAACAGTTCGGTTCGAAATTCCAATCATCTGAAGAAGGCTGGAGTGTACCACAGCCAAAATGTTGTGAATATGGCAATGAAGATGAGGATAACAGTTCAAATAATGTAAATAATCATAAGATATAGACAGAAAAATAAACAACATATAATTTCTAAAAAAATTATTATAACAGTGATACTTGATGTTCGATAATGACATTTTTTCATTACAGAAATACAGAGATAAAATCATGATAATATTTATGCCTTTTGTTTTCTTTGTAGTATACAACCAATACATTTTTTTATATATGTTATAAATACTATATGTGCTATACTAGAAAGATATGAATACATATATGCATCTCTATCTATAAAAGGCAGGATGTGTGTTTGTGTGTAATGAATGCACGGCCGCAATTTTCGATTGATTTGCACCAAAATTTACATGCACATGCTCCAAGTTAGTGGAAAGGCCAAGACTGACTTTGCATTTCCCAATTCCCATCGATAGTGGAAATAATCGATTTTTTCATGCTTCTACGACAGTTTTCATGTAGTTTGTAGCCATTTTCTACTGGCCAGAGTGAGAGCCAATAGCTGGCTGCCACAAATAGGCAGGAAGATTCTATTGGCCAGCATGAGAGCCAACAGCTGACTGACATGAATGTTAGCTAGCATGCAAAAAAAAATTGATAGCTGCATTCATCACAAGTGGGAAAAATTAAAATCTGCATGGCACTTTACTCTAATTGGCTCATTCGCTTGCTTAAAGTCAACGTTGATTCTGATTCCGCAGAACTGGGTTGGGTGTGAAAAAGTATTTGTTGTTAACATTCTTTTTTTCATTCGTTTTTTCCAGTTACGAGTCCTTTTTTAAAGCTGATCGTTTTGTGTTCATTTGAGTACTTTGTGCTAATGTTGAAGGTACTCAGAATAAATGAATATGTATCAACATGGTAATTTTGTCTCTTTCTTCAATAAGGATACTAAGAAGCTTGTCTGTGAATATGAGAGGATCCTATTGAAAATAAGTAGATAAAACTTATTTAAATTATTCAATGAGACATGTCTTAATATATAAGTGCAGACACTGAGATCGACACCAAATGGTGACAGACTGTTTCATGCTTGAATGCAATCTGGAGGTCATTTGTGCTGGGAAGTAGTGCAACTATTTATGAATGCTAATCATTGAGGCATTATGGGTAGCAAGGTCAGTTATTTCTGGTTTATTATGTTATCTTAATGGTCATTGGATAGACGGGAATGGTTTTAAGTTATTCTAAAGGTTACTAAATAGAAATAATTATGGGCCAGAATACCGTTATTTTATAACTATTGTATAGGGTTTGTTATCTTAACTCATTATTTGTTATTAATTACTTTGTTTATTTTGTATTTATTCATTAATTATTTGCTATGGATTATTATTATTATTATTATTAAATTTACTTAAATTCTGTGTGAATTCTTGTTATGAGGAGTTGTCATTATTTACATTATTTACATTTGGACTAATGTCCTCATCTTTGTTGTTGCTGTCATTGTGTCCTCTGAAACATTGTTCTAACAACAACAAAGATGGGGACAATAGTTTGAATGTAAATAATAAATTTACTTAGTTGTGATATTGTGTGCATTTGTACAGTTTGTAAATTTATTAATTATTTTTTTAATTTCTTTATTTATTTATGTTGTAAATAGATGCCGTGGCAGGACCCAAAGAGTTGCGAGTTCAATACCTGTTTAAGGCAGTGGAGAACTTGGAGAGGTAAATTAACAAGAGATAACTGATAACTGACATCCATTAGACATGGCATGTGTAACTAGAACAGTCTACCCCAGTGAGTGAAATAAAGGGTTCAGTTCGACATTCCAACCACCTGAAGAAGGCAGGAGTGTACAACGACAGAAACATTGTGATAAATATGGCAACAAAGATGAGTACAATAGTCCAAATAATGTAAATAGTGTTGTAAATAAAATAGTCTTTATTTTTGCCCATTTTACATGTTTATAACCAATCTATTACATTTTGTTGAATGACTGGATGCAATTTACTGAGTTAAATTAAAATATACTTACACCTCATGTTTTGGTTTCAACTGGATATTAATTTTGTTGACAATCCAGCTGAACAATCGACCGTAGAGAGCCTTGGCCATCGCATCACGAGCATCTAAAGCTTCATAACTGGTATTACAACGAATGATCACCTCACCACGAGCAAGAATTCCAGTGGTTGTCATTGCATCATTTAGTTCTTTTGTATCAACCCCTAGAAGTGAAGCCACTGGAAGAAAATAAACAGAAACAAAACTTTTATTAAAATTGAACTTTGTCATCTGTTACAAGAGTTTGCTGACATCTATTATAAGGCTGTTTTAATTTTATTTTTTATTTCATTTTTTTCTATTTCAATAGTAGTAGATAGATTCATCTATCATCTGGTTCGCACACTTTTGAACAGGAGAACAGGTTTATCGTTTGATTCCTGTTTAAGATTGGGTTTCTGGTTCCTTTGAAAATCTTTGTCATTCTCTTTCACTCCCAGTAGCGCCTTGCTTCTTAGTGGCATTATTACCTTGCTTGGGGGTGAATTGACAAAAAGAAAATACATACCTTGCCAATGCTTTAAAACTTTTAAAAAATTGGTGGAGTTATACAATAAGCACTGCAGACAGAAATAATCATTTTAAAAAAAATTTTTTTTTTCTTTTTTTCAATATTATTATAGATTCAACACTTAAAACAATAAATATAACTTTTATAAAATTCCGTTAGGTTGTCCAGTTTCTTATGTAAATTGATCTACCAATAGAAGCCAAAATAACATATGCTTTATATATATATATATAAATAAAAAAGAAAGAACAGTAAGATATATAATCTGGTGTTCTTATTGGTATTTTTATTTTTGCAAAATAGTGCTCAATGTAAATTTACAGAGCATTAATATTATAAATTAACTGATTTAAAATATGTTTTTTTTGCTACACAGTATTAACCATGTTTCAAAAATGTAAGCTGAAATCTTCGAATTTAATTTTGTAATTAAATTAAAGACATTAGTTCCATTTCATCCTCAAGCGAATTTTGGAGTAACTTATTTTTTCAAATTTACTGAGTTTTAAAGGCACAGAAAAATTCATAATTCAGTGTTCCCAAGCATACAGGGAAATCCAGTCATTCAGACAAGGGGTGTAAGCGTTTTCATTTTTATTAACTTTTGTTGTATCAGTTATTAGTTACGTTCGAAAAAGGGGTTATGTTAAGGTAAGGGTAGGGATGTATTTTTCAACAAATTCTGACATCCATTAAATGCATGTCTTTAATTTAATTACAAAATTAAATTCGAAGCTTTCAGCTTACATTTTTGAAACATGGTTAATACTGTGTAGCGAAAAAACACATATTTTAAATCAGTTAATTTATAATATATATATATATATGTATATATATATAAATATATATATATATAAAGTGCACAGTGAGGTTACACCCTGACAAGCAACAGTCAGTTTCATGTTTGAATGCAATCTTTAGCCAATGCATTAAACAGCCTGTCACCACTTGGTGTTGACCTCTGTGTTCAGTCAGTTATGTACCATGTGTGATACACGCTTAGGTGGTTATGTATCTTATGATACATGACTGATGAGGTAGATTTTTTCCTGCAGTGGGTTGCCATTTCTTTTTGCAGTAGATGTAAGTGAATGTAACAGATTCGATTGGAATTCAAACTCAGTTCTCTGATTCCTCAATCTGAGCTGTACTTTCCTCAGTGTTCACTCTATCTCTAATATTTAGTACTTTTACACTTAAATATAGCATACTTTAAAACTATATATATATATATATATATATATATATATATATATATATATATATATGAAGAAATATAGTCTTAAGTTGTGCTATATTTATGGGATAAAGTGCTCAATATCAGAGATAGAGTGTGTGTAAATATAAAAGTGAACATAGAAGTCAACACTTAGAGGTGACAGTCTGTTTCATGCTATATGCAATCGTCAGGCCACATGTGCTGTTATTTTTCTCGGCTATTTATATATATACGGGTCAGTGGTGCATTGTGGGTAGTCTATTATGGCAGTTATTTTACCGGAAGTTGTTTATTTATTTATTTGGGTTAAATTATTTTGCTTGTTTATATATATATATATATATATATATATATATATATATATATATATATATATATATATATATGGATGTATGTATTCATGTATGTATGTATGTATGTTTTTTTATTTGGCATAAATAATAAATTACCATTTTGTATGTACATTCTTATAAAATCAGTAATATAATTTTAGAGATAAAAAAATAACTACAAACTTCAAACAAATTTGCCTCAATTCTAAATATATCTGAAATTCTTAAAATATATAATAAACTTTCATTAAAATCAACAATAAAATCATCAACTGTTAAAATCTCTCATTGGAAATCTTATCTGTTTTATGTTCATCTTCAAACCTACGCATGCCCTGACCACTAATTGCCCAAATTCAAAATATGCTTCAAATTCACAAAAATGTACACTAAAGGTTCAATTTATCTAACTATAAAATCACCAACCTGTCAAAATCTTTAATTTTTTTAATCATTTCACCCCAAGCAAGGCAATAAAGCCACTAAGATACAAGAGGTTAATGAGTGTGAACAAATAAGAAAAAGAAAACATTATTAAGGAGTGAGGACAATAAAAGAAGAGGAATCAAGAAGAAAATAGATAATGATTGATATTGCAATTGAATTTTTAAAGATCAAAGTTCGCTAAAAAGCAAGAAGATGGAAGAGATTTTCACAGGTAAGAAGTGTGAAAAAAGAAACTCTTAGGATAGAACTTATGGTTACATCAAGCCAATTTAACTGTAAATTGATAAGACCTTGTTGCCAATTGTGTTTAAATTCATGGAGTCTAGATACCACAGACCAAAGTACATCCAAACAATTACCATGAAAGCATTTATAAAAAATGCACAGAGAAGTTACATTATGGCGATAGGAAAGTGACTGAAGTCAAGATGTCAGATCAGTACCAATAACATTGCAGATTCTTTAATTAGAATCTCTAAATATATAGCAGGACTATATTTGGCAGCAGTATTCAAAGCATGAATTAATGCTAGTCTTATAAATATGTAAGATAAATTCTGGAGAGAAAAATTGTCTAGCATAAAACAGTGAAGGAACACTCCTAGCAGCAGACCTGGCAGTTGATCATATATAATCTTTCTACTTCAATGTCAGCGGAGAATGTCAGCCTGAGAAGGTGCAATCAGTCACTCTCCTGGATGTTAGCATCAGCCATGCTGATGGAAGGCAAAAAGGATTCTCTCAGATGATTCATAGAAAGCAGTTTTGTTTCACAGGTGTTAAAATTAACAGGCTATTCCTTGCCCCAGTTAACAGTAGATTTTAGGTCACTTCTGAGATCAGCTGTCACTTTGACATATTGTCATATTGAACCAATCTTGTTAATCTTCAGATCTCTACATAAACATTTAGTTACATTTTAAATAATTGAAATCTAAAAGGTATTGAGTATGATTATCGAAGTTAAACAATGTCAAGCCTGGTCAGTACTATGATGGGTGACTGCTTGGGAATACCAAGTGCTGTAAGCTTGGATATGTGGGTGATGTAATGGATAATGGCTTGAATTTAGAAATTGGGGAGCCGAGTTCTAATTCCATTTGGGTTCATTATATTCATGTATGTGCAAATACTCTTGAGAATGGTATGAATCGGCATCTTATACCCCTCAGCTATGTGTGAATTAGTAGAACTTTTATCGTTAAATCATTATTATCTTCACCCAAAAATTCTTACAATCTTGAAATATTTTCTGGCTTTAAATAACCTGAAAAAGGTTGATAAGCTGTAAAAAACAAATCAATCAATTGTGTCATGTGATTTCTTAAAACTTAAAATTTTTTTTTTTAAATATCTTAATCGGGATTACTTAATTGATGGTAATATATGAAATAATCTCTCCAGATTACAAATTTAAAAAATTAAATTAAAAATATTTTTAAATTTTAAGAAATCACACAGTGTAACTGCTATTATATTAAGTGTCTTGACAAATCATACAAAGTAGCCAACCACCCAAATATTGATTCTGGTAATTTCCATCCAAATTCTATTGACTGAAATTGATTCTTCATCCCTATAATTGGATTTCTAACAAGAACTTACCATTGTTAACAATTGTATCATCTACTACTGTACATGAATCACTGCCATGTCTTGTCTCTTGGGCAGTGAAATCAATGTTTCCAATATGCAGGATACTTGCGAGAACACAGTAAACTTGGTCCACTTCCTGTAAAACAAAAGATGTGTTGCCTATAGATCAGATCTGTTTATTTGGCTTTGAAATAAAAATGCTTTCATAATATGTGGATAATCATGCAAAATTATAGACTATACTCCATTCTTAATCATGATTATATAGTGTTATATCGTATGATATAAAACTTATTTCTTATGGTCTTCTACGGATAAAATTTGTTAATCTATAAATATCATATTTAGAATGTTGGGTTTGTTTTGTTTAACAGAATATCAACTTATGGGTCACTTAATGCCAAAATTTAATTTTCTTGGGAGCTTTGGCAATTTTTTTTACTATTGAAATCTAATGCTAGAATTTTTTTTTCCTATCAAAATCTATTGCTAGAATTTTTTTTTCCTATTAAAATCTATTGCTAGAATTTTTTTTCCTATTAAAATCTATTGCTAGAATTTTGTTTTTTACTATTGAAATCTAATGCTAGAATTTTTTTTTTCCTATTAAAATCTATTGCCAGAATTTTGTTTTTTACTATTGAAATATAATGCTAGAAATTTTTTTTCCTATTAAAATCTATTGGTAGAATTTTGTTTTTTACTATTGAAATCTAATGCTAGAATTTTTTTTTCCTATTAAAATCTATTGCTAGAATTTTTTTTCCTATTAAAATCTATTGATAGAATTTTGTTTTTTACTATTGAAATCTAATGCTAGAATTTTTTTTTCCTATTAAAATCTATTGCTGGAATTTTTTTTTCCTATTAAAATCTATTGATAGAATTTTGTTTTTTTACTATTGAAATCTAATGCTAGAATTTTTTTTTCCTATTAAAATCTATTGCTGGAATTTTTTTTTCCTATTAAAATCTATTGATAGAATTTTGTTTTTTTACTATTGAAATCTAATGCTAGAAATTTTTTTTCCTATTAAAATCTATTGATAGAATTTTGTTTTTTACTATTGAAATCTAATGCTTGAATTTTTTCCCTATTAAAATCTATTGCTAGAATTTTTTTTTCCTAATAAAATCTATTGGTAGAATTTTGTTTTTTACTATTGAAATCTAATGCTAGAATTTTTTTTTCCTATTAAAATCTATTGATAGAATTTTTTTTCCTATTAAAATCTATTGCTAGAATTTTGTTTTTTACTATTGAAATCTAATGCTAGAATTTTTTTTTCCTATTAAAATCTATTGCTAGAATTTTTTTTTCTATTAAAATCTATTGATAGAATTTTGTTTTTTACTATTGAAATCTAATGCTAGAAGTTTTTACTATAAAAATGTATTTTTATGCTTTCATAGTGTTTTGACTTCAGTTTGTGGGTTCACTCCAGGGGCTACTACCCAAGGTCAGGGTGGACCTTAAAACAACAGGAATTAAGAGATGGTTCCATGCTCTTTAAAACCTCCCAATCAGAGACCTTTCTCTGGATATAGTTTATCGTCATACTGAGGATGAATATTTATAATATAATGCAACATAAAATAATTCAATTTTTATAAACTAATTGAACAAGAAATAATAAATACACATAAAATAGTAATAGTGATGATTACACAAAGTGAAAAAGCTTATAAACAACACATTTTGCACATGACTGCTGGGTTTGGCTCCTTCATGGTGGTGAAATGCCTCATTTATAAGCTTTTCCACTTTGTCTCTGCTTTTGTTCCAGATAATTTTATATATACAGATACTATTATATATCCTACAAACACACATAAGATAGTAATATAAAATATACATGTCTTCAATATAAAAGCTCTTATTGCTGTCGATTAATTTTATGTGTTTGTCATAACCTTTACCAAATTTTAACTATTTTCTGACTAATTAATTAAATATTTCTAGCAATAGCGAGAAAATGATGGTCCAGAATTAAACTTTGCAAATTTTGATCTAGAATTTGTTTTAGTAATTTTTAATACTCACTGTACATATTGTACATTAATTGTAGACAGCTTTACTATAGAACTGCATTAAAATTATTCAAGTATAAAATAAATTGAAAATTATTTTACTATAGAAATGCATTCAAATGCTCATTAAATATTACATCCTTTGTATGATGATAAACTCCATCTGACAGCAAGGCCTCCATTTGAGAGATTAGAGGTTTTGAGGAGTGTGGAACCACCTTTTTAATTGTTGCTGTTCTCAAGTCTATCCTGACTCAGAGTGGTAGTACTTGTTAGGGTCCCAATTATGAGCAAATAGTGACCCCCTCCCCAACAAAATTCAAAACATTAGGAAATTATAAAAATACATTTTTATAGTAAAATTACCTGCAATACATTTTTATAGCAAAATAACCAGCAATATGTTTTTGCAGCAAAGTGACCAGAATACATTTTGTAGAAAAATGACTAACAATGCATTTTCATAGCAAAATGACAATCAATACAACAGCAAAAAAGTAGAAATATACATTTTTATAGTAAAATTACCAACAATACATTTTTGTAATGAAATTACCAGCAATAAATTAAAAAAAAATATTACTATGAATACATTTTATCATCTACAAACTATATACCGGAAACAATGGCTAAATTCTCACCATTCTATATTTTTAATTTTGCACATGTGTGTTGTTTTTGATTTTGTCAAATGCACATTATAGTAAGGTCAGTTGGGCACCATCTGTGAGAAAAAGAGCACCATGACACAATTTGCTCCACCAGAAACTTGGAAATGGTATGCTGTACTGCTTGGAATTCATGCCAGAAGCTCCAATATAGACATTTCAGACAGTTTGGGTGTCAATCTGAGAACAGTGCAGAGGATTCAGAAAGAGTTGGATGATATATCTAGTCAACATCCTGGTGTTTGGAGTGATCACCAGTAATGGCAATATTATGCATCTATTAATCTTCTCATAGGGCCTCAGACTCAACACAAAGGCCTACATCAAATGTGTTGAGGATGTAATGCTGCCCTGGATTAAGAGGGTAGCTGCTGGAAGACCATATGTCTGGCAACAGGACCCTGCACTATGCTATACAAACAGGAGAACCCAGTCATGGCTGTCAGACAATTTCTATGATCACGTCACCCCTTACATCTGACCACCTAACTCTCCAGACTGCAACCCCTTGATTATTATGTGTGAGGCACAGTTGAGTGAGAGACCAACAAAAGATCCTTGTAACACCAAAGATGAACTGAAGGCAAGGATTATGGCAGTATTCACCAACTTAAACAAGGAGACTGCCCAGAAAAGTTGCAGGAGATTCTGAACTTGTCTAGAGGCTGTGGTTGAAGCCAATGGTGATTTTATTGAATAAATTCACTCTTTAGTATTTCAAGATATTTTTGTGCAATTTGGGTAAATATATCTGTTAAAATGATATGTCAGTATTATTTTCATTTTCATGTAATTTAGACGACAATTTATCCATCGCACATCTAAAAAGCATATGTTTATGTTGAAAGTATAAAATTATGTACAAAATATCTGTAGTTGAAGGCATAAAATTGCATTCAAAATATATGAAGCTGACATCCTAAAATTGTGTACAAAATATTTACATTTCAGCATTAAATAATCCATAAGAGTTGATATGCTGATAAACAAAATCAACCAAACTGAACCATCGTTACAAAGGGTGTTCCAATAAAGTGGACCAATTTTAAATGTGAATTAAGTTTAAGCATCTAATGACTTTTTTCTTTTTCTTTCAGATTTAACAACTTAAGCCTTTGGCAATTACAACCATGGAAAGATTAACAATCAAACAACATGTTAAAGTTTCAAGAGTGCAATTGGAAAAATTGTTCATAAAATCAAACAAACTGGTGGCAGATGTGAAAACACCATTGCATGCTATTTATGCTATACTGCTGAAAATATTGCTGCAGTGCACAAGAATGTGGCTGAAAATCCAGACCCCTCTATTCGCCATCATACACAGGAATCGAACCTCTCCACGACGTTACATCATTTCCAATTGCACTCTCGGTTGGTCGATTATGTTGACCAAAATAATCGCGAAGTGCGTGAAATGCATTTCTGTTTGAATGTTCATTTTCATAATAGGCTTTGATAACTTTTACATGTTGTTTGATTGTTAATCTTTCCATGGTTGAAATTGCCAAAGACTTAAGTTGTTAAATCTGAAAGGAAAAGAAAAAATCATTAGATGCTTAAACTTAATTCACATTTAATATCAGTCCAAGTAATTGGAACACCGTTTATAGTAAATTTTTCTGCTTCTGACATTAAATTTGTTTTGACAAATTTTAGTACTCAATTTGTATATTGTACATTAATTACAAAGAGTTTTATTATAGAGATACATTAAAATGATTTAATTAAAAAAATGCACTGACAATTATTTTACTATAGAAATGCATTCAAAATGCTCATTATACATTGAATTTTGCTAGTCTTGATCCCAGATTAGTTTTGGTAGGTTTTAGTCCTTGTTCTTTGTTGAGCAATGAAAATTGAAAAGAAAAGGATTGTCAGTAGTCAAGAAGTAATACAATCTTAACAGGCAGACTGAACAAGTATATTATATATTATTATTATATTGTTTGTCAAAAAGAAATGCAAGAAAAAATAAAATAATCAAACTTACTTCAGGAGTGAAGCCAATGATATCAAAACATTGTTCGATTGTTTGGAATTTTGAAGCAGCCGCAGCCATGCTGTGAGAATCACGCATATACTGACTGATATATCTAGGAAAACAAATGACATTTAGTAGATTATTAAATGTGAACTTGTTCAAAATGGGTGTTTTACTGATTGATACATTTAAATAAAACTAGCTGAATACCCATTCTACACACAGAGAAAATTAAGTTGCAATAGAAGCCTCTTAAACCTCTAATATTTCTGCATAAATAACATTTTCAGCAAAAGATTTTTGATTTTAAAATCTTAATTATGAATTTTAATAGGAGAAAATAGATTCACCTATTGTCTGGTTCATATTCTGCACCAGTCTTTTAAACAGGAGCAGATGTTTATCCTTTGTTATTGATGTAATGGAATAACCTGTCACCCCTATGAGTGACTACACTATAGGTAGTAGCTACCTATAAGTATCTGTAATCTATGGACTCCAGAGTCTAACTGGGATCTGTTGAGTACATCGCAGACTTATGCGAGAACTACCGACCTTCAAATAGTAGCACTCACAACTGGATTGACTTGTGACGATCTTGTGCATAACTGTTACCTTTATTCTTATTGTACTGGTTTTTTACAATAAACCTTTACTTATTTTACCTACTGTGTTGTTCAAATATGTATTCCTATTAATAGGGTTTCCAGTTCCTTCTAAAATCTATTCAACTCTATACTTCAAACATCACCACCTAAACTCTGAAATTTTATTAACTATTTATTTTTTTATCTTTTCTTCAATAGGAGTAGATAGGTTTGTCTATCGTCTGGTTCACATTCCTCCCCAGTCTTTTGAACAGAAGTAAAGGTTTGTTCCTTGTTTCCTGTTTAAGATTCGGTTTCTGGTTCATTCTAAAATTTTTTCATTCTGTTTCACTCCCAATAGACATTTGCATCTTAGTATCATTATCACCTTGCTTGAGGTGAATTGATTGAAAAAGAAAAAAAGTAAACAATTATTATCTAAAGTTCTTTTTATCATTATGCTAAGTTCACTTGAATTTCCTACTCTAGAAATAGTTACTTAGTGCTGACCCTGAGAAATAACATTTGAATAATTTTTTAATGTTTGTAAAAATAATAATAATTTTTTTATTTATTGATAGTTCACCCAATAAAAGGCCCAAGGGCCACTCAAAGTAGAGGATTACTGAAGGCAATCATAAGAAAAGGAGGAGTAAGTGTATTATGAGTACGAGTAGGATAGATATCAGTTGACTCTAATTTTAAAGAGCCCAAGATTATAGTTGTCAGGGAAGCATTCTCTCAGGAGTTTCTTCCACAATGTAACAGTTCTAGGAAAGAAACTTGCTTTTTATCAAAGGAACACAATGGGAATGGGAATGGTTTGCCATTGTGAACACAGCATGTTGGTTCCTAGCTACGAAAGAATGTAACTTGTCTGAACTCCTGCCATATTAATAGCAATTTAGTAGTGAAAGGTGAGTCAGTTATGTGCCATGCATGATACATGCTTAAGCGATCATGTATCTTTCAATACATGACTGACGAGGCAAATTTTTTTCCCGCAGTAGGTTGCCATTTCTTTTTGCGGTAGACTAGTTACCATCCATCCAAGGGTACAGAACCCGGTCTGTCCTGCTATTTATCCATAGCTGAGGGAAAAGAAGAGGATTCATACCTTTCCCAAAGGTATTAGCAAGTAAGTGAATGCAAGGGATTTGATTGAAATTTGAACTTGGCTCTTCGATTCCTCAATCTGAGCCGCTATCCATTACTCCACTGTAATGTTTAAAAAAAAAGGTGTCTCCATCAGCTGGCTATTACATAAAATTTCACGTGTGCATAAGAACACAATCTTCAGGCAGCCCAATATATATATATATATATATATATATATATATATATATATATATATATATATATGGGGAAAAATGTATGACAAAGTGGAAAAAGTTTTCTTGTAACGTGTTTCATCCTTTAGCACTTCATTGGACTAAGTTTATTGGTGAAACTATACACGCACACGAACAAGGGGATGCTGGGAATTAATTTTTTTTTTTTAATCTAGTCAATTTCATTTAGATTCTTTTTTTTCTTTCGATTACTTTTGTTAGTAGATATCCCAAACTGTGATAATAGAAGTTTTGCCAGGGATGGTGAAATTTTGTAAGAGTCCTCACGCAAATTTACTGTAGATGACCTTGTGATCAAGGCAATTTCTAGACATTTTTGTCGCAGTGAATTGTTTTTTTCCTTTGATCAGAATAACATTTTATGTCAAAATTGTGGTCAGTCTTATTATGGTGGGCAACCAAAGCATTTGATGTATTGTTTTGTAAAATGTCTTGTTTGTGTTCATATAATCTTTTATTTAGATTCCTTGAGGTTTCTCATACATATATATATATGTGTGCGTGTGTTTTTTGACCCATGAGGGAAGCATTTCTAATCAAGTGTGTGGGCTGCTTCTTTGTCATGCAGAGTTGTCTACCAAAATGAAATTTATGTGAACGACCTTGTCAAACTCTCTTTGACTATTCTTCAGGAGTAGGCTGGACCTATGCAGCCATTTCCACCACTAGAAGGGAGAAAGGAAATAAGGAGAGAGGATAAGGATCCTGATAAGCGGATGCAGACGACTAATATATATTTCTAAACTGTTTATATATAAATATTGTTTTTATTCTTAGATTACAGATTTTTTTTACTTATCCACATGAAAAAAATTAATTTAAAAAATTTGAAACATAGAAAATAATACTTACCTAAAACTTTGAGTTGACTTAAGGAAATAATTGTCATTTGGCATGCCGGTCAGACCAGCCAAAATGTAGTAAAAGATATGAAAACTTTGTTCCCCACTGAAAAAAAGAAATTTAAATAAATAAACAAACAAAAATAAATAAAATAACAACTTAAAAAAATGTTGGCTCCCAAGCCTCATTTCCCTTGTTGTCCCAAGGTTCCAACACTTTTGGTACAAGCGACTTTGTTTTAACATTTTTTTTTATATATGAGGCAAGGATATCATAGGTAGTATTTATTACCCATGACCCACCAGTGTGTTGTTTATTATCTGATTACATTTTAAACCCACATGAATGCATGGTACAGCTCTATGTATGTAAAAATTGAAAAGAATGACTAAAAAGACAACAGTAGAAATTCCCAAAAGAAAATGAAATAAAAGACAAAAAAAAATATTTAAATATTTTTGAAAAAATGTGGTTCTGGTGTACCATGATCTCATAAGCAATCATAGCATCCCACTCACAATAATCCTCAAAGAAAAGAAATTGGAAAACAACCTACCAGAGGGTTGTGTGAGCTTTACACACATAGCATCAACAGTGGGTCATGTGGGAGTCAATGTGTTAAAAGAAATTTTGTTGAAAAAAGAAAACTTAGTTTTAATGTATATATTATATTTAAGAGATTTATTTTCCTCTAAAATTGTTGAATAACTTGCAAATTATATGAATTAAGAATATATCCAATAATTTCTTATATTATAAGATTAGTATTATAATTGCACAAGGTGTCCCCCAAAAATAGACATCATTTAAAATGTGAATATATGATGTCAGATGTTTGGGATGCCCTGTATATTTATTATACTATAAAAATGACTTACGGGGCTTGTTGAATAATTCTGGACTTCTCCAGAAGATACTCAGTAATGCGAGCTGTAAAATGAGAAAAGTAAAACAACTATAATAGTGCAATTATATTTTGTCACTATGTCATGCAAGACAATTTTTCTTACCCGAGGTCTATCTTGGACATTTATAAGTCTACTATTCATCCATGTATGAAATATTATTGCCATATCTGGTCTAGTGTTTCTTCTATGTGTCTAGAGAATACTGACAAAATCCAAAGAATCCGTAATGTTTTTGGTATTGACCTGGTATCTCAGGTTCAGTCCCTTTCCCACTGTCATAATGTATCTTCCCTTTGCCTCTTCTATAAATATTTTCATTGTGATTGTTCTGATGACTCTTTACTCTGACCTTTTTTTTTTTTTTTTTTTTTTAAGTAAGCTGAATTAAAATCTTCATTATTTTTTAACAAAATGATACCGGAAATCAATTATTTTACAAAAAGTTAAAAAGTCATAACCCTAGTCATTTGTATGCCCGTGAAGGAACATAATTCCATGACAGAAAAATATTCCTACAAGTTAAAAAAAAAATAAGCTTTAAAAATAATTCTATTTATTACTAAATATTTTCTGAAAACTTCTATAAAATATTATCATTTTTTTCTGTGGTGGTGGGGGGTTTAAAAATATTTTTGTCACTGATTTTATGATATTTTTTGTTGCTCTGCCCAAGATAGGGATTGTCCAGACTGAGTTGGAAAGAAATGTATTATGTCATAGGAAAAGGAACACAGGGTTACAAAAATCTCATAACCCTCGAGCCAAATACACACACAAGTTTAATAAAACTGAAATGAACATCTGTGTCGTAACTTTCTATCTGGCAACAATTCCTTTTTAAAGTCATTTTTATGATTTAAAACCGAATATATTTTCTAATAAATGTAGTATTTCAAATGGACAAACAGTTTTGATTTGAAGTTTGATCATCTTGCAGCCAGCAAAGTGACAGTGGTTTTATGATCGTGGGATGAAAAGTTTTATTTTTCAAAATAACAATGTTTTTAAATTATCTTCATGAAAGTTAAATATCAT
The DNA here is from genome assembly GCA_963932145.1 of Acanthosepion lycidas. Taxonomy (NCBI): domain Eukaryota; kingdom Metazoa; phylum Mollusca; class Cephalopoda; order Sepiida; family Sepiidae; genus Acanthosepion; species Acanthosepion lycidas. The sequence goes on from OZ010591.1 coordinate 66,651,677, forward strand.
AAATATTTTAAATTGTAATCAAAATTAAATTGTAATCAAAATTAAATTGTAATCAAAATTAAATTGTAATCAAAATCAAATCATTATCACCAACTGAAACAAACTGGCAATTTTCTCTGGTCTTCCCTAAAATGATTAAAAACCTGTGAATTTTAATTTAAAGTTTGTATTAATTCAGGACAAACATTCTCGTTAAAAATATTAGTATTGTAAATAACATTATTTTTTTAAATTCTACATGTTATAAAATAAAACAAGAACTGTATTAAATATTTTTAAAGCAGTTTTATCATTGAATAAAAATGTATTTATTTATTTTTATCTAACATACCTCCCATGACGCTTCCAATGTTGTTGAATATCATATCAATGTATTTTCCAAAACGACTGGAATTATCATTAATAACAGTTCTGGAATTTCCAAATGCCTCCATTAAAGGATTGGCTTGGAGAATTTTCTGCTCTAAGGACTTGTCAGGAGCCTGAAAATGTAAACAAAACTTTATGCTTTCTCAATATGAGGCAAACAAAATAATTTACTTAATGACAATATTAATAGATAATTTAATTATAATATATCCTTGTATTAAAATTAAATCATATTAAATCCATAAAAATTAACAATGACAAGATTTTAATCAGAGTTTAGGCTGAAAACAGCTTATTGTGCTGCAAATATACAGTAAGAAGCTATGTGCCTTCAGAATATGTGGGATCATGGCTCTCCACAACTTCCTATCTTTTGTAGCTTTTTTTCTGATCCTAATCTCAAGTGTTCTTTCTGTTCCTATTTTCCTTAAATGCTGTTGCTCATATGTTCCATCCATCATATTCTCAGCATTCTTCTGTGGAGCCAAATCTCTGTTGTCTCATGTCTCCTCTTTGTGAGGAGATTGTCCAGTATTCCCTGTCATACAGGAGGATTTATATTATGTAACATTCAGTACACTTTTCTTTGTTTCTAATGGAAGTATGATTGTTAATATTTTATAGGTTTTGGAAGGCATCTTTTGCTTTTCCATTGTGTTTTTTGCTATCTGTTAAAACACATCTGAGATATTTAAATTTCTGTACCTTCTTGATTTTGAACTCTCCATATCATAGTTTGCATCTTGGACTATTCCTCTTACTGGCAACTAAACATGCTGTCTTCTTTGGTTTGTTTTTTTTCTCTCTCTCTGTACCATGTTTTTTTAGGATGTGGAAGATCATGTCTCTCCACAACTTTGCATCACAACAATATTTGTTCTTTTATGATCCCTCTTTGTTTTGTGATACTTGTTCTTTCATCCATTTTCTCAAACTTGTCAAGTAGGTTACATCTCTTTCTCTCTAATCACGGTTCTCCACAGCTTCCTATCTTAAGTTGCTTCCAGAAATACTTGCTCCTTTATGATCCTTCTTTGAATTTGTGATACTTGTTCTTCCATCCATTTTCTCCAATTTGTCAAGTAGGTGACTTGCTGCTTTTTACTGTGGGTGTTAAATTCTCCAAACCCTCTTTCCTCGTTATGTCTCCAAAATTTAAGCAGAAGTTGTTAGCTGAAACGTTTTTGTAATTCTTATTTTCCTTAGAACTTCCACATTTGTCATATGCTCTGTTCATGATATTCTCAACATTTGAGAACATTAATTCTTAACATGAGAGAATTTAACAAAGTCAAAAAAAAGCAATCAATTTATTTGCTTTTCACATACCTGACCAAGGTTGGTGAGCTGCTGCAACAAATAGTTGGCACTCTCTGTTTTCCCTGATCCAGATTCTCCACTGATGACAATGCACTGTCAATGAAAGAATTTATTATTGAGTCCAGATAAAAACAAAATATAGAAACAAAAGTAAAGAGAATTCAAATTAAAATAAGGCATTTATTCTTTCCTTTAAAACCCTTATCACTTTCTTTCTCTCTCTAAACTTCTTTTTCTATACTTCTCTTTCAACTAGCGAGAAGGGGACCCTCATGTAAAAAGAGGAAGAAAAGGAATAAAAAGGATTCAAATTAAATTAAGGCATTTGTGTTTTCCATTAAAACCCTTATCTTTTTCTTTCTCTCTTACTCTCTGAACTTTTCTTTCTATACGTCTCTTTCAACTAACGAGAAGGCAACCCTCAGGTAAAAAGAGGAAGAAGAAAAGACAGAACCTGGTCTAAAACAATTTTGCAGCAATAAACGTTACTTATTTGTGACTGAAAAATACCAAAAATTAGGGAGGCTACACCCATAACTTCCATTCTAAAAAAAAAATCAAAAAGAAAGGAATGTTAGAAAATAAAATAATTTTGGCCAATCAAAAAACTGGCACAAAGAGACTTTTTAATGTTAGCTGAAATCACTGTTTGTACCAGAATTTGAACTCAGCCTGACAATTCTATTTTCTCTACTGATAACCATTGTGATATATACACCTAACTTAATGTAATTATAATCACTAGAATTACCCATGAAAATTTCAGTTTTCCAATTTGAATTTTCTGAAGAATCTTAACTCTTAAGGTTAATAACTGAATAGGATTATAGAGAATTCTACAACAATAAATTAGATCCCACCCTTTGGAGGCACGTTGGAGTAATGGATAGCGGCTTGGACTGAGGAATCGGAGAGCCGAGTTCAAATTCCAGTCGAATCCATTACATTCACTTACATGCTAATACCCTTGGGAAAGGTGTGAACCTCTTCTTCTCCCTCCAGATATGGGTAAATAGCAGGACAGACTGGGTTCTATAGCCTTGGATAGCAACTGGTCTAGGAGAAGGAAAACTCTGAATTCAAAACCTGCGGAGAGTTGTTTGGGGACTTTGTGGCACGTAGTGCACCAGGTCTCTGTAACTGGCCCTTCAAAAAGTGTGGATGGTCCTGCAGAAAACCTTCACCACTATAATCAAATCTTATGTGCTATACATGCGGGTTTGGGGACTGCTTGTGAATTCCAAATTCCCATGAAACTCCAATATTCCCATGAAACTCCAATATTGGAGACGGCTCAACCCACCCCGGGTGAATGCCATTACAAATACAGTAGTAGTACCCTTTTAATGTTGAAATAGCTAAATGTGACCAACACTTCTACTCCAACAGTTTCTTTTCTTGCATTTCCCACCTGTGGAACTCCCTTCTGTTTACTTGTTTCTCTGATGACTACAATCTTCAAAAATTTAAATGCAACATCAATTGCTATCTTCTGGCTTCTTGAATCTCCTTCATCTTTAGCCTTTCCTCAGTCGTTCATATTCTCAGTCTTCCCTTTCATTTCCTGTAAACCTCTGCATACTAGTGGCATTCCTGTCTTGCTTAGGGTGAAATGATTAAAAAAAAGAAAAACATTAGAAATTCCTCTATTGCATCATTATATATCTGAGCTTAACAACTTCAACAAAATATTGCAATAACAATCATAAATATGAATGCTGGTCATTATTTTAAGAAGTAAGGGGGTACAAATAAAAAAAAATTGATATTGACAACTTTTTCCCTTTCACTGAAACAACTGTTAAACACTTCTTTCTTTCTTTTTCTCACTGAAACCAAGTAGCTTCTCTGATATGTGTTTTGTTTTTCTATGTCATCAAAATGGATAGTCTGTTATTTATGAGGTATTTACAGGAGACGTTAAACACTTTTATCTTCCTTTCTTTCTTTATTTGATTTTCTTACTGAAACCAAGTAGCATTTCTGATATGTCTTTTTTGCCTTGCTGTGTGATCAAAATAGAACAGTCCATTATTTATGAGATATTGGCATGGTGTAATGGCTGTGCTAAAGGACAAGTAGAATTTATAATCATGTTATTATTACATTGCATTTTCTTGCTGAAGTATAAAACTATATTCTTATATGTATATTTAGCAATGTGTGTTAGAACAACACATGTTTCATTAAAGTGTTCTGATCATTCTGAAGCAATTTGAATGACTTGTCTTTTAAGGTTATTTAAGTTTCTTACCTGATTCATTTGGAGATGCAGCATGGAATGGAATGACTGGTCAGCTACTCCAAATATATGAGGTGGCAGTGCCCCTTTGTTCATATTGGTGTATTGTTCCTGAAACTGAAAAATACAAATTATTTACATAAAGTTTCTTACTTGAATCAACCTCAAAAAAATTCACAAGACTTGGTCATAGGCAAAACAGTCTTGTCTTCAAATATTCTGAAGCTAATTTGTTTTTTTGTTTTCTTTTTTGTACAGGTATACCTTAAATATATTTTAAATCTGGTTTCAATGCAATTAAAGTGAATTACACAATTTTGGGACTTTCTTAGTGCATATAAAAATAATTTTTATATTACAATATACTTTATTAAGTGTGTAAAAGAATTGTCTAAAAAGCAAAATATGTATATACTAGTGATGGGACGATTAATCAAAATCAAGAATTGGGGATATTGGAACTTTTTGGGGTATTGGAATCAGCATTGGAATCAGAGAATTTTTAGCCTAATTTCTGATTTCAAAAACAATTATTTAGATTTGTTTTTGTTTAAAACTTAATTTTTTATTTCTGGTAGCAATGATAAAAAGATATAAATATTTATTGATTTTAAACTCTCATTAAAATTAAAATCTATAGACTATAATAACACTTAAGTTGAGTATGATGTACAAAAAATATGAAATGTGCAAGTTTCCATTCAGTTCAAAATAAAATTTTTATTTTTAATTTCTTTATAAAAATTGTTAATTCACCTATTTACTATTATAAATTATTAATTTAATAATTATAATCAAAATTATGTAATATAAACACGAAATGAATTCACACTGTTATTTTGACAGGCTTTCTTTTAAGACAAATTTTATTAATTTCTTTTAAGTTATAAAAAAAGAAAAAATGAATGTATGGAATTCCTACCAATGTCACATTTGATTTCTTCACATAAAAAATTGACTTTGTATCACAAATTGTCCACATAGTGAGGCAGTTAAATGACAACAATTTGTTTTTATAATGGTTTTAATCCATAAAATCATTTTTTAGTTTTGGTTATTGAAAAGATTTATCTTTGTTTCATACTATGTAAACAAAAATAAATCTTCTTTTCAATAACTGAAACTTAAAAAAGTAAACATTCTTTTTATGAAACTTAAATTTGTTTCTATGAAATTCATGTTTTTCTTAAAATTTTGTAGGTTTTCAAAATGGATTTATCTTTATTTACTTAAAAAAATAAACAAACTTTTATTTGAAGTTTCCTGAAAAAAAGCTTTTTCACACAAATGTTTGTATTAAAAAACCTAAAATTTAATTTCCATCAAAAATTATATTTTTATTTTACTTATATTTTTCTTTGGCATAATTGAACTTTCCTGTGTTAAATTTTTATGGCATTTAAAATATTTTGAATTTTTTCTCATTTATTCTTCCTTGTAGCCAAAAGAGATGCCAGTTTTACAAGTAGAAGTGTATAAAAAAGTTAAAAACGAGTATTTTTATCCCAATTTTTATCTGGCATGATTAAGCTATAGTTTTTTCCAGTTTTAACATGATTTGTTTTAATGTTTTAAAAAATAAAACTAGTAAAATTTAATCTTCTAATGATCTAATAAATAACTGAAAAAAATAGATCACAAGCAAAAAATACACATTTACAGTTGTTCTCATCCTTATGAAGATTTTTATTATTTTTAATTTTATTTTTATTTTATGCTTTGTATCAGTTGAATCTCATACCTTATAAAATGATTAAGTTGCATATCTGTGTTATTTAGCTTTCAACTTACTAATATTTAAAAAAATTATTAAGTTTGCTAAAATTGCTTTATCTCTGAAAAATCAAGGAATGTTTTTTACTGTTGTTGCACTTTTACTCTGTTTCTTTTAACAAAAATAAAATATTTTTGATACTTTTTAGAAATTATTAAACTTAGTACTGATTAAATTTTTTTAGATAAGATTGAAGACCCTTTAAAGTTTATTATTTACTTATTAAGTTGCTGTGATAATTCGTATTTAATTTTTATTAAACGTCTATAAGTTAATTTAAAATTTGCATTTATTTTTTATTCGTTGTCCTACAGGATTAGGATGATGTCTTTCTACTTAGAGAATTATTGTTGCAATATTATATATATATATATATATATATATATATATATATATATATATATATATATATATATATATATATATATATATATATATATATATATATATATATTCAGGGTGTCTTGTGGAAGATTCCACATTTGCCAGTCACAATGCACTCTTCCCCTGTAGTAATTATCACACACGTACATAGAAATCATGTGACAAGCATTCATTGGTTGATCTCCTCAAAAGTAGCTCGCTGATTGGTCAGTTCCAACCAATCAAACCGCCTGCACGTGACAAAGAGAAGCAGTTGTTGTTTATACATATACATTGGTGTTTTTATATGTGTACTTGCTCCTCTGTATCTCCTACTGGGAGCACAAAACCAATGACTATGTACGGAGCAAGGTCAAAAATTTTGTAGGCTGACAGGAATTTGTCCTCGCAACTATTAAATGTCAGAAGATGTCATTGTTTGGTCACATTACATGACATAACAGCCTCTGCAAGACCATCATGCAAGGCACTGTTGAAGGCAGATGCAAGCAGAGATGGCAACGTAAAAGCTGGTCAGACAATATTAAAGAATTGCTGGACATGACAATGCTGGAACACCTGAGAGCCACTGCCAATAGATCATCCTAGAGGAGGCTACCTGTTTCTTTTGCAGTCAAGAGACTGATGATGATGAGTTGGTTAAAGTGGATTATGTTAAAAAAAAACACTTTCTTAAAATAAAGCCATCTGAGGTTGCAAGTATTGTTTAGAAATGAATAGATTTACCTCCTCATTGTAAATAGGTAGGGGCTTAAATGGGTTCACAGCCATCATAATATCTCCAATGTATGTATAAATGATCCCATGCTGGTAACGTTGCTCAAGTTGTTGCACTATAATATCCTGGAGAATAGAGAAAAATGATCAAATTAAAAAAAAAGATGATGAAAAATGAAAAGAGAAAGCAAGAATGAGAAAAACAAATAAAAATAAAAAAGAGAAGAGGAAAAAGAGAAGATAAAAGAGAAAAAACAAGAAAATAAAAATGAAAAAGAAGAGAAGATAAAAAAGATAAAACAGATAAAAGGAAAAAGAGATAGAGAAAAGATAAAAAGTAAAAAGAAAAAGAAAAGATAAAATGAAAAAATAGTGAAAAAAGAAATAGTTTTTTCAATTTCTTTTTTCTCTTTTTTCACTATTTCTTTTTTCATTTTATATTTTTTATCTTTTCTTTTTTAGAAAAGATAAAAACTAAAAAGAAATAGAGAAAAAGAAAATATGAAAAAGAAAAAAGAAATAGAAAAAAAGATAAAGAAAAATAGAGGAAAAGAAAAAATAAGAGGAAAAAGAAATAGAAAAAGATAAAAAGAAATAGTGAAAAAGATAAAAGAAAAAAGAAATAGAGAAAAAAAAGATAAAAGGGAATAGAGAAAAAGAGAAGATCAAACAAGAAGAATAGGTAAAAAAAACAGATCAAACTGAAAAATGATGACAATCTAACTTCAGAAAAGAATTTAACCCCCCCCCCCAAAAAAAAACTAAGTAAGAACAGAAGAAACAGACAAAAAAGGAAAATATTAGGTTGGTGCAAAAATAATGACGTAATAATGTCGTTTTTTGACGTTAAAAAATACGTCAAAAAACGACATTATTACGTCATTATTTTTGCACCAACCTAATAGAAAACAAACAAACAAAAACATAGAGGAAAAAAAAAATTGTAAATCTAATCTCAGAAATCTTTTCTGCGATCACTTTCCAATTTTTAGATTTTCTTTTTTTGTTTGTTTCCAGACAAAAAAAAAAAAAAAAAAAAGCAAGAAAAAAAAAAAGCAAGAACATGAAGAAAGAAAAAAAGAAACTTACAGCATTCAAAGTCTGCATTGTAGCCAAGTCATCTGGTACATTGACTGGCCGTTGGTTAGCCCTTTTGGACTTAAGTTGGCCATGCTTGGTGGTCACGTCAGGAGCGTGAATAACAGGGTTCATTTGGTGCACCATTTTTGTGAGCTTTTGTTTTAGCTACAAGAAAGAAAAATATGACAAAACTAATTAGATTAGATTTTTCATGCACCACATCCTTCAGGACGTGGGCGATCTTATCACTTCACACCTTCTTGTCTTTTGTTGCTCTAGATATTAGGTTGGTGCAAAAATAATGACGTAATAATGTCGTTTTTTGACGTATTTTTTAACGTCAAAAAACGACATTATTACGTCATTATTTTTGCACCAACCTAATAGTAATCCCAAGGAAATTAAATGTGAAAGTGAATACAATCGATCAGACTGAATTTTAAATTTGGCTTTTAGCGTTCCACTATCACTTTTTTTTTTTTTATCAATTTCGATTTCTGTGCAAAAAGCGGATCACAGAGCTTATCAAGCTTCATACATATTTTCAGAAAACCTCAACTGATTGGTCACTTAATATTTAAATCGTGTTTGAATAACATCGACCTAGTTCTTGACCTGACTAAAAAATAATTCCGCCCAAAATCTTTCAATGCCTTTGAGTCTGTCATGTGATTAAGTTGATTATAAATACCAGACAAGAATTCGTTCTTCCACTTCCTTGATTTCTCTTGCTACAAAAATGTAGTTTTAAAAAAAGAGATCGCGGCTCGACCCTTTGCAGGCGGACGCTAAAAACATATTCACACACGCAAACATACACATACGCACGCAAAATTCCAAGCTAGACATACGAAACTTTTCAAACTTCATTATGAACATTACAAACTTAATGACAAGCAACGGAAACTTAATTACAAACATCACAGAACCTTCACTCCTTCAACTCTTCTAAAGCTAAAAGTTTACTCAACATATTCTCAGTTTTACAGAATTCTTTCAACTTTCTAACAGTGAACATTTTGAGCGTCAAGTTCATTCAACCTTTTATGAGCTTAGATAAAAAAAATATTTCATTAGTAAAAACTTCAGTCAAAGGGACATAACACCAACAAAAATAGCAACCCCTATGCTTGTACATCATTATACAAATATAAATATTAATTTTGTTGTTATAAAACCGTTTTCTTTTCCTTCTTGTTGTTTCTCTTGTTGCCTTTGCGTTTGCTTACACATTCGTAAAGTAAAAAAAAAACAAAAAAACATGTGTGGGTTGATTTAGGCCGTCAATACCGCCATAGGCTCACTGATTCCCCTCTAGTCTAAAGTATAAACATTGTTTATAATTTTGTTTGAGAAACGTCATTAGCATAGCCAACATTATTTGGACACTTTAATCTTTTTGCATATTCACTGTTAGTGTTGTTCATGCCTTAGCCGAGTCATGAAAAAAAATCTTTGATGAAAAAAAATCTTTGATGAAAAAAACGAAAGATGGCAGAAATTCTTCATTATTGTACCAATTGAACTTAATCTAGTTTTCTGTCACCTGATAATGTTTTATTGAGCAAAGAGGGCCCTCTCGTTTTTGTCATGGATTACAATTAATTGACGAAAACTGAAGAATGAATCAATCGAAACATCGTTTTAATTTTAACAATAGCAAATTCAATTCAAATAACAGATTTTTGTTTAACGAATGTCCAATGTTGGTTCAGTATTTTTGTAATAATTTTTTTTCAAATACGGACACGTTATGAGTATTTACTTAGTAGGGTAGTAAGACATATATGTGGGATAATACCCAGTGAGGATCGAACATACATTAATTAATGGTTTCGAGACCATTACCCAATACATATTTTGTGTTATCTTTGGATATAATTCAGGTTTTAAAATGTTAGAAGGGAGACAACTCATATTAAATTTGAGAATAAATCGTGTTCAAATGATAGAGGGAGATAACTCATGTAGCACAAATGTAAACTGTCTATTTATAATCATGCACACTTTTGGAAAAATAAAGTAACAAAAAACAAAAACACATACCCTGTTTTTAAAGATTTATTAAACCTATGGGAATTATCGGAATTAATTAAAATTTGAAGCATTTATTCATTAATGAATGAACGTTATACTGAAATCATGTTTATTTTAAGTCTTGCTTGTGAATTATTTTTGTTCAGGTTAGTTAACCCACCCCTCTCACGCACTCACACTTTTTTTAGTTTTTTAATAAAACAGAAAACTCATGTCTAATTCGTACTTTGGGTATTCCTGATTTTTACATTTTTATAAAATTAAATCCCCCGAAGGTGTCATTAACAACACAAATTTGAATGGATTTTTGGTGGGAAATTTCAACAGCAGAAAGTGGGTTGTAAAGATAGCAGTATTGTGTAAAACCTTTGAATTTGTTGTTGATAAATGAGGAAAAATGTATTCTTCGTTATAGTTTTGGTGAAAAATAAGTGAAATGTTTTAAAGAGTTTTAGTTTCTTTTATCAGCATCCATCATATTTGCTCGTTAAGATGGGAAAAAAAAATGAATTTGTTTTTACTTTTTTAGTTTAAAATCGTCCAGCAACACTATTTATTTAAGGACCTAATTTTTCTCTTTTTACATAAGTGGCTATTATCCAAAGAAAACCAAAATTTATCTTCAAAGAAAACATTTAATTTTTTTTTTAAATGCGTTTTTCAGCTTTTACAGCCTTATTTCCCGCCCAGAATCTTGTTATGATCCAGAATGATAATATTTCATCATTCTAAAACAGCCTTGCCACCAGTGATGATATATGATGATGATGATATTTCATCATTCTAAAATCTGAAACTTCATCATTATAAAAACGACCCTTCCACCACAAGTGAAGTCAGTAGAGTAGAGTAGCAGTAGTAAAAAGGAACAACACATCGTATGACCATTGCTGTGAAAGTTGATGATCTCAAACACTATCTTTAACAATGAAATTCTTGGAACAAGCAAAAACAAGTAAGTACAAACTTCTAAAGAAACAAAAGAGACAATGATACTGAAAACATTTTTAACACACACATTACCAATATTGTAATTAATGAAAAGAAAAATACACATTCATGTCATTAATTTTTCAACATATGTCTCTAAGTCATTATGGTTTGTTATTGTTGTATGTTTTATTTGTTTTTAGTAAAAAAAGAGAAAAGGATTCCTCTATCAACTACAAATACAAATAACAATGGTATAACTTACATTAACAACTACACATCAACCCTGTTATAACCTCTTTCCTGCAAATGAAATGTTGATAGCCTTTTGCTATTTTCATCGTAAATGTTCAGACAAGTTACTTTTCCTTAGTTCCACTAGTTTAGACCTTCACAGCTAGGACCTGTAATGTCACATACACAGGGTCAACTCATCTACATTCAATTTGTATTCCATTGGTAAGGAAGGAATTCCACTTAGATAGCTTCTTCCTATGAACTATTACTGTGTGGAACAGAATCCTGAGAGAATGCTTTCCCAATGACTATGATTTAACCTCTTAAAGTCTCTGGTCTACCATTATCTATCCTGCATATCTTCAAATTATGCATTTCTTATTTCCTCTCTTTAGATCCTTACAACAACCTCATTCAGTAACCCATCTTGAGTGGCTTTCAGGCAGGGCCAGTACCATGCTACCCCTGAACCCCCACTGACTGTGTTGGCCCAAGCCTGATTGGGGACCCCAGGCAGTGCTTTGTAACCCTTGATATCTTATCAAGATTTGTTTTTTTTCTACCAACATTTATATATGTTACAAATTAAACTAAGTACAACTATTAAAGGATGAAATGTTTTTGTGTAATTCTCAGTTGTTTTTTTGTCCAAATCTATGAATTTGTTTTGCTAATGCTAAGTCTCGAAAATAAAAAAAAAACTACATAAAATTCACTATTTTTTATCCATAATGTTGGATGCATTAAAATTATTCAACTTTTTAACAAGAGAAAATCCGAAGCTGACATTAAAAATTATTGCAAAACATTTTTGATTTATTTAAGATGGCATGATCTGTTATGACATGATTCTAATTTATATTTAGATACATTGTATTAATTTTCAATTTTTCTAGTTGAATTTTTCACCTATATTGCATATGATTCATTAATGTACATAACTAGGTTACAATAAAATGTGTATTTTATATGAATACTACATTATGAAAATTGAGATATAGTAGAGTGGGAGGCCCTCTATCGTAGATTCAATGGGGACCCAAGAGACCTTTGCACCATCCCTGCTCTCTGGCCTTGTATTGGATAAACAACAGTATCAAAAAAGGAGAAAAAAAGATACTCACCAAACTTACGTCATTAGGTACTTGTTTAAAAAATGGGTGATCAAAAAGCTCCTCGGTGAATGGTCGCTTTTCGTAGTCTTTAATACAGCATCTGTTGAAGTAAAGAATAATAAGATATCAAAGCTGAAATATATAGTAAATGTTCAGATGAGTTTGTGTGGATTATATTATGTTATGTCTACCAGGAAAACCCACAAGGTGTTGTATTCAGGATGAAAGAAGCAATGCTCATAAATTCTTTCTTGCTCTGTTTTGCTTCTTAATGTAATGATAACTTTTGGACCTGTTTTTTGCTGAGGTAGATTTCTTTCCTCTGGCAAATAAACACTGTTTTTTTAAACAGTGTCTACTCAAATATGTGTATCCACTAAAAATAGCATTTGAAGTAATAAAAATATGTTAGACTAATAAATAAAAATCCATTATTTCTTTAAAAATTGCTCTGTTTATGTTTCAGATATGAAGCTGAGCAGTTATGAACTTTTGTTAATCTGAACAAGTAAATTATGCTTAAAAGGCAAAATAGAGCCTTGCTTAATCATGGCAATCTTTGTAGCTAAGTTGGTTAAACACACTGAATCTAATGGCAGTTTCTCCTGCATAGGTTTAAAATATATCTAAATTTAGCCTACATCTATTACAACAAGCAGTGATGTACATATGAAATATTATAAAGTTTAAGCATCTATTTCAGATACAAGTATTCACTAAAAATATTGTTTGAAGTAATAAAAATATATAAAAATTAAAATCCATTAATTCTTTAGAAATAAATATATATCCAAAATTTATTCACACGTTGAAATTTCTTTCTTTCCAAAATATTGAATTCATTTACTTTGAAAGTTCTCAGCCTCATCTATAACAATTTGTAACTCTTTTCATTACAAATTGGTGACCCACAACAACTTCATCCATTACAAATCATAGCTCACCTCTGCTACAGAGTCCACTTTTTAGCTCCACCATTTCGGAACTTTACTACTAGAACATATTATGCTACTTCCATGGAGCCAAATCACCCTCATTTCTACCATGTTCGAAATGTAAAAAGAAAGTTTCAATCAGACAGCTTCTTTCAAAAGAACTGCCACTTTTTGGGACAAACTCCCGTGTGAGTACTTCCCTGAACACTTTAATCTTGACCTTTTAAAATCAAGGGTCAATCCTTATCTGTTCTCCTTATCCTACTCCTATCATCTTCTCTTCCATTCATACACACAACACATTTGTCAGTACCTCTTGAACCTTGTATTGGGTGAAATTTTAAAAAAGAATTATTTTTAACTGAGTAACTTATTTTCACTCTCAATATTTTTCGCATCAAACCATTTGGTATGGTTCAACTGAATTCTTAATATTTTGCAACATCAAAAATTCTTTTTTATTAATAATAAAGATTTAAAAAAAAAATGGAAGAAAAGAAGCAAGAATAAAAAATTTTTTAAAGGTCAGCAAAACATGGCTGTGTTATATTATTTCTATTACAGTGTAACCCGGATATAAGAGAGTTGTCTGGACCGGATAAGAAGTCTCTTATATCCGGGTTTCTTTTATATCCGGGTTTGGCCTATTATATATACATTAACACAGGCTCATCCGGGTTTCTCTTATATCCTGGTTTCTCTTATATCCGGGTTACACTGTAATAATATCTAGAGACATAAAAATAAAGTAAAAACCATAAATTGCAGCATACAAGCTGAGTTTTCGAGCCTAAAAAAATCTTTCTAAAACTAGGTTTCGACTTATGTGGTGGGTGTAAAATGCAAACCTTTAACACTGAGTTGTAAACAAGTGGAACGATTACTGTACACCACTTACTATACCTTCGCAGGCTGCCACAAATATATCCGACTATAACATGTGTCTGGTGAATATATTTGGCATATTAACATAGAAATGAATATAAAATAATAAAATAAATTCAGTATTCAATTAATGCTGCAGCACACATCATGTCCAACAGCTGATAAACGACAACAATGGAAGCACCATTTGAGTCAGACAGCCATTAAGACAACTAAGTAACATTCAAGTAAACATTGTGAGTTTATGTAGTTTTAGCACAGGTTATCATATACTGTAGTCTAACTTCATTTACCTGTAGGCCTAAGTTTTGGGCCACTGGTAGCCTATCATATGTTTGGAGGTAAACCTATATGGTAGGTATAAACCTGATTCAGAGTTTTGAGCTAAAAATCTTGAGGTTGACTTATATGCTGCAATTTATGGTACATATTTCAATGCTATGAATTATGAATCAACCAAGCAAGGCAGAAGTAAAGTTAAATCATAGGAAACTGTATGTAAAATTAGTTTATCTTCTCTTCTATTCAACAGTCTGTTCTTCACATTCCATTTTAGAGATTATAATTGGGAAAACTTGCAAAAGGAAATTTTGGTTTCTCATGAACTTTTGTTTGAGAACAGAACACAACATTAGTTTTTTTTAACCCAGAATTCTAACCTTTCATTTTTGCTTCACATTGTTACAGGTTCCATGTCAATGGAAAATGGTAAAAATACTGGTTATCACAAAATGAGAAACCAGTACTAACACCAAAACCAGGATACCATCCACAAAAATCTTTGCTTTGTGTCTGGTGATTGTAAAAATTGTCTTCATTATGAGCTATTAGAATATGGGAAGTGCATAATTGCAGAGCTTTATTGCCAGCAACTTGATCAGTTAAACAAGGTATTATGTTGAATTATCTTGCTTTGATAAAGTGAAAAGGTGTAATTCTCCAGCATAACAATGCAAGGGTGCATTCTGCAAGACAAACCAAGGAAATTATGATTAATAGGAGGGAAATTTCTTTTAACCAAGAATTTCAATCTTTTATTTTTGTATTGCATTGTTATAAGTGATGAAAAATGGGTTTTGCATATCAATAGAAAATGAAAAAGACTGGTTATCACAAAATGAGAAATGACTGCCAAGGCAAAAACTAGGACTTCATTCACAGAAGTCCTTGTTTTGTGTCTGGTGGAATATGAAATATGTTGTTTATCAGGAATTGCTGCAACATGGCAGGACCATCAATGCAGACATTTATTGCAAGAAAATTGAGTAAATGAAGTATTACATTGAAAATATTCTGCTTTACTAAACAGAAAAGGTGTTATTCTTTACCGTGACAATGTAAGGGTGCACTTGGCAGAATAAACCGAAGAAAAAGTATGATCAGTAGCATGTGCGGTTCTTTTACATTATTGGTTTCAACCTTTTGGAATGACTGTTAGCAACATCTTCTTACTCAAATTTAAAGATATATACTACAGAAGCATGCTGGGATTTCTTCCTAACCAATAAACATGGGCCATGTCTCGGTCTCATCAGCTATATATTTGTTCTTTCTTATATTGAAATCACAACACTTCAGTTACTTGACTGTATCCCTTTTGCATATGAACACCATTCTCACTTTGCAAACATTTTGCCTTATTATTGTTGTTTTATCTAGTTTTGACTTGGATATATTTAATGACAAATGTATGCAGGTGTTGGTTTTAAGAAAGCTTTATTCAACTGAGAATACAAGGTTCATGTATAGTGTCCTTTTATAGTCCCAGTAAACAGAAATAGCTCTCTCATAGAGGAGAGTAACAAAACAAGGGGGACCACTCTTGATTATTCATAACAATATATATTGTTTGCTTAGTATTATTTTACCTTGTTCTTTTTCTTCCTTTTTTGTTTATTGGAAACATTGTCAATTCCATTTGTTGAGCATTTTGCCAATTACACTTAACCATAGCCAATTAATGTACACACATCTTTCAGACTTATCAGAGTTAGCACCCCAGATATTCACTTGTTTTAATCTCTAAAACATTTCAGAAGTGGGAGAACATTCAGAAAGAAAAAAGTTGAAAACAGTCTTTCAAACTTTTTTCAGGGAAAAACTCCAATTATGGGAGGTTAGAAAAATGATACTGTCTTGGAAACCAGAACAACTTTAGGAACAAAGTGACCATGAGACTGACAATTCCTTTAGATGATGAATCAAAAATTTGCCTTTCCATGTTCTGCAGTCATTGAAAATGAATATGATTACATTTTTGATAAATATTATTTAAATAAATGTAACTTACATATGGTTTTATATCATTTCAGGTAAAACAATTACTTTCCAAATGCCCTAATGCAATTATTTTTAGTGTATAAAAACCTCCAAAGGATAAACAACAGGAGTTAAATTCTTTTCACAAAATTAATTCTTTATTTTTGATCCATGCTGCTTGCTTAATGGTCATAGAATGAAAAATTATTTCAACATTGTGATAAAAAGTAACAAAATAATATGAAAGAAAAACTAACCAATAGTTAATAATTTACAATGCTTCAACAAATAAATTAAGACTATTATATCTACTACTATTAGGTGGAAGCAAACAATATGAAGTAAATACTGGATAATGAAGTATTTTATGTAGCTATATGAGTAAATTTAAATATTGCTTGATGGTTATTTTTTTGGAAACTAATTAATGAGTTTCTATCCATATCAAGCAAACTCCCAAGCATAGTCTATTTCTAATCCGTGTTGTCTAAGTCTGTTTTGGAGTTTGTTCAACATGTGGTACTCATCTTCTCTGCTAAAAGTCTAAGCAATCCAAGGACAGGCAGTCACTCCTTTTATCCAAGACAGGGTAACCAAAGTTTCAACACATGTTGCTTACTTAACAATTTTAGAATTCAAACCAATCTGAGAGATTCTATAAAAATTAACAATGAGACGAAAGTAAAACTAATCAAAAATTAATAAAGAAAAGTCTTCATCTAAGAAATTTGGACAACTGCATAAATTACTTCTTCTTTATATACTGTGTCCCCTCAAGTAGAGACAATCATGACTCTCCACAACTTCTCCTTTCTAGCTCTTAATAAATTTTGTCTTTCTGTTATTTCTCCTAAACTCTGTTCTGCCATCCATTTACTCAAGCTCACTAAGTATGTTATGTGTTGTTTTCCCCTGTCAGTCTTGTCTTCAATCTGTCTTATGAGTATCAGATTTTCCAAGCCCTCTTTCCTCATTATGTGCCCTAGAAGCCTTAACTGTCTCTACATGATGTTAAGTATAAGTTTCCTTTTTGCTTCCATTTTCTCTAAAACTGCATTGTTGCTCACATGCTCAGTCCATGGTATACTCAACATTCTTCCATAGAACCACATTTCTGTTGCTTCAAGTATCTTTTTCATCTCTGAGAAGATTGTCTAGTACTCACTACCATACAGCAAGACATATATCACATAACAGTTTAGTACTTTTTCGTTTGTTTCTAGTGAAACTTTTTCTATTTCTTAATACTCTGCTTAGCTTTTGGAATGCATCTTTGGCCATTCCAATAAGCCTTCAGATTTACTTACACAAGGCTAAAATTATAGATCACTTGACAAGAAGTTTGTTTATTCTTAATAATTCAAAAGATCACTATGTGTGTTACTATATGTATCCTTTCATTAAAAATGACAAGAAATGCTTTTCAAAAGAGGAATTAAATATACAGTAGTTAACAATATGTTCAGTTTCAGTTTTCATTATTATATCTGTTAATTACTAAAGGACAATAATTAGAATTCCCCTTATTGAAATTTGCATTTTCTTTACATTTTGTCCTTTGCTGACTGCTATGTTGAAATCCTACTTTCAAGTGACACTATATAGTCTCTGAGGAATATTCAGTTTATGTGGCAAATGCATGTCAATACAGATGCAAAAGAAGCCGTGGATTGAGTGTGGACATTTGTCAATGCCAGTTACAGTCAGGTTTTCACTGCTAGCAGCAGGACAGCATGGCATGTCTAGATACAGGCCTCTCTACAACTGGTCAAGATCCAGGTCTTTGTAAGATGCCTCATGCTAATAAAAGCAATGGGAAAACCAGCAGTCAGCAGTTGGCAAAACATGGTGTCTTGGGAAGTCAGTCGCATGGGCACTTTGTTCCTAAAGTTGTTGTGGTTTCCGAGACAGTATAATTTTTCTAATCTCCCATCTCTTTCTCCTCTCTGCCTATTACTATTTGGTTGGGAGAGCAATCAGGTATTTTCACCAAATCTAAACACACTGCTTACATTACAAGCTATTCCAATGTATATTGACTGAAAAAATGTTGATACTGAAAATGTTATGTTTCTTTGTCTAATTCTATCTTCATATGTTACTCATTTGTTATGGGCTATTTTTTATTCTTTCCACTATGTTCCCCAAATGGATAAAATTCTTCTGATGGGGAAATTATGTAAAGTCTCATGCTTTCTGGGTTCCTACTAGTGTGTTCTCCAATTTACTCCTAAATGTAGCCGTCTCTTCTACTCTAATAGCTTCATGTTTCGCACCTCTCGCCTGTGGAACTCCCTTCACTATTCCAGTTTCCCTGAGAGCTATAATCTCCAGCTATTCAAGTGTAATGTCAATCGACATATCCAGTTGCCATGATCTTTCCACTACCCTCCTCCTCATCCTTTCTTCTATCACTCCTATCTGATCTTGCTCTAAATTTTCTGTAACCCCTTGCGTTCTAGTGGCTCCCTGCCTTGCTTGGGGTGAAATGCTTAAAAAAAAAAAACAAAAAAAAAAATTCTCTCCAAACCATCTGACCATAGCAAAATAATATATGTATTTATTAGTCCCTGTCGGATGTGTGGCTAGTGTAATGGATATCAGCTTAAAAGGAGAAATAGGTGAGCTGAGTTCAAATTCCAGGTGAGTTTAGTTACATTCACTTTTGCACAAATACTCTTGGCAAAGATATGAACACATATTTTCCTCCATCTAATAAAAAATGCATCTAATACTGCAGATGGGGTTTTTCAGCCTTGGTGGGTAATTGGCCTAGGAGAATTCAAAACCGTATGTAGCCCTGGCAAAGCATATACTGTTGTGGAGTTCACATAATACTGACTGAGATGGACGATAGAAATTAGTACCAGTCAAGAATGACAATGGCATAATAGCCTTTTGTTGTAGTTTTGCAGGTAAAACATTTATAGAACCGTCATTTAACCAGGTCTCCTTTCACCTGCTTTCCTCTCTCTCAACTACCATGACAGGGCAGCAACAAAGCATTTTACTAACATATCTAGTAACTAATATAAAGGTAATGTAAAGCCAGAAATACTGTCAGTCAGTGGACCTGAAAGAAACGGCATTTAAGGCTTGCAGTCTTTGTAATAAAGTGCTCACTATTAGAGATAAACAGGATTAATACAAATATGAAATTTGTCACTTAACTGATTAAATATCACATCAATAATATAAATGACAAATTTCATATTTGTATTAATCCTATATATATATATATATATATATATATATATATATATATATATATATAGTAGTATATTAGAGATGAAGCTTAAACTGGTGCAGTGACAGAACACTTGCTCTTATAAATTTTTCTCATATCACAAGCATATGAAAAGAAGTTTTTTTGTAGGCAAACTGCTTTCATTTCATCATAACAAAGAACTTTTTCGCTGGCTGATGCTAACCTTCAGGTGAGCAACTCTTTGTCCCTTCTTGGGCTCACATTTCCCACTGACATGAAGTGGAGTGATTATATTGAATCATTTGCTAGGTCTCCTGCTAGCAAAGTTGGTTCACTGTGTTGTGCCAGAAAATCTTTCTTGTCACAATCCATTTTACACATTTATAAATCTACCATTCATCTATGCATTGAATACTGCTGCCATATCTGGTCTGGTGCTCCTGCTATATATCTTGAGGTTCTTGACAAAATCCAAAACAACCATCTGTAATGTCATCAATCGTGATGTAGCAACTTCAGTTACTTTCGCACTGCTGTAACATGACTTCCCTCTGTTTTTTCTATAAAAATTTTCAGAACACTTGTCATGGTGAGCTTTCCTCTTTGGTAACTGAACTTCATGAATTTAAGCATGCTACTAGATTGGCAACTAGGTCTCACCATTTTACTGTTGAACGTGTTAGATACAATCTTCTATCTTTCTGATTCTGGTTCCTTTAATCTCCTTTTTTTCACTTCTCATTAAAATCTTCTCATTCTTTTTAACTCCACATAACCCCCTGTGTCCTAATGACATTGCCTTGCTTGGGGGTGAAATAATTAAAAAAAAAAAAAATAAGACTTATTATTAGGCCTGTGCAAAATTTTCTAGCATCCTTTTTCTGAAAACTAGAAACTGAATAAAGTAGAAGATTCTGGTAACATTTGCACTTAATTTATTTTGATTTGAAAAAAGCTTAAAAAATATGTAATGTCTAGTTTCCTGTTAAAAAGTTAAAGAGATAAAACCCGGAAGAAAAGAATTTACTTACTTAGCAACAAAGTCTTGAAATTCCTTTGACCAAAGGTCAGGATTTTTAAATGTTGGAGGAGGATTTCTGAAATAAAAAGGAAAAAATGATAATTTTAATCTGTTTTGAACAAGTAAAATAATTTTGTAATTGAAACATGTCATATTAATTTTGCTTCTTGACTTGTCTATTATCTGATTTTATATTTAGAAAATTAAAAGTGGATATAGAAATTGGGTTGATGCAAAATTTTCCAATTGGAATTTTTGGCACAATTTTAGCTAAATATTAGAAGTATATCTTAAGCTTACACAGATTTTTATTGTTTTAACACATTTCTTAAAAACTTTAGGCAAAAATCTGAAGTTAAGTAAATGGGTTCCACCATGAATGGATAAGAAAGAACATTGCTTACCATTTAAACACTTGCCTTTCTCTTTTTATTTGACAGAAAACAAAGTAAACTTTTGGACAAAATGATCACAAGTAATGAGAAATAAATTTATTGCAAGAATTAAAACTGATGAAAATCATGGCTAGATCCAGAACAATTTTCAGTGCTTTAACCTAAATGAAATCTACAGGAGAAAAATTTTCTTTATTATTTGTGATCCAGAAGGAATGCTTTATTAAGTTTTTTAAGTTTCTATGTAACAATATGGTGAGCAATTGGCTTGTTTGAAAGATTTTTTGAGGAGCAAAAAAGTCAATTACTGATTTTGTGATTGTCTCTCTTCAATGAACAAAATCAGTAAGTTATGTGTCATGCGTGGTACACAGTCATGTATTGAAAGACAAGGCAGATTTTTTTTCCCACAGTAGGTTGCCATTTCTTTCTGTAGTAGACTAGTTGCCATCCAAGGCTATAGAACTCGGTCTATCCTGCTATTTACCCATACCTTTCCCAAGGGTATTAGCATGTAAGTAAATGTAATGGATTTGACTGGAATTCAAACTTGGCTCTCCAATTCCTCAATCAGAGATCTCCATTACTCCACATACAATGCAATAAACAACTAATGAACTGTGATAGGAAATTCTACTACATATGGTGGATTCTCCATGTCTGATTCCTGATTATCACTTGTTTCACAGCATAGACCTCAGAATGAGAAATCAGAGAATGAAGTAAAAATTCTGGTTGGAATTTTTTCATTCATTTATGAGCTAATACCCTTGCTACAGGTACGAATCCATCTCTTCTCCCAGCTATGGTCTAAATAGTAGAACTTATATCTGCAAAAAGTATTGTTATTCTCAAAGAAATTGTTAATGCCATTAATTCACACACAAAAGAAAAAAATTCTTACAATCCAAAATATGTTTTGGCTGTAAATAACCCAGAAAGGATTGATAAGCCGTAAAGAAACATATTAATCAATTAATCAAAATATACACAGCTCCTTGTCTATCCAGCAGTTGTAAAAAAATTTAAATATTAAAAAGTTCCTCAAAGAATTAATCTTATCAAAATTAGAAAAGAATAAAAGATATTTATATGTGTAATTTATTTGTGTATATTAGGTTGGTGCAAAAATAATGACGTAATAATGTCATTTTTTGACGTTAAAAAATACGTCAAAAAACGACATCATTACATCATTATTTTTGCACTAACCTAATATAATGTGATAAATTTTATATTAGAAGCATGACCGAAAATGGGTTGATACATAAAAGTAAATATTTGACAATCTTGTTGACTTGTAAAATCATGTGTGGTTGTGTTGACTCCGAGTCACTAATTATTGGCTCATGTGAAACCATGATTCTTGTGGTGAACAAATGTGTCATTAATAGATATCATTTATATAATGATCTACAGAAAAAAGTATAAGTATTTTACTTCTCCCAAGCAGATACTTTGTAAAGGTTTTACTCTTCATTTAATTTATTCATTTGATTCTATTTTTCTAATTCTTTAGAGAAATATTTGACTTTTTAAAATTAGAAAAAAATAAAAAATATTTATTTGTGTATAATGTGATAAATTTTATATTAGAAGCAAGAGCTAAATTTTGTTTATAACATAAAAGTAATTATTTGGCAATTTTGTTGACTTGTAAAGTGTTTAATCTGTGAACAAGTGGATTACTGAAACTTATGGTAATAATAACCTAGGTTGTTAGAAATGGTTTGTGAAATTAAAAAAAAAAGATTTTGAGCTCAAGGGTAATTTAAATATTTTGAAAGATGACAAAACTTCTAAACTGATGAATTTGGAAGGCCTTTTGAATAATATCCAAACTGGAATTCTTCTTTTATGATAGAATACACAGTTTATCTGAAAAGTAGTAGATGGTCATAGAAAGGCATGGAAAATCTTTTGACAACTGAATAATGATGCTTTGAATTTAAATGAATACAAGAGTTGAAGAAAATAATTGTGCAAACAAATTTATCAACAAGAATTAAAATGAATGTACACTTGCAAGAGAAAGAGAAGATGAAACAAACATGCAAAAAAAAAGGCTAAAAATAATGGAAACATTATTATTAAAAAAGAAAAAGCCAACACTCAATAACATCAAGTATGAACATGGCCATAATTTGCTGATCATGTTTGGAAAATAAAACTATATTCCTGTAACTCTAGATACATACAAAGAAAAATCCATGCATTCAGTTAAAAGTAACAATAAAAGCATCCTTGATAATGGGTAAAAGAATAGTTGAAAGTGCTGAGACATAGCGAACATTTGGACATTTTCTGCATGATTTATGTACAGAAAATAAAAAAATTATAAGAACGCAAGAAAAATTAAATAAAAAACTAAACCACAGTACATTTTCAGTCATTTTTAATGAGACTTGTATAAAAGAGGGACTGCTGCCCAAATACACAATATATATATATATATATATATATATATATATATATATATATAATTATTTATTTTAAAAATTTATAACATAAACATGTTATAAAATCACTACAAAAATAGCCATATTGTTTCAACACTCCTGGTGTCTTATCAAGTGATGATGTTGAATGCAAAACAAATGGTTTTAAAAGTTTCAAATTAGTTAACGATCCTTCACAAGGGGAAAACGTTGTTCCAAAAGCTAGAATGACCAATCAAAATACAAGTATAGGAAAATTCAAAAAGCCTGACAATGAAGTCATGTTATAATAGGTATTCAGATCGTTAAAATACAGGTAAAATTAAAAGAAGAATTTATTCTAACCAATAATTATTAAATTATATGATAGAATTTGATATTAAAATTAAAAACTGCCAATTTTAAAATTCAAATTTAATCACTAATAAGTTTAAAATTATAAAATTTATTTTATAATTTTAAACTTTAAATAAATAATTATATCTGCTCTACTTTGTATTGAGCACTCTTTTAAGAATAGTAATTGTTGGTTATTGGAATTCATTCCATATACACCAATTATATACTTGTATATATATATATGTGTGTGTGTGTTTGTGAGTGTGTATACGTGGATTTGTCAATAAATCCATAGCCTAATAATGAAGAAAGCATCTATTTTACTTGAAAAATATTTATTTTTAAACACAATCCCCTTCCTTGTCAATGCACTGAACTGAATACTTTTCATTGAAAATGTTCAGATCAATCTCCAGCTAATAGCTAAGGTCAAGCTATGAACTTATTGATCCAACACGCAAACACATATATGCATAGTGAACAGATAAATGAAAAATTAATTCACTTAACTTCTGACTTTGTTTTGCAGACATACACCTGTAAATCAGCAATAAGATAAATATCTCTCTTTCTCACACTCGCGCACACACACGTTAAATAAGATGCATTTTGGCAGCAATAATTTTTTAAAATATGCTTGGTTTAATAATATCAACAAGATATGTTTGAAAATATATATAAATAAATGAATCTGTCTTTTTCTGTCTCTCTCTCTCTCTGTCTCTCTGTCTCTCTCCACAGACAGACTGTTTCACTGTATCACAACTTATCGGTGTGTCTAGACATCCAATCGCTTCAGGCTGGGACTGAAACCCGACTGATTTGGTATCAGCCAGAGATTCTAACCCCCAGGTCATCAACACCCGGCAGAGAGAAAGGTGAATTTTTGCATATTTATTTTTCATAAACACACCAGTCACTTAGAGAACTCAATTGGCTTGGAGAGTATTGCATTATCAGCAGTAGTAGTGACTGTTTACAAATTCGATTTACTCTTTACAGTGCTCAATTGATTAAATTTTTTTATCGAGAGCTAATATTGTCATGTTTCATTAAAGACAACTGACAATAGATATAACATTTTATATATCATTACATTTTCACATAGAAAAGAATACCTCAAAAGATGCATTTGGGTGTGATGGATAATGAGTTGAGGCAAAGCTATATATATATATATATATATATATATATATATATATATATATATATAAGTGAACATAGAAGTCAACATTTAGAGGCGACAGTCTGTTTCATGCTATATGCAATCGTCAGGCCACGTGTGCTGTTATTTTTTTCGGCTATTTATATATATATGGGTCAGTGGTGCATTGTGGGTAGTCTATTATGGCGGTTTTTTATATATTGACTATATTTACACACGCTCTATCTTTGATATTGAGCACTTTGTTCCATAAATATAGCACACCTTAAGACTATATTTCTTCATATATATATATATATATATATATATATATATATATATATATAAAACTTTGCTTCAACTTTTCCTCCATCACATCCAAACTCATCTTTCAGAGTATTCATTTTTATGTGATGATAAGAGAATGGTTTGAAGCTATGCTTAACACAATTACTTTTTTTCAAAGAAATGTTTCTGGCATTTGTGGTGCTTAGAAAGCAACATGAACTCATTATCACTTTCTTTGCATGTTTGTTTTTGGTTGGGGGGAAAAGAAGAGGAAATTTTTCTTTGTCATTTGCAGATTCCTGCTAATGACAATAGAATGAATACACATATGGCATAAGGCTATTCAAAGTCTGTATATAATGAGTGAAAGGCAATCCCATTGAATTTACCCAGAAAGTTATTCATTAGATTTTCACACAGAAAGAAAAAAGAAGGGGTTAGAAAAAAACCTGTAGCTCTCAGTGAGTACCATCTTCTTAAAAGTTTGTGAGTTGGTGCTACAGAATAACAAACAAAGAAGTATACCAAATAACAGAAATCTGGATAACACATTTAACTCGAAGAGAAAATAATGATGTAATCAAGATAATGATATTCCAAACTACTTCAAATAAAAGGTTAGGAAGGAAATCCCACCAGTACTGGAAAAAGTGATAACACCTACTGGATTCGAGAAAACTATTTTCCTGAAAAAATGTTTTAATAAAAATTTTTTTATAAATTTCCACTGAAAATGGCACTGCTTGCTCAGTCAATGCAGACCAAATGTTTCCTTATAAGGAAACAGCTAACATCAGCATCACCATTAGATGGGGAAGTGAAATAGTCAAATATATATGTGTGTGCATGTTTAAATTTAAATTTGGTACATATGTGGGATAAGTGCTCAATGTTAGAGATAGAGTGTATACAGATATAAAGAGTGTATGTATAGGAATTAATACTACATGGTAACTATCAGTTTCATTTCTTCAAGCAACTTCAGATCATGTGTCACTACTGCATTCATGGGTTATATATATAGGTCATTGGGGTATTAAGGGAAATGAGAGAAGAAGGAAAGTTGCCATTCCCAGTTTTTAGTTCAAGACTCATATTTTAGATTATTCAAAGTCATGACCCTTAGTTTGCTTATTTATCATTTTATTTCTTTGTATATTTTCCTCAGTTATAAGCATGTTTGTTGATATAAAGTCTATTAGATTTAGGTTATAGAATTGTATTTAGTCTTTTTTGCCAAGATGTGGTTGTAGATAGCATAGGAGGAATTTGGTTTTGTGTCTGCATTCAGAAATGAGCTAAAATCTTTTGTTTAGAAGTTTATCTTGTTCTGGAATGGGAATTATCACTAAGCAAAGGCTTTGAGGTGTTACTGTGAGCTAGCACTTAAAATAATAGGTTTGATACATGTAAATTTGAAATCTAATGTTGCATATATATATATATATATATATATATATTTATGTATGTTTATGTATGTTTATATATATATATATATATACATATATGTATGTGTATATATATATATGTGTGTATATATATATATATATATATATATATGTATGTGTGTATATATATATATATGTGTGTGTATATATATATATATATATATATATATATATATTTATATACATATATGTCTGTGTGTGTGTATGTGTGTGTGTATATATATATATATATATATATACATATATGTATGTGTGGGTGGGTGTGTGTGTATATATATATATATATATATATATATATATATATATATACAGGGTACGAAGGGTAAATTGTCACCATTTTATATTTTGAATTTTGCATATGCACATTGGTTTTTTTTTATTTTGTCAACTGCACAGTATAGTAGGGTCAGTTGGGCACCATCTGTGAGAAAAAGAGCACCATAACACAATTCATTCTGCCAGAAATTTGGAAACGGCATGCTGTACTGTTTGGCATTTGTACTAGAAGCTCCAATACAAACATTTCAGAGTTTGGGTGTCAATCTGAGGACAGTGCAGAGGATTCAGAAAGAGTTGGTTGAGTCTAATGGTGATTAAAAAAGTATGGCAGCTCAGAAAACTCACTCTGATTGGTCTGATAAGAAAAGAACTACTGAATTTGTTGGTGAGGGCCTCAGACTCAACTCAAAGGCTTTCATCAAGTGCCTTGAGTGGGTAGTACTGCCATGGGTGAAGAGGCTGGCTTCTGGTTTACCCTATGTCAGGCAACAGGACTCTGCACCATACAAGCAGGAGAACCCAGTCAGACAATTTCTGTGCCCACATCACTCCTTACATCTGGCCTCCAAGACTGCAACCCCTTTAATTATTATGTGAATAATGAATGAGAAACCAACAAAACTCTTTCTAACAGAGGTTTTCTGGAGGCTGTAGGCAATGGAAATTTGATTGAATAAATTTACTTTTTAGTATTTCAAGATATTTTTGTGTAATTTTGGTAAATATATCTGTTAAAATGAGATGTGAGTGTTATTTTCATTTTTGCATAATTTGGACGACAATTTATTCATCGCACCCTGTATATAGATATTTATGTATGTATTTCCTAATATTCCAAATGTAATATATATATATGTATATACATATATATATAAATGTAATATATATATATGTATATACATATATATATAAATGTAATATATATATATGTATGCATCTATGTATATTTTTATTCATCAACTATAATGTTTTACTGTTAGAAGCAAAACCAAATTTAAATTTAAACAACATGCATGCACAAATATGTTTTGCTATCTCATATCCCCATCTAATGGTGATGTTAATATTAGCTGTTTCCTTATAAGGAAACATTTGGTTTGTATTGACTGAGCAACCAGTGCCATTTTAGAAACTTGAATATGCAATAAAATTGAATGTTTTTCATCATTTCAATGAAAATAATTCTTCTAAATTATCAGGCTCCTATTTCCATCTCTTGAACGTGTGCATACACCCACACTCATTTTTAAGTAGTCAGGTTTTGTTTTTATAAACAGTTTTATCTTCTAATGTATAAATTTCTATTGTATTAATATAAACTCCATAAACATGGATTGCTTTTTATTGACAAGTTGAAAAACAATACATAGCAGTAAGCCATCACCCATAAAAAAAGCTTTAATCATTAAATCTTTAATCGCAAGAGGCGTTAACCAAATAAAAAAAAACATACAACTCCTTTTGCACATAACAACTTACCCACTGTCACAGGTAATGAATAAAAAGCCCAAAGGCAACGCAATACAAAACACTGAACTGATAGCGTATCTTTAAGTAGTGGGTTCCAGACTAACAGTTGATTATATTTAACCTAACAGGTGGGGCTTCTCTGATCCATATAAAGGATTATTATCATTGTTTGTTTTTTTTTTAAATGTATGTAGCTTATTTCAGGATAAATTTGTATAATACCTAATTAAGTGGGAATTGGAACATGGAGATAAATAAGTTTTTAGTCATGGGAGATCAAGTGGAATAAAGAGGTAGAACAAAAATGCCAGTCTGATAGATATCGATTAAAAATAGTCAACAAGGAAGAGATAGAGTTTTAAAGTTGGGCTAATCTTAAATATCCAGGACCACACCTTTTGGTATAATATTTAGTGATAGGTATTTGGGCTGCAACATTTATTTATTTGCATCAAAGAATCGGATTTGTTCTTTTAAAGACACAAATGATAAGATTCTGTTTATGTTTTTCTACAAATATCTTCATAGGAACTGCTCTGATGTGATTTTTTTCCCCTGGTACCCTGACCACATAAATTTAAGTGTGCTACTTGATGGACAACTAAGTTTTACCATTTTACTATTGAACTAGCTCATTGCAACTGCCACTTCTGCTCTAACAGTTTCTTTTTCACATTTATCACCTGTGGAACTCCTTTCTGATTTCTTGCTTTCCTGATAACTACAATATTTAAAAATTTAAATGCAATGTCAATCACTATCTTCTGTCTTCTTGAACCCTGTTTTTTTTTTTTTTTTTTTTTTTTTTTTTTGTCTTTTTATCAATCTTCCCCATTCTCAGTCTTCTCATTCTCTTTCACCTTCCTTTTCATTCCCCGGCTTGCTTGGGGTGAAATGATTAAAAAAAAAAAAAAAGACAAGTTCAGTCAGTAGAAAACTAAAGAAACAACTAAGAAAATTAGGAACAAATACAAGCAGGCTAAAAAGGCATGACTCAATGAAAAAGTACAGAAACACAAAGAATGAGCATCACAAATAAAGCAGATATGCATAAACAAATAAGAGAACTAATATGATAAGAGACATGTGCATCAACAGGATGCATAAAATTCAAGGACAGGACACTGATATTAGAGAAAGAAAAATACTTCAGAGATGGAATGAATACTTTGCAGAACTCTTCCATGATGGAAGAGGACAAGAAATATTAAATAAGCACTGGCTAATTGAACAGAAAAAAAGCAGCAGGACTAGACAGAATTATAACAGAGATGCTGGCAACCTTAAATGATTTCAGCACTGATATGATCACAGCCATAATATATATATATATATATATATATATATATATATATATATATATATATATTATGACAAATTGGAAAAAAAATAAATACTAATGGATGAAATGCGTCACAAAAAATTTGATTCCAATTTGTCATACTATTTTCCTAAATACTATTTGTTGATATATAAAGTTATACAAAATGATAAATACATATATATATATATATATATATATATATATATATATATATATGATAAGAACAAATGGAATATAATTCCAATGTCTGTAGCATTTAATTTTTAAAAAAGGGCTCAATACAGATTAGATCTTAATATTATTTATTATATGAGAGTAAAACAAAAACATTTTTGTTTTAATCTCATATAATATAACATATATATATATATATATATATGGAAACTGTCATTTAGCCAGATGTTCTTGCTGTTAACCAATTCAACCTCAGAGTACTGGTTTAGCAAAGCTCAAATTACTGCTTATAAACACACGCGTTTGATGACCTTTCTCGATAATTCATTTCTGCTTTGAGATCAATAACAACATATTATATGTAATGGTTTAAATCTGACAAATATTTTAATATATTTTCTGTTTATATGCTATTTTTATGGACACAACTTATTTGTATAAATGCTCTGTTTTTACTTAAGCAGTATTAATTACATTTACTGGCTTAAATATTTGAAAAATTCCACAGAAAATATGCATTCTCAAACAGGATTTGACACTGTACCCGAATGGATATATATATATATATATATATATATATATATATATATATATATATATATATCTGGAGGATGGATATTTTCTGCAAATTCCCTCTCTCGCTCTCTCTCTCATTCTCTCTCTCTCTCTCTCTATATATATATATATATATATATATATATATGAATGACTCTATCAATAAAAACATTAATAGTCTGAAGAAGTTCTTTCCAGGGTTGAAACATGTTATTTAGGATTTTTCCCATTTTGCCATTTTATTGCCCACTATTAGTCAAATATATAAATTTTCATGTAACTTCTATAATTATTTTATATGTCATATCTTTTTTATAATTTAACCTGGAAAATCAATGAATATTCAATAAATAGACAAAACTATGAGTATCAGCCCATTCCTATGAAAACAAGAAAAATATTTTGCAAAAATGTGTCCACACATGCATAGAATATCCAGAACATCGCAACGTATATTTCCAACAAAAGGATTTGGATTCTTAAAACACTTTTCAGAAGAACTCAGGGAAATGAAGACATTAACACTTGAAAAGGGCAAAAAACCAGAGTGACACTTTGTAGGGAAAATGAAATAAAATAATAATAATAACGAGAAAAAGAAAATACATTTTCCCATGATATCATGAGTAAAGGAACTGCAAAGATGATTACCCCCACTTGCTTTAGTCAAATGTCATCAGGAGGCACAGTTAAAGTCTATAAAAAGGCAAGCATTTCCTCACTCACCCTTTTTTCTCCTCTTTGCTCCAAGATGCAGAGCAACATGGTAATTCTGTTCCCACTGGGGAATGTTAGTTTCCCTGGTCCATTGACAACTGAACTCTCTTTTCACTTTCCAATGCATGGCACTCACATGTATTTTTCAAAAACCTCCACCTATAAAGTAATTCAAGCTCTCTCTTTGGTTGTTTCAACTTAACACAATGCTGACTTGAGTGCAGCCATTGTAATGATGCTTGTACTTACTTTCCCTAACTTCTGGCCTAAAAAATAAACAGATATTTCATAATCATCTTTAACCATTTCAGTGAGAAAGTAAGTATGAACTTCCCTTTAGTTGTTCCAAATCTGTGCAAGACTGACTTGAGCTTGACCATTAATACAATGCTTATACTTACATACCATAACTCCTGGACCAAAAAGAAAACAGACATACCCAAGAGACATTAAGAACTTTGATTACAGTTTATATAAAAAGAGAACAATCAGTTGTATGTATGCTTCTTCTTAATTGTTTACTCACACCTACAATATACAACAACACACAAACTTTGTAAATTTCATAGCTTTGCTACATAAACATACTGTTAAAATGAGAAGCAAATCATTTTTGAAAATCAAAAAATCAACATACAAACTATAATAAAAAATTTACAGATCTCAACACAAACTATATAACATATGTTCAAACAGTAGATGGAAAGATATTGCACGATACCTCAGAGAAAACTTAGTTAACCCAAAATAATCCAGGACAGAACATAAAGTCTTCAGTTTCAGTTTCAGAATAAAATTTGTTACTAAAATATCTCTTCTCCTCTCTCTCTCTCTCTCTCTCTCTCTATATATATATATATATATATATATATATATAATTCAGAACAATTAAAGACATAAAATTTTATAGGAGAACTAAATTTTTTCACTTCTGCAGTTTCACCACCTTTGGTGCCTTCATGCAGTAAGCTAGACTTTCCATATATATATATATATATATATATATATATATATATATATATATATATATATATATATATATTAATAATAAATATAATTTTTTTACTTGCTGGTAGCACAACTTTCATGTCTAATGCAACCATCAGCTGTTGATTGAAACCTGACCAATACATAATTTAAATATTGATATTTATAAGACATTGTAATGATAGTGGAGCACTTCATTTATTTACAGGCTGGGTAATAAAATAAAAGTTTATTATATATCGAGCACATATATATATATATATATATATATATGTATATGTATATATATATATATATATATATATATATATATATATATATATATAAAATATCACATGTTGTGTAGATGTCCTGATGATTGCTTATAGCATAAAACAGACTGTCACCTCTGAGTGTTGATTTCGATGTCCACTTTTATATTTACATATGCTCTATCCTTGATATTGAGCCATTTAGCCTATAAAGAAAGCATGCCTTAAAACTATATTTTATCATATATATATATATATATATATATATATATATATATATATATATATTACCCTATGAATTTTTGTCATGTTTTTAAATAGCCTTGTTCAATCTTGATTCTCAAATAGATGTCATGCTATTTCTTCAGACATACTCTGTATACAACCATTTTCTCAGATCAATTAATAAAAATGGTTTCAAGCAAATGAATCCATTAGATCTTAAAGAAGACAATACTTCACCAGATCTTATAGATTGAGGGCTACAGAATCACATAGGTCTTTACAAAATGACGAAATGCATAGCACTTAAAAACTTACAACAATGGCAACAACTAAAATGGATAGTACATGTAACTAGAAAGGAAAGTCTTGATATAATTAAAACATTGATTTTCTAGACTACTTTAAAGAAAAGATTAAAGGAAAGAAACGCCCATCAATAGTAGAATAAGTGATAAGATTCAGTGAACTTGAGAAACTTATTTTCCTGAAAAGCTGTTTTAAGAGAAAGTTTTTATATATTTCATCTCACAGTAATGCTAACGGTTTGTCTAATAAATGCTGAATTTTTCTTTGCATGGAAACATTAAATCTCACCATTACCATACACACACATAATATGTATATATATATATATATTATATATATATATATATATAATATACACACACACACACACACACAAGGGTAAGTCAAAAATTATCTGTATTTTCAACATAACATATCTTTAGGTTTGTTACACTGACTTCTGATGATGCATGCTTATAGTTGAAACTATTGTGGTCAGCTTGATTGTACCAGTTTTCTCGCTGCTGTTACAGTGTAAACATGGCCGCTCTGCTAGCAGTGTGCCCAAAGGGGACTAAAGAGCAGTGATACAATTATTTTGGTCAGAAGGTGTCAGTGGCTGAAATTCATCAGTGTCTCTTTATGCAATATGGCAACAGTGCACTATGGCATAGAAGTGTGTTTGAGTGGATTGAGAAGTTTAAAAGTTGCCAAACAGTTGTTATACATAAAGAAAGAGCAGGATGCTCATCACCCTCCACCAGTGATGAGAAGTTTGGGCATGTTTGAAAGATGATAAAGGTGAACAGGTGAGTTATCAGCAGTGAGGTAGCATTTTCTCTGCAGATTTGGATCACTGCTCTTTGATTCTCTTTGGTGCACACTGCTAGTGGAGTGGCTATGTTTAGACTGTAACAGCAACAAGAAAACAGGCATGATCAAGCTCAAACCTTGATCACATAATCATGAAAGTATCAACTATCAACACACATGATCAGAAGGCAGTGTGACAAACCTAAAGATATGTTATGGCGAGAGTGGAGATAATTTTTTACTTATCTTCGCATATATATATATATAGAGAGAGAGACAGAGAGACAGAGAGAGAGAGACAGAGAGGAGACATGATGGAGTAATGGATAGCAGCTCAGATTGTGCAATTGGAGAGCCGAGTTTGAATTCCAGTCGAATCCGTTACATTCACTTAAGTGCTAAAACCATTGGGAAAGGTATGATTCCTCTTCTTCTCCCCTCCCAGTTATAGCAGGACAGACTGAGTTCTATAGCCTTGGATGGTAACTGGACTAGGAGAAGGACAACTCTGAATTCAAAACCTGCAGAGGGTCAGTTGGGGACCTTTGTGGCACATGGTGCACCAGATCTCTGTATTCAGCCCTTCAAAATGTTTGGTTGGTTCTTTGGTTCTGCACAAAACCTTCACCACTATAATCAAATCATATGTGTTGATGTTTGGCTATTGGTTCCTAGGAACTGAACTGCTTGACCCTCATATGTCGAATATGACGGGAGGGAGAGTTCATTATATATATATATATATATATATATATATATATATATATATATATATATATATATATATATAATAGCTGGCCATTCATATTCAAGGATACTCATGTACTAGGGCGGCTAGCCAATCCCTATTGCAGACTCTCGCCCAGGCACATTTTGCTTGTTCAACACCCACAGAGCCAACCTGTGGTTTATACTGTAACTATGCTGAGCAGACCTTAGTTACAGTTTCTGGGGGAGAGCGTGTTATCTAGAATGATCAACAATATGAGAAACACCAGCACACTCAAACCCTCGGTCACGATGACCTGTGACTTTGTGCTAGCACAGCTATTGATGGCCCCAAGTGTTTTGTCTACCCAATTTCACTCACAAGTCTTGGGTCAACCCATGGTATGGTTTTCAGGCACTTCCCAAAGATGCCGAACGCTAGGATTGTAACCCCTCCACACGAATAACATCAGGAAGTCTCCTTCCTGAAAAATTGACCATGGTGAGATTCAAACCCAGGTCTCATGATCAGAAAGTGAATATTCTTACCACTCGGCCATGTACCATTGTTCCCCATGTATAATATGCATTTGTTTCTAAAAAATAATAAGCAAAATCAGGGTGGGGGGGTTATGCACAGCTACAAAAATATCTTTAAAAAATTAAAGTAAAATAAAATAACAATTATCATAAAACTAAATTAGAATAAAATATTATTCTATGTTTAAAACTATTTTTTTTAAATAAGAGTAGGAAACACTGGCTGTAATGAAATTGGAGAGGTACAATTTATAGGGTTTGATTACCATTCAAGGGGTGCGTATTATGCATGAGTAGAAGCATTTTCTCACACTTTTAGCACAATTTTAGGTGTGCGTATTATGGATGAAAGTATATTATACATGGGGAATTACAGTATGTTAACATGAATGACATTTCATCTTGCTAATGTAGATTTTGTAAGTAAAATTCTTTTTCTAATGACACTGGATTATTGGGGAAACATGTCAAGGTAATTTTTTTATAAGTTCTCTTATATATTTCTCATTCAATCAGATTCTCATCCAATTTTACTCACACATAGAGTTGTCAGTCTGTTTAGAGTTTGTACCAATTGCTTTATAAAATAAAAATCATTAAATCAATTAATAACATTTTGTAATCTGCTGAACAGATAGCTGCCTGTGGAGTATTGCCGATGGCGTTTTTTTTTTACATCTATTTTTTTTAAATGTATAAGCCCCATGCCAAAATCAATATTAAAAAATGTTCAATTTTAAATGCATATCTGGTTCCCATTTCCCTCATTGTTCATCCACAAAGCAATTGTATATTTATTTTCACCTCATTTCATCAAATTTTCTTTTACTATTTTATCAAATCATTTACTATTCACTCAATATACATCATTCTTATTTGCCACTGCAACATACAATACTAGTCTAAAATGGTTACAATGGGTTTGTCAGCCATTATATTGTCCTTTCTGGCTTTAGAAAGAACACTATGAATAGAATCTATCTCCTTGATTTAGGTGGTTTTAGGAAATATCAATCATTAAGTTTCTGTCTGAATTTCTGAGTTATCATTATTTATATTCAGACTATTGTCTTCATTTTGTTGGTCATTGGACCTTTCTCAGTAACCTACTCTGGGTAACCTACAGGTAATTCTGAACTGAACCATTTATTTAATCTACAAGGAGTAGACTGTTCTCCTTCCACTACGTATATTTCAAGATATTGTCTCGTTCTTATTTTTAGCACTGCTCAGTTATTGCTTATACTGTTTCCACTGAGTTCAAGTACACACTACCTGGTCCAGGGATTGAACTCACAATTACTATGTTACCAAATTCATGAACCAATGCTTTAATTCCTGTAAGACTAGAACTAGATGACATCCCCAGACATGGGCAGTGGATTAAGAACAGTCTACCTTGGTAGATTAAATAAAGGGTTCAGTTCAGAATTCCCTGTAGGTTACCCAGATTGATATACACCTGAGGAAGGCTAGAGGGTATAATGACCAAAATGCTGTGATAGCAGCAATAAAGATGAGGAAAATAATCTAGATGTAGATAATGTAAATAATCAATCAGGAAGTTAGACAAAATATGACAAATGGATGTAAAATAAGGACATTACCTCTTCATAACAGTGATGTCCATTTCAAAATAGGATCCATTAAATATGGAGTGGAATTTTATTTGCATACATATAGTAATAATTCAGTAAATTAAATATATTTGAATATTTTATAAATAGACAAAATCATAACTTCAGTGTCTCAGGCATGCAGTTCACACTGACCGTAAAAAGTTATGAGAGAAATATGAGAAAATTATAAAATCAACAAATAACGATGTATTTCAGGCACTTCCTTTTTTTTTTAATGAAATCAATTCTTTATTTTAGCAAATTTGT
This sequence comes from Acanthosepion lycidas, assembly GCA_963932145.1. Lineage (NCBI taxonomy): Eukaryota > Metazoa > Mollusca > Cephalopoda > Sepiida > Sepiidae > Acanthosepion > Acanthosepion lycidas. Next base: position 66,688,456 of record OZ010591.1, read on the forward strand.
TTTAAAAAAATATCAGTAATTCCCTCTACGTTTATCTTCTTCAAAAGGTCTTTAATCATGGAAATGAAAACCGAATTCCTCAATCTACATTAATGTTGAGAACAAGAAACAGCAGCTAGCTTCCCCCTTTTTTAACTTTTCTCACACACTCAACCTTACCCACTAAACTTTCTTTCACTTGATTCTTCTAGATTCTCTGTGCTTTTGCATGCAATTGAGATGGAATTGGTATACAGTACCAGGGGTCTTTTCTGCTTATATTACATTACTAATATCTCTTGTTCACAATTTTCCCTAAGAAATGAAGAAATGGAAGATTTTAAACATGACAAATGCAAAAAAGATAGTACAAATAATTAATTTTATATTACACAAACATTGTTTATCCTATGCATTGCAGACATACACCTTTCACTACTGCAGGATTTTGGATGCTGATTTTAAAAATAGGCAGGTCACCTTATTCCCATTTGATCCTTTTTCATACTAAGTAAAAATGAGTAAATACATCATAATTTTCACTGTTATTTGTTTGAGCCTTTAAGATTTAGGGCTTTAAATTAAAGAATTACTTATAAGACAGCACAATATTGATATATTTTGTACATATATTATTTTCAAATTATTAGAAATGTCAGTTCTTATCTTGATTTGCTTATTGCACATATATATTTCTTTCTTTTAATTCATACTACACTATTTCAAAAAAAAAAAATGTTAAGAAGGGAGTCTATATCAGTATTGGAAAGAGTGATAACAGTTACTGGACTTGAGAAACCAATTTTGCAGAAAAAGTGTTTTAATAGAAAAATTTTATAAATTTCAACCAACACTAGCTGTTTAGTCAATGAATGCTGAATGTTTCCTTATAAGAAAACTGCTAATATTACCATTACCAACTATTATCATTTTATCAAATCTTATTTTACTATTTTATTTTACTTTATCAAATCATTTACTATTCACTCAATATACACCATCCTCATTTCACACTGTAACATACAATGCTTGTCTGAAATGGATGCAAGTTGTCAGCCATTGTATTATCCTTTGTGGTTTAAGCAACAAAACCATGAATAGAATTTATCTCCTTGATTTGACCCATTGTATCAATTAGTCATGCAAATTTTTCTGAATTGAATTATGGTGAAGAAAACTTTTTAACTCAGATTGTTTCCAAATGTTGTGAAGCAAAATGAAGCAAATGTTGAAATAAAATTTTAAATAATAAAAGATGAATGCATTTAAGCATATATAAGTTCAGATTCATATATATTAACATAAGTTAAAATTCAAAACAGAAAGAAATCTAATATTATATAATATTTGCCTTTGTATAGAAAACCCAATGAAATCACTCTACTTAATATTGATATATCTGGAAAAGAGAATATCCTAAAACATTTAAATTCCTTTTATAATTTAATTTCAGATTTACACAAATTAAAAATATAAAACAGAAATACATTCTTCAAATAATGAATGCAGGACACAGTTATTTACTCCAGTCTTAGTAGTAAGTTCAACAGGTCTGATAAAATAAAACTGATAGCTGTTCTCAAAAATGAACTCCAGTCAGTGGTTAAATGGGGCAATAAATGACTTGCAAAGTTTAATGCCTCCAAAACAAATCTGTTTTCATTTTTTCACTATAGAGAACCTTTTCTGCCTTCCATCAGCCTGGCTGATGCTAACTTTCAGGAGAGTAACTCTTTGTGTCTTCTTGGCCTCACTTTTTCCACTAACATGAACCAGAGTGATTATAGTGAATCAATTGCTAGGTTGACTGCTAAAAAAGTTGGTGCACTGTATCATGCTTGACCGTTTTTTTCTCATCAGAATCCATCTTGCATATTTATGAATGTACCCTTCATCCATGCATTGAATATTGATGTCATATCTGGTCTGCTACTGCCGCTATATATCTTGAGAGTCTTGACAAAATTCAAGGAAGGGTCAGTCATGTAATCAATTCAGACTTCAGCCACTTTCTCACCACTATAATGTGGCTTCCTTCCAGTTTTTTTTATAAAAATATTTTCATGGCAATTTTTCTGATGAGCTTTCCTCTTTGGTAACTCTATTGTATGAATTTAAGTGAACTACTAGATACGTAAGTAGATTTCACCATTTTACTATTGAACTAATTAGATGCAAACTTAAAACTATTTCTTGCCAATCATCATCATCTGTCTACTTGAATCCTGTTCTTTTATTGTCCTTTCTCCTTGCTAAAGTCTTCTCATTCTCTTTCACTCTAAGTAACTATTTGCATTTTAGTGGCATTATTGCCTTCTTTGAGGTGAAATAATTATAAAAAATTTTTGATTTAATTTTTAAACCAAATACAGCAAAATTATACTTTTTTCTGTAAAATGTAATTCAGTGATTTTATTATAAGTAGTAATAATTTGTTTATAAATTCTGGAAATTTTTAATCAGTTCTTCTTGAATGAAATTAAATTATTCTAACCAAAACTTAATATTAACCATCATCACTTTGTATGTGACTTTATTTGCTGTACAAAAGGTTTATCCTGCTACTGAAGGTGACTCAGATCCCTGAACAATAGTGTGTTTGGACTTCATAGTTCTGTTGTCATATTCTGCGATTGCAACAGAAAACAACTTTGAGTGAAATTAACAATAAGGATACTGCAATTGAGAGGCCTTGAAAAAGAATGCAGTGGAAAGGGAAGTAATATTAATAAGGCAGAGTGTTAAAGGTTAATAACAAGAAGTCATATGTTTAATAATGAATTTGGAAATGAAATATCGAATCTTTTATGTTGATAAAAGACTGATTATTTATCAATACAAAATCTGAAAGTAAATCTGTTTTTTATTTAATTGGGTACCAGTTTTCAACTCTTCCTAGAGGTAATGAATGGAATCAGCAAGATTTGTATTTTAACTTTTATCTGATTTTCATTTTAATTAAGATAAGACATTTTCTGCCTTAAGACTACAAAATGGTTTTGCAGCTTAGAAAACGAATAATAGATAAGGCATATATTTATATCTTGTATATGTGGCTCATTTTTGGTTTTATAATTTATTCCTGTTTACTTTGCAAAGTAGTTTTAGTTTAATCAAAGTCATGAACATGAAAAGTTTTGGTTGATAGGACCAATTGCAGAGAAAGGAAGCCATGGTTGCTGATCTATCAATAGTGAGTTCCTAGAAGTTGGAAATTCTGTAGATGGTGAGATTCTACTGTATGCACTTTCACAGTATTGGACAAAACTCATTTTCATATGGTTTAAAACTTAAGAGATTTTGCTTATCATAGACTAGAAAGATAATCTACTTTCATAAATGACTTTAAAGCTAGCTTTAATACTTTATAGTAATGTTATTTATAATAATAATATAGGGGACTTGTATTTCTATTTTTTACTTATTTATTTTAATCATATCACTCCATGCAAGGCAGTAAAGCCTCTAAGACACATGTGCTTACTGAGTGTGATAGAATAAGAAAAAAGAGAAACATTATTAAGGAGCAAGAACAATAGAAGTGTAATCAGAAAATAGTAGATAATGATTTACATTTCATTTGAAGGTTTGAAGATCAAAATTGGCAGGAAAGTATGGAGCTGGAAAAGAGTTCCGCAGGTGAGAAGTATGAGAAAAGAAACCATTAGCACAGAACTTATATTTAGATCAAACCAATTCCTGTTGTGAATTGATGAGACCTTGCCACCAATCTGGTACTGTGCTTAAATTCTTAAAGTCTAAGTACCATAGCAAAGAGTTCATCTGAATAGTTACCATGAAAGTATCTATAAAGGGTGTTTCAATAACTTGGACTGATTTTAAAAGTGAATTAAGTTTAAGCATCTAATGATTTCTTTTTCTTTCAGATTTGGCAGAAATTTGGGCAATATTATTTTTCATACATAATTGCCATGACTTAAATAACATTATCCAATAAACAAATAAATAAATTTTCAGTAATAAAACTGATTTATTTATTGTTGAATTTGATCTGTCTTAATGAAACACCCTTATATATAATCCGTCTTAATGAAACATCCTTTAGAAAAGACACTGGGAAGCTATATTCATTTATTTTTTGCTCTATATTAGCCGTTTGAGATATATTTTACAAAGTAATTTTAGTTTGATAAAAGTCATTGCAAGTCAATGTTTAGATTAATAAAAGTCATTGTAAGTCAAAGGTATTGGGCTCAACTAATTTTCATATAACAAGAGCTTTAGTTTATCACAGAATCTAGAAAGATAATTTACATAGGCCTCATCATTTTACTGTTGAATTTGCTAGATGTAACCATAAGTTCCATTCTAATAGTTTCTTCTTTCACACTTCTATCTTGTGGAAAAGTCTTCTGGCTTCTTACTTTTCTGTCAACTAAGATCTTTAAAAAATTAAATACATCATCAATCCTCTTCTTCTGCTTTTCTAAATCCTGTTCCTTTATTTTCTTTTCTCCTTACTAACATTTTCTCATTTTCTTTCACTCTCAGTAACCTCTTGAGTCTGGGTGGTAGCACTGCCTAGCTTGGGGTTAAAATATAAAAAAAAAAAAAATAAACTCATGCTTAAATAAAATGATGTTAACCCTGTACAAAAATTTTTTCAATGTAATTTTTCTGTTAGTATTAGAGTGTATGCATTTGTGAATTTTGAAAGAGTAATTCAGTCGGCAAAGTGATATACCCATGTCTTTATTGATTCATGACTGATTAAGTAGAAGTTTTTCCTGCAGTAGGTTGCTGTTTCTTTCTGCAATAGACTGGTTGCTATCCAAGGATATATAACTGTCCTATTATTTAACCCATATCTGGGGGTGAGAAGAGATGGATCATTCTTTTCCCAAGGGTATTTGCAGGTAAGTGATATCCTTGTGAAAGATATGAATCCATCTTGTCTCCCAACCCTCATGAGTAATTACAGGATTTAAATGTTTGCAGTTCAATTGATAAAAACATGAAAGATCTATTTGTACAATAGAGATGATTTAAATCTCCATGAAAGCTCTCTCTCTCTCTCTCTTTCTCTCTCTCTCTTTCTCTCTCTCTCTCTCTCTATATATATATATATATATATATATATATGAATAAAAATACAAAAGGAAAACTATTCTTAGCCAATATGAGGGGTTTTATCAAGACAAATGTAGGTTTATTTTTATTTTGTACCCATTTTGGTTGCTGTTCAAAATCCTCAAGTGATGTGGTTTCTGTTATTTGGTATAGTTATTTGTTGGTGATGGCTCTCCACTAATTCCTTTTCTTGATTTGCTCTCAATTACCATGACTTCTTAGGAGAGACAGTGGAATAGTTTCACATTGTCTTCTCTATGGTTTTGAATTCAGAATTTTCCTTCTCATAGCCCAGTTGCTACCCAAGGCTAGAGAGCCCAGTCTACCCTGGTATTTAACCCATATCTCTGAGGAGAAAAGATGGATTTATACATTTTACAAATTGTGTGTCACAGATTAGGCTGGAACCTGAACCTGGCTTGCCAATTCCGCTTCCTGCACTGACAACAACTTTGCTACCTACATATCATTAGCAAAATAGTTTTATGAAAAATATCCCGGAATTGTCAGGAAATTAACGGGGTGAGACAGTTCAAATATCTTGACTCAAGTATCAGTAAAGAGGGCTTCAGAATAGAAATAATTTCAAGAGCAGCACAAATAATGGCAGCTGTCACAAAATTAAGAATTATCTGGAAAGACACGGACATCTGCCTAGAATCAAAAATCAGATTATTGTGTGCATCAGCCTTCTCAGTCTTTCTGTACACCTGCGAATCTTGGAAACTAACAGAATTGCAGCAAAGAATCCAAGTGTTAGAAAGGAGATGCTACCAAACCATTTTTTTTTCTGATCATTTCACCCCAAGCAATAAAGTCACTAAGGTGCAAAGGATTACAGAGTGTGAGAGAATATGAGTAAAAGTAAACATTAAGGAGAGGGAACAATAAAAGAACAGAAATTAAGAAGACAAAAGAAATGATTGACATTGCATTGAAATTTTTAAAGATCAAAATTTAATGAAAATCAAGAAGCCAGAAGAAACTACTATAAGAGAAGAAACTGTTAGCATAGAACTTACAATTACATCTAGTAATTTCAACAGTAAAATCATGAGACCTAATTGCTAATCTAGTACTGCGCTTAAATTCATAAAGTCTATGTACCAAATAGGAAAGCACATCAAAACAATTACCATGAAAGTATTTATAGAAAAGGCACAGAGAAGCCACATTACAGTGGTGGGAAAGTAATAGAAGTTGAGATGCCAGGTTAAGACCAATAACATGGCAGATTCTTATTTAGATTTTATCAAGAATCTCTAAATATATACCAGAAAACCAGATATAGCAGTGATATTGAATGCTTGTATGAAATATAGTGATCCAACTTGCCTAACAGCAGACCTAGCAAGTGATTCAATATAATCTTTTCACTTCATATCAATAGAAAACATTTACCTGAGAAGGCATAAGGAGTCACACTCCTGGAGAGTGACTCATTTCACTGACCACATCACAAATAATGCAAGTTATTATTATCATTACATAAACCACATCACAAATAACTCAGTGTGAGACATCATCAAACAAGAAACAGGCACATTGGAAGAACTTGAACCACTATCAAGAAGAGAAAGTTGACATGGTATGGACACACGTATCTTTCCACTGTCATCCATCAAGGTACCACTTAATGCAAAAGAAGTGGAGGCAAAAATAATCTGACAAAATCACTGAGTGGACTGGAAGATCATTCACAGAGACTCAGATATGGACATGCAACTGAGACTTATGGATGGAGCTGGTCAGGTGCTCAACTATGCTGTGATCCTACAGCCACATCTGATTATGGGACTGATGATGATTTTGATGATCCCAGGATTCAAGATTCATTTGTTATTGATTTTATCAGCAAAAACAACTGGGCACCTAGCCATAGACCAAGACTGATTGGTCACCCAGTGACCACCTACATTGAACAGCTATGTTATAACACAGAATGCCACTCCCATGAACTTCTGACCTTGATACAGAACCGTGATGGTTGGTGTAATAGATTCATGAATATCTGAGCTAGCTCAACCAAATAAAAAAATGATAAACATTTTCCTTGCAGGTTTTTAAAGCAGCCCTCTTTTCCTTATTGACATGCAGATACTAAATTAGGCACAGATACTACACTGATCCTAGGAAGAGTGCATGGATTCTATACTGAACCTAGGCAAGACTTCCAATCCACAAGTAAATTATCATGATATTTTTCATGGATATTATGCTGACCCAGCATCACAAGGCAATCACTACTCTGTCACTATTTCTATGGTAAATGTTTTGACAGGCTCCATTGTTTAGTGACACTAGCCCTGACCCACCTTGCTATATCCACAGATTTAAATCACTCTCATTCCTTACATATTTTTTTAGTAAGAAGGGGTGTTCAACTCTGAAAGCTTCTTCCCAAGGACTGCTACTTTGTGGAACAAACTTTCATGTGGATGCTTTCCTGAACACTACAATCTTAACTTCTTCAAGTCTTGGGTCAATCATAATCTGTTCTTCATATCCTTGTAATATCCATTTGCTGCTGCTTCCTCCTCTTATATTCACCTCATTCAGTAACCCTCAACCTTGAGTGGCTCATGAGCCTTTTATTGGGTGAACTTTAATAAAATATATTTACAAGTCATTAATAATTTTAGCTTTGCTTTATCATATATATATATATATATATATATATATATATATATATATATATATATATATTATTACTTAAATGTTATTTATATGGATGCTCATATTTGAATAGAGGCTCCATTTATTTATTAAACAGTATGTTTATTTATTTTCATCTACCGGCCTGAATATTTGAGAAGTCTTATTAAAGAAAAATATACACTCTCTGGCAGGATTCGAACCTGCATCTCGCTGAACAAGGGAAAATGTTAGATCTGATGTGGACAGAGTAACTGCTGGAGGGTCTGTGTATGAAATTCTGGTATCAGCAATTGACTGTTTATATTGGTACAAGGTTGATTTTTTTCCTTTCATAGTGTGTGTGTGTGTGTGTGTGTGTGTGCACGCTTATATACCCACTTGCACATATGTGCATATGTGTAGAATTTTGTCATATGTATATATATATATATATATATATGTATATATATATATATATATATATGTATATATATATATATATATATATATATATATATATATATATATATATATATATTGGGGAAGAGTAATCAATATTGAAGGTGGAACATTTGCAGCTTTATACAAGCAATCTTCAGAGCTGAAACTGAACTGAAGCCTGAAGCTGACAGTTGTTATTCCATGTTGATTTCTATGTCCACATTCTCTCTCTCTCTCACTGTCTCTCTGTCTCTGTCTGTCTGTCTCTCTCTCTCTCTCTCTCTATATATATATATATATATATATATATATATATATATATATAACCTTTTGCTCCACCTGCTATTTTTTCTTTTGTTATGTTTTAATTTTCATTGTTTATTCACTTCTAATATCTCTTCTTATCTCTGTTGTCTGCTTCATGTTGATCTGTTTCTTTTTCTTGTAGTTATTCCTTACACTGCTCATTCCATTGACCTTTGTGTATTTTCTGTGTTCGTTTTCAAGTGATTTTGTTGATTTTCAGCTTTTTCATCCATACATCTCTGCTGGCATTCTACATTCATTTTACACTTTACATTTTAAGCATATTGGCAACGTGCATTTCATTATGTATTTTATTAAATGATTTACAATACTTATTTTATTTTCACATCGAATCTGAAACATATAGATATGAGTAGACTGACATAGATATAGATATTAACAGACTCAAATAATTATACAGATATAAATTGACCGAGATAGATAGATATGAACAGGCTGAAATAGATATATAGATATAAACAGACTTAGATATGAACAGGCTGAAATAGACATAGAGACAGACAGATAGATAGATATGAACAGACTGAAATGTATAAACAGATGAACAGAAAGATATGAACAGATTGAAATATATAGAAAGATGAACAGATAGATATAGTCAGAAAGACGGAGAGAAATAGACTGAAATAGACAGATGGACAGATAGAGGGCTTAGAGAATTTGACACTCACAGGGCATATTGAAGGCAAGAGGGAAACATTGTATAATCTATCTAACAAACTTGTATAAATTGGTGGCAGAACAGGGATTGGATGGTATAGTAAGTTGGTAAACATTGCTTAGAGCTAAAAATGATAGGAAGTTGTAGAGGGCTATGATCACCTGCATTCTGAAGGGACACAGCCCATAAAAGAAGAAGAAAATGAAGGCAGATTTTAAAAGTAATAGACAGTTAAGAGAAAAAATCACGGATCAGAAATAAAAATTAAGCCAAGGATATAAGATTCAAGATTTGAATCTTATATCCTTGGCAGCCTCTCTTTACATGACAATGCTTTTCTGATTAGGTTATGAAGGACAGGTGATAATAAAGATTTTAATTATGATATAATATATATATATACCTATAGTTTTGATATTTCCTTTATGAATCTATGGAAACCAGCCTTATCTAACTAACATTAACTCTACATACATAATGTAGAGTGTCAAGTGAATAAATTGCAAAATTAAAATATACATTCTTAAGTTCAAAATCGTATCTCACTCACTCACTCACTCACTCACTCACTCACTCACTCACACACACACACACACTGTCATATGCACAAACACATACTCTGACACACACTTCTATACACACACAAACACTAAAAGAAAAGTTCTCATATGATCATTGAAGTTAAGCAATATTGAGCATGGTCAGTACCTAGATGAGTGACTGCTTGCGAATACCAGGTGCTTTAAGTTTGGATGTGCAGCTGGTGTAATAGGCAATGACTTGGAATTGGAAATCAGAACTGAGTTCCAACTTCAGTTAGATTTGTTATTGTTATGGTAATTTACCCATGCATGCATGGACTCTCCCAGCTTTAAATAGGAGCAGGTACTGCCTTTTGAAGAGTGAAGTTTTCAACAATCAGCTTTGGCAGTCAGACCGAACATTCTTCCTGTAACACTCTTGTTTGTATATGTATGTATTACTGTTTCTGTTAATATATTTGTTTAACTCAATTCCTTCCTTGTGTCTTTAATTCTGGCCCTAACAAGGCCACAACAACTATATTCACTTATGTGCAAATACTCTCGTGAAAGACATGAATCCACTTCTTTTCTCCCAAGCTATGGATTAATTAGTAAGACTTTTATAAGTAAATCATTATTATCTTAAAAAATTATTACATGTTAAAAATATTTTCTGAATTTAAAATAACCAGCAAAGGGTTGATAAGCCATAAAAATACAAATCAATCAATCAATCAATAAGACACACATAATCCTGTGGATGATTATGATCATATATATTACTATAAATGTTATCTTTAGTGGGTACAAACATTTTAGTTGATATTGCTATTTTTTATTTTCTTAAACAATGAAGTTAACATCTAACAGTAGGTTAGATCAGAAGTAGTAATAAAGAAAAATGTTTCTCTTGACAGAAATTGAACCTGTATTCCCTTTTTATCTCAATGATTCCCGTGGGGATGCACATATTTCTTTAGTAGGTCTTCTGATCTAGGTCAATTGATGTTAATTTCATTGTTTAAAAAACAATAAAAAATGGGATGTCAACTCAAACACTAAAGATAACATTTTATAGTATTAGATTAAAAAATTCATTTAAATATACATATTGATAGAGAGAGAGAGAGAGAGAGAGAGAGAGAAATAGTGCAGATATAGGTATCAACACTGCAGGGTGACAGTTTCATGCTTCAATGTGACTTGGTTTGAAGATTGTGCTAAAACATGAAATTGAAAGTTACAATACAGTGTTGATGCCTCTATCTCTGCCATATACTTATAAATGCACTAGCACTATCTCTGATATTGAGCACTTTTCCTTCATAAATATGCAAAATTTGATATATATATATATATATATATATATATATATATATATATATATATATATATATATATAATTATTATTATAAAGAAAACAAAGTCTTAAAAGACCATGTGGTGATATTTATTTCATTTGTGTAATGAGGTCTGAAGAGATGGAGTCGAATTTTCTGACCTTAATGAAATAAGTATCACCTCATGGTCTTTTAAGAGTTTGTGTTCTTTATAAAAATAATTATTATTGCTCTGTTTTTGACATAGAGCTCTCATTGGATCTATATCCTTTTGGAAATATCCATACCAATTACTAATATTATCATTATATATATATATATATATATATATATATATAGTGGACTCTCCCATTGTATTTGATGTATGAGAGTCAAGCAGCTCAGTTCCTAGGAAGTGACAGCCAGACACAAGCACATATGATTTGATTATAGTGGTGAAGGCTTTGTGCAGAACCAAACACACTTTTTGAGGGGCTGAATACAGAAACCTGGTGCACAATGTGCCATAAGGTCCCCAAATGACCCTCTGCAGGTTTTGTGTGCGTATATATATATATATATATATATATTGGAATGGGGACTAGGAGAGCCGAGTTTCAATTCCAGTCATGCTTGTCATATTTGCAAAAAAACCCTTGATAAAGGTATGAATCCACCTCTTTTCTACCAGCTATGGGTTAAATAGTAGGACTGGTATCAGAAAATCATTATCATCTTCAAAACATTATTATGATTGAAAATAAGGATTTGGCTTTAAATAACATGCAAAAGGTTAATAGGCCATTATATAAAAATTAAACAATTGATCAATCAATATAAAATACTTAATAACTATCTTATGAGCATTATCTCTTTTTATCCATTTTCTATCAATAAAATAGATAACTAAACAATGAACTGTTAATATCTCATTTGCCTAAAACCTGATGACTTATTGTACATTATTATCTGGCAGCTGATTTGATACATGATCTTTTGTCAGTGATCCGACAGAATACCTAAGATTTAGGCTGGTCAGCTGTATTGAGATCACAGTTTACTGATCTGAGGTTGCAACTGAAGAGAACACACACCCATAATAGGTTTACTTAAAGACTTGTTTTGCTAATCATATGATCAATATGATTCAATATGAAAACGCCTTGCCCAAAATCAAGGTGTGGCCACACTAAGACTCAGTTTGAACATTGTTTCTGTGTATTAAACCAAGAGAGGCAAGTGTTTAAAATAAAAGCAAATTGTTACTTATATGAGTCTATTGTATTTTGAGTAAATAAATCTGCAAAAGTTTTGAAGAGAAACAGAATGAGAAATGAATGCTATGCAGTTTATAATAAAAGTATACCACATGATGTGCATTTAAGAGATACCAAAATCAAACAATTACAAAAATTTAAATATTTGGCAAGTGCTCTAACAGAGGACAGAAAGTGCAACTCAAAAATCCAAAGATACATTGGGTTAGCCAAAGATGCATTCCAAAAGCTAATCAGAGTATTAAGAGACAAAAAAACTTTGTTCAAAATAAAGAAAAAAATACTGAACTCTTATGTGATGTCTGTCCTCCTATATGGCAGTGAATGCTGGACAATCTCTTTGAAGATGAAGAAGAGACTTGAAGCCACACAAATGTGGTTCTACAGAAGGATGCTGAGAATACCATGGACTGAACATGTGAGCAACGGCAAAGTTTGAAACAAAAAGGAAACTTGTACTTAACAACAGAAAGAGTTGAAGTTTCTGGAGCACATAATGAGGAAAGAAGGTTTGGAAAATCTGATACTCACAGGATACATTGTGGACAAGAGGGATAGAGGAAAACATGACATACTTTATGAGCTTGAGTAAAAGGATAGTTTCAGGGGAAATAACCTAACAAGTTTATGTCAATGGTTGGCAGTACTGGGATTGGGTGAGATAGCAAAAAGATAAAATCTAATAAGAGCTACAAAGTACAGGAAATTGTGGAGAGCCATGATTATCCACATCTTGAAGGATCATGGCACTGTAGTATCATATGCAAATTAGTTAGACAAGTATAAATAGAGAACAACTGGTGAACATGGGATTGTTAGGCCTAGCAAACCTGGGTGCTAGTCAGGACATGGAGAACTGTACTACAACTACTACTATGCAGAGAGATATGCAAAACAGACACATAAGAAGAAGAAGATATACATAGGCTCTCCAACTATGGTTTAAATAGTAGGGCAGATTAGGATCTGTAGCTCTGGTTGACAACTGCTTTAGAATAATGTCTTAATTCAAAAAACATGGAGAAAGCAATGAGAAATCAATCCACTATCTTTCGCAAGAACAATTTTTTTTTAATTGGATTTATCCCCAAAATACAGTAAACCACTAAGACACAAGAGATAACTACTAGCACATTATCTCTTGGTTCTGCTAGCATAGAACACGGTTACAACTAGTCAATTCAACTGTAAAATTATGGGACCTTGTTGCCAATCTAGTACTGCACTTAAATTCATAAACTCTAGATACCATAGTAAAGAGCTTTTCCAAACAATTACCATGACAGTATTTATAGAAAAGGCACAAGGATACAACTTTATGACAGGGAGAAAGTGACTGAGTCTGAGATACCAGCTCAGGACCAATAACATTATGAATTCTCCCTGGGATTTTATCAAGAATCCCTAAATATATAGCAGGAGCACTGGGCCATATGTAGCAGCAATATTCTAAGTATGGATTAATGTTGGATGTATAGATATGCAGGATAGATTCTGGAAGGATGTTAAAGTAAAGGAAACTGTAGAGAACTATGATCACCTCTATTCCAAAGGGACATAAAATGTTAAAAATAAGTATGGATGAATGGTAGATGTATAGATATGTAGGATAAATTCTGGATAGAAAAATTGTCTAGTATGACACAGTGAACCAACTTTCTTAGCAACTGACCTAGCAACTAATTCAATATGGTTTTTCCATTTCATGTCAGCTGAAAATATTGGACTGAGAAGACATAGGGAGTAACTTTCTTGGAGGTTGGCATCAGTCATGCTGATTGAAGGCAGAAAGCAATCTCTCAGATGATTAATAAAAAGCAGTTTTGTTTTGGATGTATTAAAAATAACAAGCTATTCTTTATTCCAGTTAGCAACAGATTGTTGGTCGTTTTTGACATCAGCTGCCAATTTGACCTTATCAAGCTGTTCAGACTTAGTATTGAGACAGGAGTAAATGGTTGTGTCATCAGCATTGATACCAAGTTGAGAGCTGATGCCCTTAGGTCTTTAATGAAAATTAAAAATAAAGAAGCAATGCACAATTTACAGATGTTAAAGTAAAGGAGGCTGTGGAGAACCATGATCATCTATATTCCAAAGAGACAGAGAACATTAAAAAGAAGTGCTCTCATTTAACCACCATAGTGAAGCATTTCTGTCTGCTGTATCTGGTCTGATGCTCCTGCTATTCATCTCAAGGTTCTTGACAAGATCCAAAGAAGGATCTGCAATGTAATAGATCCTGACTTGGCATCTCGACTTCAGTCACTTTCTCAGCAATGTTGCATGGCTTCTCTCTGTTTTTCTACAAATAATTTCATGGGAACAGCTCTGATAAGCTTTCTTCCCTGGTGCCCTGACTACATGAATTTAAGGTGGGGCTACTAGCTTGGTATCTAGGTCCCACCCTTTTATTGTCAAAATAGTTAAATGTAACTTCAAATGGTTTCCTTTCATCCACCTCCTGCCTGTGGAAATCCCTTCCATTTTTTTTTGTTTCCCTGACAACTACAAGCTTCAAAAAATGAAATGCAATGTCAATTGCCATCTTCTATCTTCTTGAATCCCGTTTATGTTTTATCCTTTCCTCAATTCTCTCTATACTCAGTTTTTTCTCTCTTTCACTCTCTGTAGCCCCCATGTACTAGTGACATTTCTGCCTTGCTTTGGTGGGGGTGCATGTGTGGGGGGGATGATTTTAAAAAAATTAAAAAAATAATATATATGTATCTTCTTATTATTTCATACAAACTTTATTGTTGCACCCCTAACTTCTCATTTTAGTTATTTTCTGTATAAACAATCAAAATATAAAAAAATAATTTTCTCACAGAAATATAATCCATTATGAATAATGTAATAATTTATAAACAACAAAATGGAAATGCAAAATTATTTCTTTATAAACAACCAAATAATTCTGTATAAATGATCAAAACTTTAACAATAATTCATGATTGAATGTGAAGTTTTGGCTGGAATTTACATTAGAATATTCTGGCACTCTTTCTATATGTTGTGAATGAAAAATCTTTTTCTTTTGTGGTGTAATGGGTATCGGTCACAATGAGAAGTTTGTTACATTTGCTTATGCACAAACACCCTTGGAAAAGATATGAATCTGTTTCTTCTTCTCCCATCTGTAGGTTAAAAGCAGGACAGACTGGATCCTGTAGACTTGGTTGGCAACCAGTCTACCGCAAAAACAAATGGCAATCTACTGCATGAAAATCTACTGCCTAGTTTATCATGAATCAAGAGAGTCATGACCAGCCAAGCCTGTATCATATAATAGTACTTAACTAATTGAAAGCAATAATGCTACTAAGGTGTAAGGGGTTAGTGAGAGTGGAAGAGAATAAGAAGTCTTTAGTGAAGAGACAGGACAATAGAAGATGGTGATTGGTACTGCATTTAAATTTTTGAAGATCATAGTTGATAGGAAAGTAAGAGAGTTCCACAGAAGAGAGGTGTAAGAAAATAAACTGTTAGCATAGAACTTATAGTTACATCTAGAAATTTCAATAGTAAAATGATAGGAACAAGCTCTTTGATAAAATATGCATCTATATTTATTGGAATAATTTATATTTCAATTTATATTTATTCAGTAATTAGAGAATGTCTAATGTCCTTTCATCAATCTTCAATATTTATTAAAGGATGTATCAAGACTGTTTTATAAACTGGAAATAGTTACTTCTTTTGCAGATAGTTTTAATATATATAATATTTGAGATTGACCGTTGGAAGCATTATTGTTCTGTATAAGCAACCAAATAATTCTGTATAAGCAACAAAAATGTTAATGATTAAATGCCAAATTTTGCAATTTTTGCCTGGAATTTATATTAGAATATTGTGACACTCCTTCTGTATGTTGTGTATTGAAAAACTTCTTTTTTTTTTTATTATTTCACCTGAAGTATAGCAACAATGCCACTAAAATTCAAGGGGTTACTGAGAGCAAAAGAAAATGAGAAGGTTTTAGTGAAGAGAAGAACAGGATTCAAAAAGACAGAAGATGGTGATTGATATTGCATTTAAATTTTTGAAGATTGCAGTTGGCAGGGAGGCAAGAATCAAGAAGAGAGTTCCACAAGTGAGAAGTGCAAGAGAAGAAACTATTGCATGAGAACTTACAGTTAAATTAAGTTACTTCAACAGTAAAATGATGTGACCTACTTGCCAATCTAATACTATGCTTAAATTCATCTACCGAGAAGAGAAGTGGAAGAAACGGATTTTCAGAGATCAGAAAATAATTCAAATAATAACATAATAATAGGTATAATGTAAAGGTGTTGCAAATTGTTTTACTCTAGAAAAGTATTGAAAATATTTTATTATAGAAAATTTAATGCCTCCAAAACTAAACTTCTCTCCATTGATCATCTGAGAGACCCCTTGCAGCCTTCCATCAGCATGGCTGATGCTATCCTCCAGGAAAGTGACTCATTGCACCTTCTCAGGCTAGCATTCTCAGCTGACATGAAGTGAAAAGACTATATTGAATCCATTGCTAGGTCAGCTGCTAAAAAAGCTGGTTGACTGTGTTGTGCGAGACAATTTTTCTCACCAGAATCCAACTTACATATCTATAAGTCTATCATTAATCCATTCTTAGACTATTGCTGCCACATATGGTTTGATGCCCCTGCTATTTGATCTCCTTGATAAAATCCAAAGAAAAATCAGCAATATTATCAGTCCTGATCTGGTAGCTCAGCTTCTGTCACTTACCCACCATTGTAAGGTTGCTTCCCTGTAATTTTTATATAAATACTTTCATGGTAATTGTTTTGTTGAGCTCTTTGCTATGGCATCTAGACTTTTTGAATTTAAGTGAATTATCAGACTGGTGTCAAAATCTCATCAATTTTCAATTGAACTAGCTAGATATAGCCATAAATTCTATTCTAACAGTTTCTTTTCTTGCACTTCTTGCTTGTGGAACTCTCTTCTAGCTCCATGCTTTCCAGCTAACTTTAATCTGCAAAATTTAAATGCAATGTCAGTTGCTATCTACTGTCCTCCTGATAACTCTTCTCTTCTATCTCATTAGTAATGTTTCTGTTCCTAATTATTTCAGCCCCAGTAACCTCTTGTGTCTTAGTGGCTTTACTGCCTTGCCTGGGGTGAAACTGATTAAAAAAATGCACTGTAAAATATTTCATTATAGAAATGCATTGAAAATGAAAAAAAAATAGATATTCAGTATTCAGAAATTAAAGGAAGTATAATGGACAGAATAGAATTATGTGCAATTTAATTGTTAAAGTATAAAACAATTGATTATAAATAATGTCTGTATTTGTACTATGAAGTGGTTTGAAAAGATCTCAGATCAACTAATATCCTAAAATGTAACCCAGTAACTAAATGTTTTCGGATGGCCTTTTAGTTGGGCTGAGAACTATTCAGTATCTCCTTGCATGCTATTTACTTACTTGCTTAGAAAATCATTTGAGCATTTCGATGTTATGTAATGGTTAGCAAACTTGTCTCATTAGATCAATGACGACTGAATAGAGAGTTCAATACCAACCCATACTTTCCCTCTTGTTATGTTTTCTTGTGTGTATGTATACATATATATATATATGTAGACGGAACCCTTGAATGCCGTCGATAGCTGTTCAAATTGTTGATCATGCGAGATGACATGCTCTCTCCCAGAAGCTGTAACTAAGGTCTGCTTAGAATAGTTGCAGTGTAAACCACAGGTGGGCTCTGTGGGTGTTGAGAAAACATAAAATGTGCCCTAGTGAGCGTCTGCAATAATGCTAGCCACACTATTATATGGGTATCCTCGAATATGAGTGACCAACTATTATTATCATTTATATATATATATATGTATGTATTAATACATATATATATATATATATATATATATATATATATATATATATATATATACGTATTAATAATAAATTAAAATGGTAATCCATGTGGAATTTCCAAGAGGATAAAGATCCAAGTAGAGTTCTATGTCCAAGACAGCAAAATTATTAATTAATGAATATCAAACACTTAAAATACCATAGGTAATAATATTTTTTTCATGAAAGCTATAAAAATAGCCTTCAATCTTTCAGACCTGCAAACCAAATATCTGATATAGATATTTGTTTTGCAGGTCTGAAAGATTGAAGTCTATTTTTATAGCTTTTTATATATATATATAAATATATATATATATATATATATATATATATATATATATATATATATATTGATTAATGAATATCAAACACTTAAAATACCATAGGTAATATAATAATCTTCATTTATATATATATATATATATATATATATATATATATATATATATTAAGTAATTTGACAAATGGAAAACATTTCATTGAAACTAGATATTTGATTATGTGTTTCAATTTTCAAGGCTTCATCAGATACAAAAAGAAAGAAAGAAATGTGCGTGTGTGTGTGTGTGTGTGCATATGCTTAAATAATGAATTAAAGTACTATGATTCATTATTTATTATTTTTTTCTTTCTTTTGTTTTTGGATATGATGAAGACTTGAAGGGCAAAAGGTGTAATCAGATCTCATTTCAAAATGTTTTCCATTTGTCAAATTTCTTAAAAGATATATATATAAATATATATGTATGTATATATATATATATGTATATATATATACAAACACACACACACACACACACACACATATATATATATATATATATATATATATATATATATATGCAAGAAAACATGCCAAGAGGGAAAATTCACTTCAGTTTCAGTAGAAAGGAAACAATTTTTTTTATTTCTATATCCTGTCCTATTATCAGTAATCTTCAGCTTATCTTGTCACAACTAATAAGACAGAAGACAGGAGATGAGTAATATTGGAAAACACATCCTCTCTGTAATTACTGCCCAGGCAGTATCAGAAAAAGTTGTAATATCCAATGTCCATCTTGACAGATTGAAGCCATTCCACTTATCTTGTGGAGTTGGCTTCCAAAACATATCTGACTTTACCAAGGATTTGTATCTCACAAAGTCTAGATTGCTTGCTCAACTTTATGGTGATGTCTGCTTCTTAGAACATTGTTATATTGATTGTTCAGAATAAAAGGGAAAAATAACTATATAAATTTTTATAAAGGCTGTCTTTTCTTTTTGCTGTTGCCAATCACAGATTTACAAAAGAATAAGGTTATGCAGTTTAGTTTCTTTATATAGTAAGCCTACAAATAGCACATCATATTTGAGATACAAACACTGGCATTATTTGGCTTGTTTTCTCTGTATCTACTCTCACTACTAATCTTGATTTAAAGATATGACCGAGTGGTTAGAAATTTCTGAGTACAAGGCCTGGGTCTAAATCTCGCCATAGTCATTTTGTCTGAAAGGTAACTTTGATGTTATTGGTGTGGGGTGGTGATCCAAGCATATTGGTACCTTTGGAAAGTGCCTGAAAACTAAGCCAAGAGTTGGAAAGTAAGGATTGAGCAGTTCCAGCCCAGATATACAAATCAACAATTTGCCCTTGCATGGAGTATTGCTGCCATATATGGTCTGGTGCCCCTTCTGTTTGCCTTGGAGTTCTTGATAGGCTCCAGAGGCGGATATGCAATATAATTGGCCCTGCTCTGGCATCTCGTCTACAGTCACTTTCTCATAGATGTGCTGTCGCCTCTCTCTTTTCTACAAATACTTTCATGGTAATTGCTCCAAGGAGCTGCATTCGCTGGTTCCCAGACTTCATGAATTCAAGCGCTCTATGAGGCTGGCATTATGCTCTCACCCATTCACTGTCGAAACTCCTAAATGTAGCCATCTCTTCTACTCTAATAGCTTCATGTCTCACACCTTTCAACTGTGGAACTCCCTTCCCTATTCCATTTTCCCTGAGAGCTATAATCTCCAGGTATTCAAGTGTAATGTCAATCGACATCTCCAGTTAACTTGATCTATCCACTACCCTTCTCCTCATACTCTCTTCTATCACTCCTATCTGATCTCACTCTATATTTTCTGTAACCCCTTGCGTCCTAGTGGCTTCCCGCCTTGCTTGGGGTGAAATGCTTTAAAAAAAAGATATGGCAATAATACTCCATTTTTGATATAATCTGACCCTTGTAAAGATAGATTATGGTAGAAAGAATCAGATATTTTCTAGAAGGTACAAAAAACTGTCCATTTTTCTAGTATCTTTAGTGATGTCTCAGCAGACATTCAAAGCAACGAGCCTCATTGGGAATTCAACAATTCATCATCAAAGAAAAAATTCAGGGTCTGCTTGCTGGGGCTTACAGTCATATAGTGTTGAAACATCAGTTCCCATACAATCACCAGAGTTAAGCAACATCAAACCTGGTTAGTATCTATATGAGTGGCCACTTGAGAATACCAGGTTCTGTAAACTTGAATGTGAGGATGGTGTAAGGGTTAATGACTCAGAATTGTTAATTGGAGAGCTGAGTTTCTATTTCCTTTGGGTTTGTTATATTCACTTACATACAAATAACCTTGGGAAAGGTATGAATCTATTTCTTCTTGTCCAGCTATGGGTTAATTAATAAACCTTGTATTGCTAAAATCATTATTACCTCAAAAAAAAAATTCTTACAAACTAAAATTTTTCTTGCTTTAAATATCCTGCAAAGTGTTGATAAGTTGTAAGAAACAAATCAATCAAATCAAATCTGCTTTGGTGATGATGATATTTTAATAGCTTGGTTTTGGTGGTATTGGGTGTTATGATTCAGTTTTCCTGTGTTAAACTGTTAGAGCAAGATCAGAGGAGGGATCAACAGCCAGGCCCTGGTGATCTAGATTTTAGGAGGTTCATAAATTGTAGTATAATCTGTTTAAATCAGTGATTCTAAGCCAGGATCCATACAGAGCTGGGGGTCCATGTAACATTACTGGTTGTCCATACAAAAATAGCAAATTGAGGGTCAACAGTAATATTTTAGTGGCCCATAGAACAATTTCACTTTGTTACAACTGAGAATTGAAATTTCGTCAGTAATCTACTCCATATTAATATATTAAAAGTAGAAAAACAACTCTAAAATTAGCAGAAGATGAGATCAAGCAATGTAAGTTAGTATCTCTTTTACTCTACCAGATGTTTCGATTGTAAAAGTTGAATAAAACTGATGTTATATAAAGGAAGAATTATATATATATATATATATATATATATATATATATATACAAGGAAAAATTAGAAAAATTATATAAAGATTACAATTTATCATATAAATTATTTTAATATATTAATAATAATTAATAATATCAATTTTGAATATTAATAAAATAAAATATTAATATAAATTAATACAGTAGCAGACTCAACATTGTGAAAAGGTGTGATTGACTATCATTGACATCAATGGAGCTGAATATAAAAAACCTCACAGAGTAGTATCAACCATGGAATAATTATATAAATTTGCACTTTTAAAAAATTTATTAATTACTCTTATAAATGTTTATAAATGTCTTTTATGATTTATTTTACTAGTGTACATAATTGTTATGTAAAATTTTGCTGTTAAATACAAATTTATTTTCATTAAATTAGTTTTACTTCAAAATAAAGCATATACATTTACTATTTTTATAATACAATTCCTAAAAAATAAAATAAACTATTTTTTCATTGTATGGTTATGGGAGTCCACCAAAAAAATTAAGAGTAAAAGTGGTCCATGTGTAAGAAAAGGTTGAGAACCACTGATACAGATCTTTATTAATGATCTGAGAATGTTCTCGAAAGTTCTTGAAAACTAAGTCATAGGTTGACCTATGCCTTGTGAGTAAAACTGGGTTGACACTACTGTTTGGAAGTCACGGATGAAGAAGCTTGCCTGAAATTACAAGTCATTGTGACAGAGGGTTTGAGTGTACTGACTTTGTTCAAACTTCATTTTCTCAAAGTCAGTTTTTAGATCTTTTATTTATAATTTATGCTGTCTACTCTCTACCATAGATTGATAGCCTGATTGCAATAAAAAACAAGTAAAAGAAAATTCATATGAAAGTAAATATTAATCAAAATTAATAATAAAGAAGAACTGATTCTTCTGCTTCTTCTTCTTCTTCTACTACTACTACTCTTTGCATGTGAATTTGCATGAATTTATATAATGTGTATGCATATGTTTGTGTTGTGCATGAGTCACTCAAGTATTGCTGCCATTTAATGGACACACAAGTTTCAAATAAGATATTGGAATAATAGAGTCCTCTCTTACTCAGTCTGGACAGCCCCCACCCTGATTTGAGCAATAAAATCCTAAAGCTGGAGGCCAAAGGAAAAAAAAGCTTTAAACCCTTAGAAAATCAAATAACTACAATATTTTATTGAGTTTTTCAGAAATTATTTGTTAATAAATAGAATTATTTTTTTAAAGATTTTAATTTTTTTTAATTTTGTAGAAATATTCTAAGTCTAAAATTGAATTAAATTATTGAATTTCTCTCTGGCAACATGTGCCCCTCACCCTTAGGAAAAGCTTTTTTTTTAAGTTTGAAGGATGAGGCTGCCAAGGCGACTTGGGAGTTACAGTTAGATACTTGGGAACACTTTCAATCAGTGACCATTTGAGTGGGCTAGGTTACTTGACATGAACATCAATTTCTAACTGGTCCCCACCTGCAAGATTATGCACTGCTTTTATGAAAATCTGTCACCATAGTGCACATATTTGGCTTGTGTGCAAGGTATACTCTTATCAGAATGGGTGTCATATATTGGGCTTTAAATATTTGTACCTCATCCTCATTTTTTGTATTGCTTTCTCACTCAGTAGTAGTAATAATAAATTAATAGCAATAATGTGGGTGCATGGCTGAGTGATTATAATGTTAGTGTTTTGACCATGAGACCCAGGTTTGAATTTCACCATGGTTGAGTTGAGAAGGATCTGACTCATATGTAATATTGCCTTGAGGAGATGAACCCAATGTTCAGCCATCTTGGAAAGTGCCTTCAAACAATACCAGTGGTTGACCTTGTGAATTAAATTGTTTTGATTCCAGTAATGGTTGTGCTAGTACAAATAAAGGTTGTTCCATAAATGGAACCTTCTTCTTAGCAATGGAATATTAAATATTAAGGGAATGAGGATGAGTGAACGATATATATATATATATGTTTCATGAAAGGATAAGAAAAAAGAGAAACATTATTAAAGTGTGAGAACAATGAAAGAAGAAGAGGAATCAAGAAAATAGAAGATAATGATTGAAATTGTATTTAAAGTTTTGAAGATCAAAGTTGCTTGGAAAGTATCACGCTAGAAGAGAGTCCCACAAGCGAGAAGTGCGATAGAAGGAACTGTTATCATAGAACTTGTGTTGGCTGTAAAGTTTCTGAATTGGTAGAACTAAGGGAGGTAACTTGTAAGAACACTTGCTATAGAAATAGTGATAGAGGAGCAAGAGTCTTGCAATGTTTTGTCAATGAGAAAAGGGTTCTAGGATTGAAAAATAATTCATCACCCACAAGGGCACATTGATGCATTTGAACTATCAAAGCTGGAAAGTGAGGATTGAGTAGCTCCAACTCAGATAGGGGAGCAATTCTCCTTTTTTGTCTGATATGACTCTTGTAAAGATAGAGCATGACAGGAAGAGTCATATACTTTCTGGAGCAGTACAAGGAAACAACCATTTTTCCAACATCTTTAGCAATGGATTGTATATATGAATTCCACTTGAGGTCTGTGGTAAACTTGATGTAAAAATAGACAATCAAGGCAAGGAACCTCATTAAGAGTACAAGAGTTCATCATGACAGAAGAAAATTCAGTCTGCTCAATGATGATGAAATATTACTAGCTCATTTTGGAAGTGTCATAAGCCAGTTTTCTCCATTGATCTGTTAGAGCTAGGTCAGAGGAGAGATCAAATACCAGGCTCTGGTCATCTAGATTTTGGAAGGTTCATCCATAAATCAGTATTGATATTGACTAATGATCTGTGAATATTTTTAGGTGGATTGTTAATATAAAGAAGAAAAAGGTATGACCAGGAAGAGACTCTTGGGGAACACCTTCATTGATCTCATGGGCTTCAGAACCTCCAAGGACCTGCCTTATAGGAAGCACTTGATGATTGTACAGAATCTTACACTCTTTCAGATTCCATAGCTGGATAATTCATGGGAAAATCCCCTGTCATACCTTGTCAAAAGTATTTGACATCTAAGATGACCACTCTCCTGATGAAGTTATGATCTGAGGATTAACCAGGTTTATCACTGCTTAATGAGAAACATTTTTGAGGTTTTCTTTATCAATATAATATCAGTGTAAACAGTTTGTTGTCTTCTACAATTAAAAAATAACAAACTACCTGCTCTACCAAAGAAGTTACTCTTATATGTACAGACCTGTTTAGATGCCTTGGGAATGTCACAAATGTTTGGTTCCAATCGACAATCAAGGCAAGAAGCCTCATTGAGAGTACAGCCATTCATCATGACAAAAAGTTCTGCTTAGTGAAGATGAAATGTTATTAGCTTGGTTTTGGAGGGAATTGAATGTTACAAGCCAGTCTTCACCATTGAACTGCTAGAGCTAGGTCAGAGGAGAGATCAAATACCCAGCTCCAGTCATCTAGATTTTGGGAGGTTCACCCATAAATCAGTATTGATATTGACTAATGATGTGTGAATGTTCTTAGGCAGATTGTTAATATAAAGAAGAAAAAGCTAGGACTGAGGAGATAACCTTGAGAGATGCCTGCTATTGATCAATAAATAGATGAAATCAGACAACATTGGTTGTGATGATAGAATCCATTAATTTAATAAGTTTAAGTCTTTCTATTATGCTAGTGCACTGAGAGCTTGTGGGTGGGGCAGGAGTGACAGTGTAGTTTTGCAGTAATTTAATTGGAAAATCTCATCACAGATTTGACACTGAGGGTCAGATCAAAAGTTAGCCGAACCTCTGTTGATTATATTAGGTTGGTGCAAAAATAATGACGTAATAATGTCGTTTTTTGACGTATTTTAACGTCAAAAAACGACATTATTATGTCATTATTTTTGCACCAACCTAATAAATATATAGTAGCAAGAAACAGAGTGAGATTGAAGCTTTATACTAGGCATTATTTTGATTGGTCAGTGGATATATAGACTAGCCAATCAGAAGATAAGTAGAATTAGACCTCTCTATTTTTTTTACTCACAGGATACTACAGGGAGAAAATGTGTAATTTCTCTGATGTGCCACTTTTGAGTCCTCAATAAACCATATACTACATTGTACACAACACAGTATATAAATATGCTAAGCTGATAACTACCAAACCAACAAGGAACTTATTTCAACATCTTCAAAAGGACTTTTCATGTAATGTTTGTACAAATAAGGACTTGTATATATATATCACATTTCCCTTTACCATTTTTTATATTCTTCCTATTTAGTCTGCTAAGGCAATAAAATGTTTTTATTATATGTATAATATTGTTTGTAATTTCATTTGCATTTCACTCATCTCTCATAAATATCCAGATTTTGAATATTTCTGTCACATCCAGTCTGATACTTCTGCTATATATTTAGAGATTATTTGGCAAAATCTAAAAAAGAATTTGCAATGTTATTGGATATGACCTGGCATCTTGGATTCAGTCACTTTTCACTGCAATAACATAGCTTCCCTGTGCCTTTTCAATAAATATTTTCATGGTAATTGTTCTGATGGGCTTTCTTTGTAGGTACTTTAAGTGCAGTATTAGTTTGGCAGCTAAGTCTCATCATTTTATAATTGAAATTACTAGATGTGACCATAAGTTCTAAGCTAACAGTTTTTTCTCTCACACTTCTCACTTGAAAATAAAATGGCGACCTCATAAAGGAATACATTAATTTTCTGAAGATAATTTAAACCTTCCAAAGAAAAAACAATATTCTCTCCAACTTCAACACTATATTATTCAATCTGTTACATTTTATTACTTAGGAAATTACTATGGAGCCACTTTGAAGAAAAAAACCCAATGAAACAATTTCAGTCTACATACTTGCTTCAACATGCTGTCAGTTTTTGAGAATAAAGTCTCATCAATTTGAAATTGAATTGGCTCGATGCACCTGTAACTTCTATGATAACAGTTCCTTCTCTCGCACTTCTTGCTTGTGGGACTCTCTTCTAGGTTGATACTTTCCAAGCAACTTTGATCTTCAAAACTTTAAATACAATTTCAATCATTATCTTCTATTTTCTTAATTCCTCTTTTTCTTTCATTGTTCTCACTCTTTAATAATGTTTCTCTTTTTTCTTATCATTTCACACTCAGTAACCCCTTTTGTCTCAGTGGCTTTACTGCCTTGCTTGGGGTGAAATAATTAAAAAAGTAAAAAAAAAACAAAAAAACAAGAATATCTGGTGTGATATAAAAAATCTGATTATAACTGTTTTATCACAAAGTAAATGGTAATAATAATGGTGAGAATAGCCGTTTCTATACAGGAAACATTCAGCATTCATTGACCAAACAGTTAGTGCTACTCTTGGTTGAAATTCATAAAAGATTTTTTATCCAAAACTGGGACAGAGGCTTTGGCCTTTCCTTCAATTAATGGTAAGGATTCTTGAAGAATTTGGAGCATATATATATATATATATATATATATATATATATATATATATATATATATATATATATATACACATAGATATGGAGAGCGAAAGAATGGAGGATTTATTTGTCTTTGCTCACTTTTTGCTTAGTTTTGTAAATTATTGTTTACTTCCATGGCTAGCAGACAGTTTACATTGTTTTCTCTATCATGCTTCGATAATTCTAGAATTAAAAGCATTTTTATCAAACATTCTCTATTTTCATGGATTTAATAATTGTAAAATCAGTATTATTTGGAAATAAATTTTAGTTTAAAAAGACAAAGTTCAGGGTTGCTAAAAACTTATTTAGACAATCTATTCTTGTTGTTTTGGCTAAGTCACACTTCAACCTTTATCAGGTTTATATCAGAAGGTTATGATAAAGTTGCCCAATTTCCTTATAGCAAACAATTGTCATTCATTGACTAAACAGTTAGCATTACTGTCAGTTGAAATTTATAAAATCTTTTTCTTAAAATAGCTTTACAAGAAATTAAACATTTCATGTTCACTGTTTTCACACTTTCTAGTATTGATAAGCATTTCCTTTCAAACATTTATATTATATAATTATTTTCTTTTCTAGTTCCATTCATGTGCTACCCATTTTTGTTGTTGCTACTGTTGGAAGTCTTCAAGAGATGTGTTTTTGGTTACCTCATATAATTCTTGGTTTATGATTTTGTTGTATCAGTCTATAGGGTCTGATGATGGATCATTTTTAAGATTTAAAGAGTTTATTTGTTAGAAGTAATTTTTAATCATTGATCTGGGACAACAGTTGTATAGAGATGAGTGTTTAGCCATTTCTGGATGAGTTGGATGTCATGCATATTTCAGAACATGACTCTAATTTTCAAGTTAGTATTTGGTTTTGGAAGCCGATTCAGCAGATTGCAGCAGCTGGAGACTTGTTGTCAAAGCTGGCATTCAGATGAGGGAGAAGAGATGAGGGGACTGGTGTGAAGGGAGGAGATAGTGCAGATAATAGAAGGCAGCACCAGCATCCAGAAAACTAGGTTTGACTTTCCCATGCAGCAATTGCAACAGATTTTTCCATTATAAGATCAGGCTGTACAGCCACAACAAGCACTACAACCCAACCATAGATTAGATCAGTTCCTGGTACACACTCCATTATCTTGAGATAGAAGGATGCCAGTGAATTTGCATGGTGTTGGACAAAAGGACTCCTATTGCAACCTAACCAGTGTTCAATTTCTATGACTAAAAATGTTAGATCCCTAAAGAAAAATATAAAACAGATTTTCAATAAACTGGTGTTTTTTAACTATATGTATAGAAATAAAAAATATAATAATATAATTTAAAAATGAAAATTTAATTATTAAATTTAAATTCAAAATTTATTAATTTAATTAAATTTAAATTTGAATTTAAAATTAATTAAAAAATAAAAATTTAATTTATAAAAATTCATACCCGCCCCCCAAAAAAGTCATTATTTAACATGTATTGATTAGGGAGTTTTGAATTTAGTTTTTAATTTTAAGATAATTAGACAGCATTTTCCACCATATTGGGATGTCATTTTTTGACATGGTCATCTCTTTTCTATTCTTACTTTTATCCTTTTGTGTTTTTGTTTGGCATTTTTGTTTTCATTTTTATTCTGCTAATTCCTTGTGAGTAATGAACATCCATTTCCACCTCTCAGAAATTGTAATCCATGCAGGCAAATAATTCAGCAAGTCATTTCTTTCCAAATAATCCCATTAAAGGTTAAACGAAATCAGTTATTTTGGATTTTGTGTAAGTCAGCAGATCAGTTGTAACTGTTTGAGGACAACAGAGTTCACCTTTCTCATAAAGAAAGGACATTTTTGCTTTACAATCATTTAGGTGAATACATTAGCCATCTTGAATTTCTTCAGTAAATATCCACACAGACACACACACACACACACATATATATATATTTGTAAATATCCATATATATATATATATATACATGTATATATTTTCAATTTTGTAATCTTGGGAGTAAATCCTTTGTGACAAGAATAAACTGAAAAAGGAAATAGTTGTTGCTTGCTTTTCACAAAAAAATCATAAAATTTAAAATTGCCAAATGAAAATATATTCAGTGAAATAAAGAACGAGTATTAGCCATCATTGTTATTAGAAAGACGCAAATATAATTTAAATTTTAGGGAAAAATAACATTAAAAAATAAAAATTCCAAAACCAGTTAAATTTTTATTTGTATTTATTTTTGTTTACTTTTTTTAATTCTAAATTTATCCATGGTTTACAGATACCACATATATTCTGTACTAATTTAGTAAAAAACAACTGAAAATTTGAAATAGTCCCATTGTATATTAATTATAAGGGATTTGTAGATCATGGCACTTTCAGTGCATTGTTGTCTGAGTAAATTACATTATATTAATTTAGATCATGCACAACAATTTATCAGATTCATTAGTCATACATAGAAATGTTCAACCACAACTTCAATCTAAAGAATTCCATACTTATTAAAAAACAAAGTAACTTAGATGGAAAATTTTTGAGAGTGTGACTATTAAATCTTACCAAAATATAAATCTACACCCCAGATTTTTTCAAATATTTCCTTTCCTAAAAGAAATACTGCTTTCCTAAGCAAACATATATGACTATAAAAAGTTTAAACAATTGAAAAAAAAACAATTAGATTCAAAACGTTTTATTATCTAAAATATATAATATATAGCTTAATTTTTTCAAACTAAAATAATATAAATAATAATTACATTATAATAAAAAAAATTCAACAATAACAACATTTACTTACTTTCATTTATTAGAAAATAAATTACATCACTTAGCATCCTCCATAATTTACCTTGATTTTCAGTTAGTTTGAAGTATATTTATAAGTGTTCTTGATTTAAAAAATTCTGAAAAATTAACATTTTTACTTCTGTGTGTAAATACTTGTTGCAAAATAAAATCCTTATATTTACCTTGATAAAGTCCATCAGAAGATGAAATGTGTTGGCAAAGATAAGTTTTTCTTTTGTCTTTATTGCAGATATATTTTTAATTATATCACATACGCACATCTGCCATCAAATATTTCAATGACTTTAATACAATGTTTAAATTATTATTTTTATTATACCTGTAATAATCATGAGGTATAATTTATTTTTCAATTCTTGCCAAATTTGTGTGTCGTTCATCTTATTGCACCTGAATTTGAAGCAAATAAGAATCTCTGTATTTCTTTTTAATTATCAATAATGGAGATTAAAATCTGATGTAAATAGCAGAAAAGTAATCAGCCAAAAGGCTTTTTTAAAAACTTTTCTCTTAATATTCTTTGAAAATTAATTTTCAAGAAAAACATCACCTTTTGTAATAACTGATGAATTATTCTGACAATAAAAATGAGATGTTTTTCAGAAAGAAGACAGAGATATGAAAGTATACATTCAAGAAGCTAGTAAAGATTCTCAGACATTTAATACATATATATATATATATATATATATGGGGTACTCTCCCATCATTTTCTATATACAAAGGGCCAACAGATGAGTATTTAGAACCAAACAGCCAGATAACCCACAAATATGATTTGATTAGAGTGGAGAAGTCTTGTTCAGAACCAACCTCACTTATTGGAAGAGTTAAATACAAAGAACTGGTGTGCAGTGTACCACAGAGACCCCAAATGACTTGCCTCAAGTTTTGAATTCAGAGTTGTCTTTCTCCTAGACTAGTTACCATCCAAGACTATTGGACCCTGTCTATTCTGCTATTTACCCATAGAGAGGGATTCATATAAGGTTATTAGCACATAAGTGAAGGTAATGAATTCAAATTTAATTCTGACTCCTCAGTCTGAGCTGCTATCCACTGCTCCATCGTGTCTATTTTATATATATATATATATGGTGGACTCTCTCATCATATTCAATGTATGAGGATCAAGCTGCTCAGTTCCTAGGAATTGACACCCAGACACCAGCACATATGATTTGATTATAGTGGTGAAGGCTTTGTGCAAAACCAACCACACTTTTTGAAGGGCCAAATACTACGTGCCACACAGTCCCCAAACGACCCTCCACAGGTTTTGAATTTAGAATTGTCCTTCTTCTAGACTAGTTGCCATCCAAGGCTATATAACCCAGTCTGTTCTGCTAGTTACCCATAGCTGGAGGGAGAAGAAGAGGATTAATACCTTTCCAAAGGGTATTAGCATGTAAGTGAATGTAATGGATTCGACTGGACTTTGAACTCGGCACTCCAATTCCTCAATCCAAGCTGCTATCCACTACTCCACCGTGCCACCTCATTCATATATATATATATATATATATATATATATATATATATATATATATATATATATATATATATATATATATATATATATATATATATATATATATATATATATATATATATATATATATATATATATATATATATATATATATATATATATATATATATATATATATATATATATATATATATATATATATATATATATATATATATATATATATATATATATATATATATATATATATATATATATATATATATATATATATATATATATATATATTCATCAGTGGTAGCACAACTCTGAGTTGAAAACTCAATCAGCAATTGACAGTTCCATTGTTAGAAAACAATTAAATCATAATGGATTTTAAGTTAATTAGTTTTGAATATGCATATGATTATTTATTGGTGAAAAACATTGGCATATATATAGAGAGTGATTTACTAAGCAGAGATTAGGTGTGGCACAAGACTGAAAGTATGGGGCACCCAGTGAGAATCAAACTACTTAGTCGTAATTGATCTAGGAAGAGAAGCTTCCTACCCATTATGCCATGCCTAATTGCTCTTGGCATATATATATATATATATATATATATATTAAAAAGGATAGACCTTTTATGTCTGTTGAATTTATCCATTGTCTTACCCAAATTCCAAATGATCTCAGTCTTGTTCACCTCTGACTTCAGAGTACTCCATTGCAAGCCATTCAGAGGGGGAGATACTGCCACAGGGTTAGAATCCCTTGTACTAAGTTTCCTTTGCTAAGCCACAAAATACCAGCAAATAGAAACATAGCTGATGAGGAATAGTTAGGGTCTCAGCCTGAAGACTAAAATAAGTTCACTTCAATCCCGAGAAGAAGTTTGATCATATAAAGAATGTATGGATAATCTATAAGTAGTAGTCAATTTTCAAATATTTTTTATCATTTTTGATGTGTACTATGCTGGTATGTGTGTATACATGTGTAATAAAACTATTTTTTATAATCTTTATTTTAATTGATGATATTCTATGTCATAATTTGGGGCATGCTTCAAAATTAATTTTCTTTAACTGTCAAAAGAAAGTTAATGCTAGTTAAAGTGTGAAAATATGAAGTAAACTAATAATTAATGAAAAATTTAAATAATAATTAATGATTTTAGTAAATTACAGTTGCTTAATTCATTTTAATATAAATTAATGTTTTTTTGGTTTTAAATAATATTTTCAAAGAAAGGAAAATTGTTGATCAACAAAGATAATTATTTTCTGTGTTAATTGTTCACCCAATAGATCTATTCTATAAAGATTATTTGTAAAAGGACATTTGAAATGTGTTATAACAATCTTTTGGTGCAATGGATTTTACAATCATTTTGATTTTATTAACAACTGAAAGAATTCCATTGACAGGCTAAAATGTTTCCATCAATTAGTTGAGGAACAAGCGACTTCACTAGGTAAACTGTTAAACTGTAAATACTTTTTTTTAAGTTTAGAAGAACATGTTTTAAGATGAAAACGTTTATTAATGAATCTTATATTAGCCTTTGACCATAACCCAATCTTCTTAAAATAAGAACAAAAGCAAGAATATCTTTATTGAATAAAAATTAATTTTTTAAAATAAGGACAGCTAAATTTTTTTGTTTTGTTAAAGCATCAAAAAGTAAAATAATTCTTAAGTGGAATCAGATCAATCCCTATTTAACATTTTCTAATACAAACATTTTCATGTTCAGTATTCAAATAAGGCTATGATTAAAAATATGTTTGTAAAATATTATTGCTTTAAATATGTAAGTTTTAATCAGTGTGTCAGATATTTCATTATTATTATTTGAATAAAGAATAATACTTGGTTTATTTAAATAGAACAAGAATTTTTTTACATATTTTCATTTTTATCCTTTTTACACGTTTTTTTTACTTTGTGTTTTCGTATTTACATGTTTTTTATTTTATGTTTTCATTTTCATTTTTCCTTTTCACATGTTTTTATTTTTTTGTGTCTTCCTTTTCACAAGTTTTTTTATTTTATGTTTTTCCTTTTTACATGTTTTTTATTTTATGTTTTCTTTTTAAATTTTTAATTTAATTTTTTCCTTTTAGCATGTTTTTAATTTTGTTTTCCTTTTTACATATTTTTAATTTAATTTTTTCCTTTTTACATATTTTTTATTTTATTTTTTCATTTTCACAAGTTTTTTTATTTTGCGTTTTCCTTTTTATGTGTTTTTATTTTATGTTTTCCTTTTTACATTTTTTTTATTTTATTTTTACTTTTTGCATGTTTTTAATTTTGTGTTTTTCTTTTTACATGGTTTTTATTTTGTTTTCCTTTTTCTTTATAAAAATTCTATCTGTAGCCAATATTTTCATGTACCTGATTAATTTCACCAGTTAATTAATAAACAAAATTAATTACTTACTAAAAAAACAGCGATTATAAACAGGGACTTTAATTTGATTTTATTGCAAACTTAAAAGAAATAATCTTTTTAAAATTTAAAAACTTTTAGATTTAAAACTTTTATTAATTGATTACATTCATTATCCTCTCACTTCAACTCATTAACTAACCTCCAAAAAAAAAAAAGAAGAAAGAAATTCAAAGTAAGAACATCTCTAACGGATAAAAACAAATCTCTTAAAACAAATGAACAAAAACCTTTTTTGTCTCAAAGGAAATTCAAGTTTAAAATGATGAAATTCTCAAAGAAAGATTACAGTATTAATAATTAAAGGTAATTAATGAGGGATAGGTTGAAGAAGCCAATTACAAAGACTTACCAGAATCCAAGAGATGAGAACTGTTATAAGCAAAATGAATGCTTGAGTTCCAAAGTGATCAAAGTTCACAATGCCAAAACCTGGCTCTCACTGCAAGGCAAGACCGTACAAGAGACAATGGCCAAGTGGATACACAGGTAAGTAAGGTAAAGAAGGTGGTAGTGGTGGCTTCAAACGTTGGTGTCATATGCATGACCGCACCCATAATCTCTTTTAAAGTGAGTTGCAAAAGGTAACACCTCCATTATTGATACAAGTATCAGCAGTAAAAGCAACAATGAACAGTATCAAAGCTTGTTGGAATATGTCGTGCATTTCTTTGATTTTTTTCTTTCTCTTCTCCTCTTTCTCTAATTCTAACTGACTCTCTTTACTTTCCTCTTTTTTTTTTTTCACCCAGTGATAACTGGGATTAGGGCGGAGAGAGCTTTATAGTTTTTCAGGTGGAATAATGTTAATCCTCAGGATGTTAATCGCTTCTAATAACAGCCTCTCTATCAGCATCTCCTCCCATTGGCAATCACTCATTTTAGAGGTCATTTTCTAACGATAATTCATACAGGCATTTTAGAGACAAAACCAGTGATGTTATATACCTCTGCATTTCAAAACTAAAATTAGAATTGATACAGAAATAAACTCTGCACATTGACTAAAAGAAAACAAGTTAAAGTGTCAAAGTTCAATTAAATTTGAATTCCTCTTTAGATCTTATCTATACAGAGGCATAGAATGGAAAAGTGTCCCTTTCAGGATGTACACGATTATGTTTCTCCAGAGATCTTTTCTCTTTATAGACTGTGAACTGCCATGCCTTCTTGGGAATAATAGACAAGTGATTTCCTGTTGCCTTCTCCATAGTTTTGAATTCAGTATAATCATTATCTTAGACTGACTACAGCCCAAAGCTTGAGTGCCCAGTCTACTCTACTATTTAGACCATAGCTGGGGGGGAACCTACAACTTTATTTTGAATTGTAATGTACCACCAAGACATAGGCGATTATATCTCTCTACAGATAACTTTTCTTTATTATCTGTGAATTGCAATGCTTTCTAAGGAAGGATAGTGGAATGGTTTTTAAAATTACTTCACTCCAAGCATGGCAGTAATGCTATTATGATGCAAGGAATTACTGGGATGAAAGAGAAGAAGACTTTAGTGAGCAGAAAGGATAATGAAAGAATAGGATTCAGGATGACAGAAGATGGAGATTGGTATTGCATTTAAATTTTTGAAGATTGTAGGTGGCAGGGAAGTAAGAAATCCAAAGGGGATTCCACAGGTAAGAAGTGCAAGAAAAGAAACTATTAGAATAGAACTGACAGTTGCATCTAGCTAGTTCAACAGTAAAATGGTGAGACCTAATTGCTAATCTAGTAACATGCTTAAATTCATGCAGTTGAGGAACCAAGGATAAAAGCTCATTAGAATAATTGCTATGAAAGTATTTGTAGAAAAGACAGAGCAAAGTTACATCACATCAGTGAGAAAGTGAATTAAATCAAGATGTCAGGTCAGGATTGATTACATTAGAGACCCTTCTTTGAATTTTATCAAGTATCTCAAGATATATAGTCAGAGTACAAAACCAGTTATGGCAAGATGGAAAATTTCTCTGGCACAGTGAAGAGCCCCATCTACTCTATGTAGAGAGGTGGAGTGAAAAGATAAATCCATGCCTTTCCTAAAAGCATCTGTGTGAGAGTGAGTGCAACAGACTAGACAGAAATTTGAACTTTGCTTGCTAATTTAACTTTTTGCATTGATAACGGTCACACTAATTGCACATCCAAGGAAATTGGATTCAGACAATAGGATCAGTGAATTGAGTTTGAGCTTTAGCTGCTGCTTAGATTCACTTTGCATTAATATCCTTAGAAAAAGCATGAATCTAATTCTCTCTGTAGCTATGAGTTTAATTTGGAGCCCTTTTTCTCTGTAAGGCATTCTCATTAAGAAAGAATTATTCTGGTAGATAAACTTACAGCTATGCAGTGGCTATAGTTGATCCCAAGCCTAGTTGAGAAATGAGAAGGGTTAGGAATTGGGCTAAGCACACTAGTCCTGTTTTGATTGAGTGATTAATTAGAGGGCTTAATCTAGAGTAACATGAAAAAAACATTTGAAAAAATGACTATTTCTGATTGCAGTGCTTATTCTAAAACACTACCTTTATTTTTTTGTCCATGTTGCTCACTTAACAATTTAACAAATTCATCTGAGATAAAAATTAACAACCAATGAGCTGAAAGTAAAACTTGTAAAAAATGAATAAAGAAAATGCTTCATCTAAAAAATTACACAAGGCTAAAATTCTAAACCACTTAGCAAGAACTTTGTTTATTCTCAATAGTTCAAAAGGTCACTGTGTTATTATATGTATTCTTTCATTAAAGATGGTAGAAGAAATGTTTTTCAAAGGAGGAAATTGGGGGGAAATGGCTAAAAAAAATATGCTCTAATTTTGCTACTATAAACATTGACTTCTTCATGTTGAGTTTCCAACTGAAGACAGATGAATGGGTTTGACATTAAGTCCTTTCTATATACAGATTAGTATTTGAAAGGCTGAAACAAGATAGTGAATTTTCCCATAACTAAGCCATGGTCAATAAGTTTTGAGGAGCCAAATGAAAAGTGTTTCTATATTGTTAAAATCTACATTGTGGTTCGAAAGGCTGATTAGAGTGCAACAAAGTTGGCGGATATTGTTCTTAACATGAAAATGGCTGGGAAACAGATTAATATTAAATGGGGATATAAATAAGTAATGCCTGAATTGAAAAAAACTTATTATTACCAAGGAGTGGGGAAAATGATAGGAATAATTTTAAAAAAATAGCAAGGTTAAAATATAAAAAAAATAAAATAGCAAAGAAAGATTTAAAAAAGACAGAAAAGGTATTTATGACAAAAGAATAAGCACATTTGAAATTATTTGAAAAAAAATTAAAAAAAAAACAAATAAATGCTGCTATTGATTTTCAATATATTCTTCATGACAAACTTACCTCGTTAATTTGCTTTCTTGTTCTTTTTTCAAGTGTCCCATAACCCCTAGGGTTGTAGAGACACTACATGTACTGCATCTATAGTAGTAGTAGTGTGTCTTGGACAAGATAACCTGATGGAGCCTAACCCTCCCCCCATGCTAGTTTGCATTCAGAGTTTTCTTTCTCTTAGACTGGTTGCCAAACAAGGCAATAGTGCCCAGTTTGTCCTGCTATTTATCCATTTGCATGAGAAGAGATGGTTCATACCTTTTCTAAGGATATATGCATGTAAGTGAATGTATGAACTTGAATGGAATTTGAATTTAGCTCTTCGATTTCTCTTAGACTGGTTGCCAAAAAAGGCAATAGTGCTCTGTTTGTCCTGCTATTTAACTATAACTAGTTGGAGAAGAGATGGATTCATAACTTTCCTAAGGGTATTTGTACATAGGTGAATGTATAAACTCAAATGGAATTTGAACTCAGCTCTTTGATTTCTCATTCTGAGCTGCTATCAATGACACCACCTGTGCACCCTCATTAGTTATGTGCCATGTCTGATACATGCTTAGGTGATCATGTATCTTTTGATACATGACTGATGAGGCAGATTTTTTCCCATAGTAGGTTACCATTTCTTTCTGCAGTAGACCAGTTACCATCCAAAGCTATAGAACTGGATCTGTCCTGCTATTTATCTATAGCTGGGGGGAGAAGAAGAGGATTCATACTTTTCCCAAGGGTATTAGCATGTAAGTGAATGGAAATTTACAGATGTTAGTGGCTAAATACTGATTATAGCAAGACGACACTGAAGTTTTATTAGCTTGAAGATTATAAACATGACAAGGTTCAGATTCATTAAAAATGAAGCATATTTTATACCCAAAAGTGATTTTTAAATCAACTTCATTAGGCATGAAGCAAAGCTCAGATATTTTCAGTCAACTCTATTTTAAAATAAAATGTAACCTTTTTCAAATTTTGAAATAAATCTGGTTTTGCAAATACTTTACACTTTGCAATTTGAATTTATTTTTACTGTACATAAAACCTAAGAATTAGTGATTTTTTTTTTTACAGGAGAACGATTGACAAACTGTAAAGAGAACCTACATTTCTTAAATTTTCTCAAGTTCATCTAACATCACCTTAATATACCTTCCAAAAGAAAAACCTTACAACTGTGATCACCCCTCCAATTTTTAACTCCCATTAATGTTATATTTTAAGCATGAAGTTAGGCTCAAACTTGAGCATGACTAGTCTCAGCTATCATTAACTGATACTAAAAAAAAAAAACAGTGTATTCCAACTGTATTGGCAACAAGTCCTTTCACCATTGTTACTTTCAATTAATGTTATAGACTGTCTTCTATCCTGTTAAAGTCAGAAATATAATAAAATAATTAAATAGAGTAAGATGTGTATATTTCAATACTTTCCATATCAAAGGTGGTAATGACAGGTTGGTAAGAGTGAAGGACTAATGGACAATTGATTAATAAAGTCATGTGTAAATCAATGCATTTTTTAGATGTGTCTCTACTTCTATGTACCATGTCAGTTCAGGACTTGGTTGATCATGGCTCTCCACAACTTCCTGTCTTTCATATCTCTTGTAAGTTTTATCTTTTTACTATCTTTGCTAATTTGTGTTCTGCCAACCATTTAAAAAAGCTTGTTAGGTTATGCACTGCTTTCCTCTTACCTTCAGTATGTTGTATGTGTCAAATTTTCCAAGCCTTCTTTCCTCAATATGTGTCCTAGGAATTTCAATTATCTCTTTTTGATTAAAAGTGCAAGTGTCTTTTTTGTTTTCCATTTTCTCTAAAACTTTATCATTGCTCATATTATCAGTCCATGGTATCCTCAACATCCTTCTGTAGAACCACATTTCTGTTGTTTGAAATCTTTTCTTCATCTTTGAGGAGATTGTTCAGCATTCACTGCCATATAGGACAACCAATATTACATAACAGTTCAGTTTTCTTTTCTTTGTCTCTAATGAAATTTTCCTATTTCTTGATACATTGCTTATCTTTTGAAAAGACTCTTTTGTTATTCCAATGCACTTTCATATTTCAATGTCACATTTTCTCTTCTCTGCTAAAAACACTACATAGATATTTAAATTTTTTTACTTGTTTGATTTTGGTATCCCTGATTTGTAATTTGTGTCTTGAGCTGCTTTTTTTGCTGACAACCGTACATTCTTTCTTTTTACAATTGATGTTTAGTCCTTTTATTTTGCTTTCCGCTGTGTTATTTGCATATCTTATATTAAGATTGTGGCCACCAGTAATGAATCCTGGTAGGACTTCTAATTCTCTCAGAATCACTTCACTGCAAAGTTTGAATAAGTCTGGTAAGAAGACACATTCTTGTCTTATGTCCCTTTCTATTTTTATGCTAAAACATCATGGGGAGGTAGTGAAAATTTCTCAACCCACCCACTTCCTAAATCTGTATATCAGAATATTGTTTGGGAGAATTAATGAAAACTGATAAATTTTGTGTCATGTATGTTGAGCTGTGGGGTGAGGAATTTTCAGCAGCTCCTCTATAAATAGATGCCAGGTCAGTAATATTGATAATTCTTCTTTGGATTTTATTTGGAATCTGTAAATGTACAGCAGGGATATTGGACCATATGTCACCACAGTATTCAAAATATGGATGAATGGGAGACTTACAAATATGCTAGATACACTGGCAAAAATAAGTTTTATTCATTTCAGAATATGTTTCTAATAAAACAATATAAATTAGTTTTACTGTGTACACTTTATGCAAAATTTATTTCCCTTTTGAAAGATGTAAAAATTGTATATTTTTCTACAACTTGAAAAATTTAAATGCTATGCTAATTTAAATTATCCAAATTTGCTGGTAAAATAAGTTTAAGAATGCATGGGTATTATGCAAATTATTTGCTAAATGGGTGGTCACATGGCTGGTCATTAATGCATTATATAGCGTAATAACTGAGCATTGTTATACAATTAATTCACTATGGGAAAGCATCATAGACTTAGCCTAGTGACTAGATCAAAAATAGTGTTACTTCATCAACAAAATGTTTGCTTTATGAACATAAGCAAGTAATTAAAGTGCAGCAAAACGGCTTGTGTTCAGGCTTGGAAGCTTTACCACGATAATGGACAATATAATGATAGGCAAAGATCGGGAGCCCCAAGAAAAACAACAGTGCAACTGGATAGACAAATTCATAGACTTTCCCAAGCTAACCAAATGCTGATGGCTGTGGACATTTGAAACCAATTATCTGGTAAAACTGGCATTAGTTTTATGCCGCAAACTGTCCGAAACCATCTAAGTGAATTTGGATTATTCAAGTGCATTGCTAGAAAAAAGCCAATTATTTTGGAGAGGAATCAACTCAAGCAGTTGAATTTTGCAAAAAGTCATATTCAATGGACAGCTGATGTCTGGGATAGAGTTCTTTGGAGTGATAAGTCACACTTTTGCATCTTTGGATTGGATGGAAAATCCTTTTTCATATGCCGCCCAACAAAGGACTTCTATCCTAAATGTGTCCAAAAGATGGTGCAAGTGGGAGGCAGGGGTGTAATGCTGTGGGGTGTGTTCAGTAGCTTTGGTATTGGTCCAATTGTTAAAGTTGATGAAAAACTCAACAGTGTAGGCTATATGCAGCTAGTTAAGGAACATGTTCTGCCATATTTGACTGACCAAATACCAAGATAATAGCCCCATTCAAAAAGCCAAAAAAGTAATGCAGTTTTTCGATCACCATAATATGGATGTCATTGAGTGGCCTCCACAGAGTCTGAATCTTAATCCAATTGAAAATTTATGGAATTATATTTCTAAAAGAGTTCATGCTAAAAAACCGACAAATTTAGCTCAATTATACGATTATATTAAGCAAATATGGCAGAGCATTCCAAATGATTTTTGTTCTCCTTTATCAAGCTCGATGCCTAGGTGATGTGAAGCTGTAATTAATAATAAAGGTTACGGCACTAAATATTGATAAATATTTTGTTTTTGTTTGGTAATTTTTACTATTGCTTTAAATATAATAATACCCATGTGGTCTTAAACTTATTTTGCTAGCAAATTTGGATAATTTAAATTAATCCAGTATTAAAATTTTTCAAGTTGTAGAAAAATATACAATTTTTACATCCTTCAAAAGAGAAATAAATTCTGCATAAAGCATACACAATAAAACTAATTTATATTGTTTTATTAGAAAAATATTCTGAAATGAATAAAACTTTAACCATCGGTCTTAAACTTATTTTCGCCAGTGTAGATTCAAAGTTATAACAATTGCTGATTTTGTACTCTCTATAGACAACAGCAAGTATACACTTGGTCTTAGAATTGAATTAAAAGCCACCAAAATTGAACTGATAAGACCAAAACAAAAACAAAAATCAACATTCAACACACAAAAACCTAAACACCAAAATTTGTCACCCAGCCAAAAATGTGATTAGACGAATGAGAGTTAACTAACCCTTATGCTACAAATGCATAATGTTAACCTAAGAAACAGTAAGAGAAAAAGCATCAGTTTTGTCAGGGTGACCCACCCAAAAATCAATCAAATCTTTGCCAATGACCAAATATATGAAGCATTTCCTGTTTCTTAATACATTGCTTAACTTTTGAAAGTCATTTTGCACTATTCCAATGCATCTTCAGTAGAAAGAAAAGAGTACTGGACTGTTATGTAATATCAGTTCTCCTATATAACAGTAAATGCTGGACAATCTCTTCCCAGCTGAAGAAGAGACTTGAACCCACAGAAATATGGTTCTACAGAAGGCTGCTGATAATATCATGGACTGAACATGTGAGCAACAATGAAGTTTTAGAGAAAATGAGAACAAAATGTACACTTATATTTAGACAATTTAAATTTCTAGAACATATTACAAAGAAAGATTGGCTTGGAAAACTTCATACTCCCAGGACATGTTTGAAGGCAAAAGGAACCAAGGAAACCTGTGAATAGCATAACCTAATGAGCTTGTAGGCAGAGTAGGGATTAGTAGAGATAGCAGAAAGACAAATATTGCTTAGAGCTACAAAAGACAGGAAGTTGTGGAGAACCATGATCGCCAATGTCCTGAAGGCACAATGCACACAGAAGAAGAAGAAGAAGATATGAAGCATTGTCATCCTTTATTATTTTATTTCCTTTGATTTCTGCTGTGTACACATTTCTTTCTGGGCCCTTCCCAGAGACCCTAAGGTTAGAAATGGTCTCATGACATTTTCCACTGACCAATGAAAAAAAAACAAACAAAAACACAAACATATTTTACATAGATAAAGCCCTTTGTAAGGTGTGGGCTGTACTTGTGAGAACTCTACTGGAATCTTTTCCAACCAATCCGAGGGCTCCAGCTACAACAGGAATTGTTGATGTTCCCATGTGCCACATTTTTGAGATTTCAATTTCAAGGTCCTTGTATTTTGATAGCTTTTTGAAGATCTTCAAAGATACATTGCTGTTCGCAGGGACTGCCATATCAATAAGGAGGCACTTTTTTGTTTGCAGTCTCTAATAACAATGTCTGGGTGGTTAGCTTTGATTATTCTGTCTGTGTGTATTGTGTAGTCCCATAAAATTGTAACAAGTCCTATCTCTGTAACTGTGTCGGGTGATGTTCATACCAGTTTCTTTCAGTTTCCTTCCTGTAGAGGTTACAGATTTTCCAGTGCAGATATTGGCTCACTCTGTTGTGCCGGGTTTTATAATCAGTGAGTGCCAATACCGTGCAAACTGATACAAGATGATCAATTTTTCTGGATATTTATCACAAAAGCAGCATTTTGGGCTAACACAATATTTTAGTTTGTTTGCTTGATAATTTCTAGTTAACAAACATTGGTCTTGTGCAGCAAGGATAAAACCTTCAGTTTCAGCTTTTAACCCTGCACTACATAGCCACTAATGGGTACAGGGTTTGTCTACATCAGCTTGTTTGGTACTGGCAGGATTATCCTTTATTGTTATTGTTATTATTGTTATTATTATTATTATTATTATTATTGTGTTTTGCCTTTGCTTTGTGTAGTATGACTTGCCCCCAAGTTGGAACTAGAGACTATAAGAGATAGAAGAAGTATCAGAAGAAGCAAACAGATGAGTTGCCATACAAACAGAGAAAATTGTGGTTACTGCATAGAGAGAAACCTATGCAAGATGTGAGAAGTAGCCATGAATATTCATGTGAAAAAGTACCCACAAGTATTTATTTTCACAATTCAGATATTTTAGGGCTACCAGGAATTTGATCCACATATTTGTTTGATCCTTTTGATATAATTTTCAAAGCTTCAATGACAACAGGTAATATTGTTGTCGTGATTTTACATTTTATTGATTTCTACCGTGAGGTTCTATTTACTTATTATTATTATTATTATTCTGGTGTCTTCATGTACCAGGTTGATATTCATCAGGGTATAGCCATATCTCATGGGCAGGAGGGGCTCTTTAAACATGGCCAGAAACTGTCATAGACATGGTGTTTTGATAAAAGCACTGGTGGTCTGTTGGTTGTACAAGCTTAAATACACTAACCTTCATATTATGAATGAAATGGCCAATCAAAATATTGAAAATAATGGTGGTAATGATACTAGAACCAATAGCAAATATATTTTGCCTGGCAGATGTTGCCATGCATAGCAAAGTGGGCCCAGTAATCATCCAACTACTGTTAGAGTGATAAAAAGAAAGTGATCTGAACAGGTAAATAGAATTATCATTATTTTTTTCTTTTAGGGCTGCATTTTTTTATAATCACATACTGGGTCATAGTGTGCAAACAATAGAGGTGATTTTCTGTTGTTTCAAGTTAATTAAACAAAAGACAGCTATTAACAAAACCCCCCCCCAAAAAACAACTGAAACTGACAAAGCTTTTTGCAGGATTTAAGCATGCTACTAGATTGGCATCTAGGTCCCACTCATTTACTGTTGAAATAGTTAAATGCAACTGCCACTTCTACTCTAACAGTTTTTTTCTCACACTTACCACCTGTGGAAATAT
The DNA here is from genome assembly GCA_963932145.1 of Acanthosepion lycidas. Lineage (NCBI taxonomy): Eukaryota > Metazoa > Mollusca > Cephalopoda > Sepiida > Sepiidae > Acanthosepion > Acanthosepion lycidas. The sequence continues at coordinate 66,732,504 of OZ010591.1, forward strand.
GAGTGGCTGAATACTACTGCATATATATATATATATATATATATATATATATATATTATTTACATATTTTATATATATATATATATATATATATATATATATATATGTATATTTTATTTTATGGCATATCAATCTCAGTGGATTATTTAATTTGGCAGAATATATATATATATATATATATATATATATATATATATACTACCAAACTATGCTAAAATCCATTCCAAAACAGTGTCAGCATTAAATGACCCACTGAGATTGATATGACATAAAATAAAATATTCGACCAACCAACCTATGGAACTTCTTTTCTGTCTACTTGCTTCCCTGATAACTGCAATCTTTAAAAATTTAAATGCAACATCAATCACCATCTATCATCTTGAATCCAGTTCATCTTTTTCTTTCCCACAATCCTCCCTATTCTCAGTCTTCACTTTCACTCCCTGTAACCCCTTGCATACTAGTGGTATTTCTGCCTTACTTGGGGTGAAATGATAAATAAAAAAATAAAAAAAATGGATATGAGCTTATTAGAACTATTTTTTATATTTCCTGAAGAGATAATGCACCAGGGATTGTATTGATTATTATTATGTGTGGTATGATCCTGCCAGAGAGTAATTTTAAGTGCCTAATTACCAAATCCCATTTGGGATGTTTCGTTGAGAGGGAGAGGTTTTTGTGGTTTTTATTTGTAATGTTATCAGCGGTAATATTCATATTGAAACACATACAGGGAAAATGGTGTGCATGTACAATATGCCTTCAGACCAGAAAAATACATTTCAGAGAAAGCATCATTTGATACTTAATTTGCATGTCATAGTACATTATATACACAAGTCTCATCAAAATCCTTTTTCTTCATTTCATATTTTTTTTATTCCTGCTATTATCTTTTCTATTTTTTATTCTTTTTTTCTTTGTTGATTTTAATTTTTCTTGCATTTTTTTTTGTTCTGCATTTCACTTGGGATTTCTACTTTTCCCTTTCTTTCTTTTCTCACTCTCACTTCTTTAGCTTACCCTACTTTTCACATCCTTTCTTTTATTCTTTCTTTCTTTTACTCTCTCTTTTATCTGTCCTACTTTTTACTTTCTTTCTTTCTTTCTTTCTTTCTTTAACTCTTTCATTTATATATCTATACTTCCTTCTTTCTTTTTTCCTATGTTTCACTTACTTTATTTCCGTCTGTTTATTTTTTTTAACCCTCTCATTTCTTTAGTTATTCAACACTTCACATTCTTTTTCTTTCTTTCTTTCTTTCTTTCTTTCTTTCTTTCTTTTATGTTTCACTTCCTTTCTTTTTCTCTGCTTCACTTTGTTATCTATCCTACATTTAACACACTTTCTTTCTGTCTTTTCTTCTACGCTAAACAAGATAAAATGCAATTATGGATAACCTTTCTCTCCAGACAGTTGATGTAAATGTCAAACAAGCTGCTCTGAGCAAAGACAAAAGCCTTACCAACACTGTAGCCGATTAACTACTGGTCAAGCAGTATCCATCAACTTTATTCGGTCATAATAACTAAATGTCTATGTCAGTTACTTTAGGTAGAGTAACCAATAGGTCTTTATGCAGATTCCCCAATCTAACAAAATCCTTTAGGTAACTGGGAAAACATAAGCCAGTGCACACCTTTTTTTATTTTTTTTATTATTGTGCACCCAATACAAAACCCAAGAGCCACTCAATGTAAAGATTACTACATAGTATATGTAGGATAGATAATGGCTGAGCCTAGATTTCAGGGCTTACAGTCATATCTCGTTGAAATGTCTGATTACTAAAGTTAAGTAACGTTGAGCCTGATCAGTACCTAGATGGGTGACCTCTTAAGAATACCAGGTGCTGTAAACTTGGATGTGCAAGTGATGTAATGGATAATGGCTCAGAATGAGAGATCAGAGTGCTGAGTTCAAATTCCAGTTGTGTTTGTTATATATACTTGCACACAAATACCATTGAGAAAGGCATGAATCCACCTCTTCTCCTCTAGTGACAGGTTAAAATAGTAGGATTAGTATCAGAAAATCATTATTATCTCTCAGAATCATTATTAAGTGTCCCAGAAATTTTAACTATCTCTTATAGATTTTGAGTTCAAGTGTCTTTTTTGCTTCCATTTTCCTTTAAACTTCCTTGTTGCTTACATTCTCTATCCATGGAATTCTCAACATCTTTCTGTAGAACCACATCTATTTCTCTAATCAATTCATTTGTGAAGAGATTGTTCAGCATTCCCTGTCATATAGGAAGATTGATATCATATAGCAGTTCAGCGCTAGTATTGCCAGAAGTATAAAAAACTCCTGATGTATAACACTATTTACATTATTTGGACTATTGTCCTCATCTTTGCCACCATATTTATTACGTTTCAGCCGTTGTATGCTCTAGCCTTCTTCAGGTGGTTGGAATGTCAAACTGAACCCTTTATTTCACTTACTGGGGTAGACTGTTCTAGTTCCACGTGCCATGTTTAATGGATGTCAGTTATCAGTTATCTCTTGTTAATTCCCCTCTCCGAGTTCTCCACTGTCTTAACCAGGTATTATACTCACACTCTTTTGGGTCCTGTAACTGGATCTAACTAATGCCTTTATCCACTGTGCCATGTATCCTCAAGGAAAATATAGTCATATATAACACTTGTATACTGAGGCATTTCAAGCCTGACACAATCACAGTATCTTTTCTTAATCACTTCTGGCATTGCTTTAGATAACTGATAAGCTGTGATATGTATACAAGACATTTGCAGGAAATTGTGCATTGATGTTTTTAGTAATTTAAGAAATATCAACAAGAAGTTTCATTTAAAATAAAATTTAGTAAAATTTACAGGATAAAACTTAAAGGAGAAACATTAAAATTTTCTCCACCCTGAAGGTCGTCCGACTCAAATTATTCTGTTTTTAGGGTTGACTCTTATTATGAGAGAAACACTTAACCATGGCCAATTATTCTACAGATTGTGAGCTCAGAAATAGACTCTGTTCCAATGGGGATAAATCCAAATATGAATTATGGGAAATAAAATTTTTAAGATTCCTGAAAATAAAAAATGGCACAATATGATCTTGGCACTATACTATCCTCCCAATGATGAGTCCTGGGAAAAGAATGCAAACACATTTCCCAAGATAATTCAATTTCTTAATGACTGAAGTCTGTCTCTTATTATGAGAGAAACAATTAACCATGGCCACAAGGGTCAAGGTGTAAAATGTTTGGGAAATACTTACACCAGCCATTCAGATATGAATACTAATTGATAAGTAAGATTCCCAACCATATAGAATCCTTCATAGTGGAGATAAAAATGTGAAAAGGAGACTTGAGGTGACAGAGATAGGGTTCTACTGAAGGATGCTGAGAATATCATAGACGAAGCATGTAAACAATAACAAAGTTTTAAGGGAAATGAAAACAAAAAAGACATTTGTACTTAGAATCAGAAAGAGGCAGTTGAAATTTTTAGGACACATAATAATGAAAGAAGATTTGAAAAATTTAGCTCTCATAGGATATATTGAAGGCAAGAAGCATAGAAACAGTGAGTAACCTACCTAACAAACTTGTTTCATGCATGATGCAATCTTCAGATGTTGAGTATGAATAGAAGATTGCATTGTTCATAAAATTCAGAATTGTGCTAGCAGGGAGGGATAATATATATATTTAGTAATATATACTTAATAGTTCTGTTATATTACATTGAGCACTATTTTATTAACACCAGCTCTATATGTGCAATATATTATATATATATATATATATATATATATATATATATATATATATATATATATATTGTATATAAAAGTGAACATTGAGGTCAGTACCTAGTGGTGATTGTTGGTTTCATGCTTTAACACAATCTTCAGGCCATGTACAGTTAACAATGAATTTATTCATACACCCATTGATTTTGAATATTTTTTATCCATTTCTCAGAATCTAATGCCCATATGGTGCCAGGTTTTTTATGTTAATAAGCACAAAAAAGGAATATAAAACTCAATTCTCACAACAATAGGTTAAATACAACAAATTTGACAGGTGAATTATGCAAAATGGGAAGAGACAAAATTATTCTTACAGTAGAAAATATTTTAAATTGATTGATTTGTGTAAGTATAAGTAATTTAGATAATTATTTTATCAGTGAAAGTTTCTTAACTATTCATTCAGTAGAATATTTGTGATAATCCCAGCAAAGGCCATCACATGCTACATAGAGTATCACCATTATTATTCTTATGTTAACAACACAATGGGGAAGAGAAAGGAGCTTAGTGTTGACTTGAGACAGAGAATTATTAACTTCCAAAAGTCAGGAAATAGATACAGCTCTATTTCAAACCAGTTAGCTATCCCTAGATCTACAGTACAGTCTGTTATAAAGAAGTTTAAACAGATTGACACAACAGTGAATTTGGCTGGGTGTGGAAGAAAACCAAAATTGTCTCGGAGAACTACATGAAAACTGTGTTGCGAGGTTAATATAAACTCAAGAGTTGTTTTTAAAGATATCACCAAAAGTTTGTACTTGCATAATACAACATTGTTTAAATAGAAATGGGTTGTATGGAAACTGACCATGATGAACCCCTCTTCACAAACCATGTCACATTGTTGCCCAGTTTAATTTTGTCAAAATATTGTTGGACAAAGGAAATTGCTTTTGGGAACAAGTACTATGGAACGATAAAACAAAAACTGAGATATTTGGACATAATGATGTATAGAAATTTGGTGCGAGATAGTTGGGGCTTTCCTCCCAAAGAACACAGTGGCAATATTAAAACATGGAGGCAGCTCAATGATGTTTTGGGGTTGTTTTAGCTCAAGGGGAACTAGACAATTGCAATGAAAGCAATAATGAAACTATATTAAAATTTTGGATGAAAATCTACAAATATCAGTGCAAAATCTTCATCTATGTTGGCGATTTACTTTTGAGCAAGATAATGATCCCAAAATATGTCTAAATCAGTGACTGACTTAGTTCTGCCAATCAGTAACTGAATTACAGTTCTGCCATGGCCTTCAATGGCTTTGGACTTGAATCCTATTGAAAATCTTGGGCAAGAATTGAAAGTTTTTAAGGTAAGTTCTGAATGGTTATTAAGGTAATTTGTGTTAGTCTAGAAAGGTGATTATAGCTATTGTCTCTTCAAGACAAAGTTAACAGTTTTTGGACTTATTGTTGTAGGCTGATGCTGTTTTCCTTATTTTCCATGATATCTTTGGTACCTTTTATTTTTAAATTCTCATATATGTTAAGAAAGGTTTGTGCTGTTCACATAATTACTGTTGGTAAAAAATGTTTTGTGTGCATAATTTGTCTGTTTCCAGGGTCATTTAGTTACTCCTATGCATATTTTTCTTCATTATCTGCTGATTTTTCAGTGGCTTGGTATATTATATCATTTTGCAAGCAGTTGGGGACATTAATACATTTCTTTTATATTTAAATATGCTCTATCCCAGTGTTGAACACTTTTAGGCATAAATATAGCATATTAAATACCTTAAAACTATATTTTTTTCATACATACATTAATATATATATATATGTGTGTGTGTGTGTGTGTGTGTGTGCGTATGTGTGTGACTGAATAAGGAACAAGTAGGAAATCTTTATTCAATTATTATTCCTTATTCAATCGTTATTTTGTATTTAATCTATATTTTCATTATGTATGTATAAAACAAACAGAATATTAAATTTCAACCATAATTGTTTTTGATATGATGATTCCCAATCATATTGTGTTTGTTATGGAAACAATAATAAATCATAAAATATCAATGTCTGGATTCTGAATATATTTAAATTTATTTTCTGTATTCAGATTGGATAAATGTTATGCAAAAAGTAATTTTATTTACAAAATCTTTTTCCAACAGTAAATGCCAAAACAAAAAAATCATTTAAATAATCAATATTTCATTAACTCATTACTTGTTACATATGTATGTTCATTTTGCGGCATGTTGTCTTTGAAACATGTGTGTCCATTCTAAACATTGAAACACCGGTTCTCATATGACTGAAGTTAAGCAATATCAAGCATGGTCAGTATCTACATGCGTGACCACTTTGGAATACCAGGTGCTGTAAGTTTGGATGTGTGGGTGGTGTTATAGATAGTAGCTGAAAATTGGAAATCAGTGAGCAAAGTTCCAATACCAGTCATGTTTGTTATATTCACTATGTGCAAATACCTTTGGGAAAGTTATGAATCCACTGCTTCTTTCCCCAACTATAGGTTAATTAGTATGACTTGTATCAGTAAATCATTATTATCTCCAAAAAAAATCATACAATCTGAAAATATTTTCTGGTTTTAAAATAACCTGCAAAAGGTTGATAAGCCATAACAAACAAATCAATCAATCCTGACTTCAGAAAAGATCTGCAAAACCAGTTTTTTCTACTACTTTTCTGGATATGTTCATTGAATTTGACTTTAATGCCACAACTAGTTTATTATTATTCTTTAACACATCTGCAGAGAATGTTGTAAATGCAGTTTTTTGTCAAACTCTTATCTTGTGAGCAACCAACTTTTGTAAGAATAAATACTGAAATATTAACAAAACTAATGTCATGTTTGTTGATCAAATATTTATGACCTATAATTATGTTTTATATTCAAGTATTATGTTTCTTTTTTTGAAAATCAATACAAGAGAAATGACAAAAACCAAAAACATACCTGGGTATTTTAAAAAGTGCTCGCATAGGATGCTGTTCTGATAAAGGAGGATCACCATCAGCTAACTCAATCGCTGTCACGCCGAGGGACCAAACATCACAGCGAATGTCATATACATAGTCAAGTTGCTGCTCACAAGCAATTACCTGCAAATACATAAATAATACAAGTTTAATTCATCACACAAAGAAAATGGGATTATCAGTAAAATATACCGATTGTATATACATGTATATATATAAAAGGATATTTTGGTCACAGCCTGGATAAGAATGATCTTGAAGGGAAAATATCAACATACTCTTCTAAAAGTTCCAAGAAATCAGACTCAAGATAAGCGTTTCTGTTGTGGCCTTGTTAGGGCCAAAAATAAAGACACATGAGAGGAAGTGAGTTAAACAAATATATTAACAGAAACAGTAATACAAACATATGCAAACAAGAGTGTTATAGCAAGAATGTTTGGTTCAACTGTCAGAGCTGACTGCTGGAAACTTCCCTCTCCAAAAGGCAGTACCTGCTCCTATTTATAGCTGGGAGAGTCCATGTGTGTGTGGGTAAATTACCATAACACTTTCCAAAACAGAAGCTATGATAAAAGCAGTGATGGCACATACCCTGAATCTATCATCAAGATTAAGGATGTGAAATTAATAAATATTAAAATCTTGAAATACCTTGGTGTATGGATCATTTATAACAAATTTAGTATCAGAGATAAGGAAATTGAACATAGGGTAGGCTGCACTCAAGGCAGTTTTACCCAACAATGCAAAATGCTACAAAACTAAAACATTTACCTAAGAACTTGAATCATGTTATTAAATAGCTTCACCAGATTGAGACTTTCATATAGATGTCACTCATATCATCCAACTCGTTAAGAAATACCTAAACTATCAGCTATATACAGTCGATTTCTTCGATCAATGATATAAAATGGCTTTAAAAGAATAAACCCTGCAGGTCTTAGAGATGACCATCTTTTATCAGATCTTGTAGATTGATCACAAATAGAGAACTTTACCAAATAACAGAAACCACATCACTTAAAGACTTCTAACAGCAGCAGTGATTAAAATAGAGAGTACATGTAACTTGAAGAGAAAGTAATGATATAGTCAATATGCTTACTTTACACACTATTTCGAACAAAATGTTAGTGAGGAAGCTCCCATCAATACTGGAAAGAGCAATAATAGTTAGTGGACTTGGGAAACATATTTTTTCCTGAAAAACTATTTTTAAGAGAAAGATTTTATAAATTTCAACTGACAGCAATGCTGTTTGGTCAATGAATGCTGAGTGTTTCCTTATAAGGAAACGTCTAATGTTACTATTACCATTTATTTCAAATAATCCTGAAATATGAAAATATAGAATCAAAAAAGAAAAATATAATAAATTAGTTAAAGTAAACAAATAAATTTATAAGCAGTTCTGACTGAGGAATGGAAAGTAATTTAGATAAAGAGACATAAATATTACAAACTGATAATTCAAAATAAGACAATAAAAACACAAAATATCAGTTTACGCACATGCACGCATTCACACACACATAAACAGACACACACACACGTATATATTTCGTAAAATATAGTTTTAAGGTGTACTATAATTAAGGCTAAAAGTACTAAATAAATCAACAGACTGTTTTATGTTTGAATGCAATACTCATGGCCTGAAGATTTCATTCAATCATGAAATAGTCTGTTGCCACTTCATGTTGACCTCAGTTTTTTTGGTTTGGTTTGTTTTGTTTTATGGCATATCAACCACAATGGGTTATTCAATGCCAAAAATTTTTATTGCTAGTAATATTTTTTTTCCTTCAAAAATGTATAGCTGGTAATATTATTTTCAAAAATGTATTGCTCGTAATAATTTTTCTTCAAACATTTATTGCTGATAATAATTTTTTACAAAGTATTTCTGGTATTAAATCTATTTTTACATTTTCATAATGTTTTGACCCCAGTTTGGGGGTTAACTATTTGCCCATAACTGGGACCCTAACAGATGCTACCACCCCGGGTCAGGGTGGACCTGGGAACACCAGCAATTAAGAGGTGGTTCGACACTCCTCAAAACCTCCTGATCAGAGGCCTTGCTGTTGGACATAGTTTATCATCTTACCCAGGCCGCGGATGTAGTTTATCATCATACCCACTTATATATATATATATATATATATATATATATATATATATATATATATATACGCATGTGTATATGTCAATATATATAATAATAATATATATATATGATCTTAATATCACTTGAGTTATAAAACTGACAGTTACTATGCGTGATAATTCCTATGTCCACACTCTACATATATGTCTATCTATTTAGCTGTCAGCAGTAAATAAATGTATAAAAACTTCTAATATCCTGACTTTCAGAAAAATAACTCTGCTCTTCAGGGACAAAATAATTCTCTCTCTCTCTCTCTCTCTCTCTCTATATATATATATATATATATATATATATACTTATGTGTGTCTGTTATATACTGTACCTATAAAAACTAATGGGTATGTCCCAATCCTTATAAATACATTGGACACTAAGTCTAAGTAATCCACCACTAGCAGTGCTTTACCTACTTCACACTGCTGGTGAGTATTGTATTTTGTTGATGTTATAAAGATTACCATTTCATTTCTTACCACCGTTTTGGTTATTCCTCATTAAGTAACCTTTTCTAGGTTACAACAGTGTATGAGAGCATGTTTGTGTATGTGCATACTAAATTAATGAAATCTTGAAAATAATAATAAAAAAAAAATACAAAACAAAATAAACAAGGCGAAAACCACCAAAGAAAAAAATAACAAAATAAGAACTATTCTACTTCTTTGTGTCATGTCTCTTCAGGATGTGGGAAATCATGGTTCCCGACAATTTCTGGTCGTTTGTAGCTTTGAATAAATTTTGCCTTTTTGTTAACTCTCCAAATTCCTGTATTGTCAACCATTTACACAAGCTTGTTTGGTAGTTTATGCATATGGCTTTCCTCTATCCCTGTTGCCTTCAATATGTCCTGCAAGTGTCAAATTTTCCAAGCCTTTTTTCTTCACTATTTACATTATTCGGACTATTGTCCTTATCTTTGTTGCCATATTTATTACAACATTTCAGCCGTTGTACACTCCGGCCTTCTTAAAGTGGTTGGAATGTCAAACTGAACCCTTTATTTCACTCACTGGGGTAGACTGTTCTAGTTCCATGTGCCATGTTTAATGGATATCAGTTGTCAGTTATATCCTGTTAATTCCTCTCTCAAAGTTCTCCACTTCTTTAACTGGGTATTGAATTCACACTCTTTGGGTCCTGTCACTGGATCTAACTAATGCCTTTATCCACTGTGCTATGTGTCCAACCACCTGAAGAAGGCTGGAGTGTACAGCAGCCGAAATTTTGTAATAAATATTGCAACAAATATGAGGTCAATAGTTTGAATAATGTAAATTGTGTACATAATACCTCATCTCAGAAATATAGACAGTTCTTATTCTTTTATTGTTCTCATTTCTGAATAGTATTTTTTTCTCCTATCCTCTTACACTCAATAACCCCCTTCATCTTAAATGAATGAAATGATTAAAAGAAAATTATCCATCCCAATCCCTTTTCTGACATCCATTTACACAAACTTGTTATGTTGGTTATTTGATGTTTCTCTTTGCCTTTCTTGTCTTTAACATATCCTATTAATACCAAATTCTTCATGTTCTTCCACCTGGACTGTGCATGTAAAAAAAGGCTGTAGAATAACTCTACCTAAATGCTATGGTAGCAACAAAAGCAACATAAAGAATAAGTTTGTTAATACCCAAAACTCTTGGAATTATTTTCTAAGTTTGAAATTCTCAATGGAACAATGGTAATAAGTTCAGCCAAACATGTGAATAGAATGTCAGACCTCATGGTTATTCGTTTATTGACTTAACAATTGAGTTAAAGAACTTGTAATGAACATGTAAAGATGTCAGTTTCAGCAAGGCTTAACAACATGTACATAAATGACATATAAGAAGACTAAGTTTCTTTGTGCAAGGTCAAATTGAAAAGTGGACGTATCAAATTAAGCCTTATGCATAACCATCCAATTTTCTCCTTATTCACAAGCTACCATTTACTTCTTTGTATTTCCTTCCTCTTGATTTTTCTTTTTCTTTCAACATTGCTCTTTTTTATTCAGCTTTTACTGCTTTTTCTCTTCTCATTTTTTATTCTTTCCTTTCTTTCTGATTTCTATTATATCCTTTCAGCTTTTCTTTTTGTTGTTTTTTTCATTTTTATTTTCTTGCTGTTTTAAATACACTCCTTTTATTTTTGCCTCCTTTTCTTTCTTTTCTTTTCTTTTTTTCTTTTCTTTTTTTCTTTCTTTTCTACTTTATGGTACACTTTTTTTCTTTTCATTTTCTTGCTTTTTGTTTCTTCAACTTCCCTCTTTTTTTTTCCTTATAAATTGTTCACTTTTCTTTCTACCTCCTTACTTTTCTTTTATTTATTTCTTTCTTTCCTAATTTCAGTATTCTTCCTTCCTTCCTTCCTTCCTTCCTTCCTTCCTTCCTTCCTTCCTTCCTTCCTTCCTTCCTTCCTTCCTTCCTCCCTTCCTTCCTTCCTTCCTTCCTTCTTTCCTTCCTTCCTTCCTTCCTTCACTTTTACTATTTTCTTTTACGTTTTACTCTTGCTTTTTCTTATTTCCTGTCTTTCAATAAAAAAGCAGCAAACTCCTTCAAGAATCGAGTTACATAATCATTTCTTTTAAATTTTTGTCCATTTCTCTTTTTTCATTCATTACCATTCCTCTACATAGTATCTTTAATTTCATTATTTTTCTCTCTTCCCTCCAGCATTCTTTCCCTTCCTTCCTTCTACTTTAAATTTTACTACTTTCTTTTGCCTTAAAGGTGTATATTTTTTTCTCTTCTTCCCTCTTCTCAGTTTCCTCTCTTTCAATGAAAGCTCAACAAATTGCTTCAAGAATAGAGCTACATAATCTTTTCTTTTTCCTTTTTTCCTTCCCTTATTTACTTTCGTTCTGTTTCTCTTTTAGACCTTTGTTCATTTATTTCTTTCTTTCTGATTCATTTTCGATTGATTTCTATGGCTACTCAAGGGATTACTTTAATCATTAGCAATCTCCTACTTGTCTTACCTACAAAATCAATCATTTACCTTACATTTTCTATTCTCCCATTTCCTCTTTTCTCCTTTCAAATGCTTTTTTTATCAAATTTCTCAGTAATCTCCTAATGATATGGATGTGATTCTATATTATCATGGCATTCTAAAAGGTGTATCAATCAAGTAAACAATGTGAACAATAGGAGAAAAAGAGAAAGGTGAATAGTTCTAGCAGTTCATCGTCTGGTCACTTCAAGTTCAGTCAAGAGCATGTCAACAAACTGTAATACTTGGATATTATTTGTTGTCTACAAGTTTAGTATTAAGACAGATCAGAAATAAAATATACCCTTTTTTAATTTCCCCTTTTTTTCTCCCCTCTTTATGAATCTATGAATATGTGTAGAATGAGTGACCATTGTTAAATATAAAATAAGTGACAGGACTGTCCAACAAACAGAATTGACAAAATTTGCAATAAGCAATAACAAGAAAAAGAAAAGAACAGGGCAAAAAATAGTATAAAGCAAGCAAACAATATATGCAAAGCAAATTAACAATAATAAGGCAAAGCAACAGTAATATAGCTCACAAACTAATATAGTTCACAAACTAAGAATTGGGGTTGACATACAAGAGCAAAGTTCAGACAAGCAAATGTAGCATTCTGACCTGTTTGGTTGTGAGGGAAAGAAATAATGAGGACTTGAATTTGAACAGCATCTATTGTTAGTATATACAGCCAGGAGTTGACTTATTTTGGTGCTGGGTGAGGTCACAGGATATGGTCATTGTACATGTTGGCTATGCTGAGTTGACAGCATTGGGTTGGCGAGGTGTTGAGGTTAGTAGGCCTGTTGTATCGGATGGCCACGCATGTTGGTGAATTGGTGTCACATTAGTGGGTTACATGCTTGCAAAGTCAGAGTCACTGCTTGCGGAGTCAGAGTCACTTGTTTTCTGGAGTCATAGTCACTTGGTTGTGGAGTTGGCACTGCTGTTTTTGGAGTTGCTGCTTGTGGTGGTAGCTTGGTTGTGGGGTTGGTAGACCTGGTCTGTGGTATGGAGCCATGAAGATGGCTGCAAGGGATGCCTTGTACATGTTGGTTATGCTGAGGTGATGGTGGTGGCTTGCTGAGGTGTTGTTCTGGAGTGGTTATCAAAAGCTACGAATCTGACTATGATGATACGATGATGCGAGCATGAGTAGTCAGGAGAAGTCATGAATCTAAGTTTGCCAATGCAGAGGATGCAAGCATTAAGAGTCAGGAGAAGCCACAAATCAAACTTTACCAATGCGTAGGATGTATGTGTTAAAAGTCAGGTTACAAGGTTTTGTAATGCTGAAGATGGACAGCCAAGGTGGCCAGTCAAGCCTGGGAGCAGCAATGGTCATTAAGAGGAGCAGTCACATTGAGAGGTGGTGGTGATAGTGACGGCCATTGGTTGAGGTGGTGGCAGGAATGACAGTGACAGCAGCAGCTGTAGTAGTGCCCTGTGTGCCAGCTGGTGGCTCACCAAGGCATTTCTGTCCTGGTCATTCTCAGAGACCTGCTTTCAAGCTGCTCTTGGAGTCTCCAGGTGCATCTCTTTTTCTGGTGGAAATGTTCATAACTGTCCAGTGTTGCTTTCATAGCTGGAGCTTGCTTCTATACACTGGATGCAATGCATGAAGCCTGTGCACAGAAAATGACTAGTTTTCCTTCAATGCATTCATATTTGGCCAGCATGCAGAATGAATCAACTCAGCATAACCAACATGTACAAGGCATTCCCTTGCAGCCATCACTGTGGCCATATTCCACACAGTGGCCTACCAACTCTGCAACCAAGCTACCATGCAAGCAACAACTCTGACTCTGCAAAAAATCTACTACAACTCTACAAACAGTGACTTTGACTCTGCAAGGAAGTGACTCTGACTCCACAAGCATGCAATTCACTCAGTCGACCACCATGATGCCAATCTACCAACATGTGTGAAGTCCCATACAACAGGTCTATGAATCATGACACCATGCCAACCCAACACCATCACCTCAGCATAACCAACACATACACTATCCATATCCTGTGACCTCCTCCAGTACAAAAGTAGGTCAACTACCGGCTTTTTTCTTAACACTGATCATCATCTGGACAACATACCAGAAATAGATTCCACTTATTTTGCGATATCTGTATGACACCATTTATATACTAACAATGAATGTTGTTCAAATTCTAATCTTCATTATTCCTTTTTCTTGCAACCAAATGTTTAATATAACAATCTCAAGACAAGACAGACCAGGACTAAGTCAAATGAAATTGACTAGGAAAAAATCCCATCATGCATTTGTGTACTTCTACCTATAAATTGAGGAGGGGCAAGTGTTTTGCAGTCATTTCTAGCATAGATCAGAATCAACAATATGTAATTTTGACTCCAAAATCCAAAGGCACATTGGAATAGTGGAAGATGTTTTCCAAAAACTAAACACAGTATTAAGAAACAGGAAAATTTAATTATGAACAAAGAAAGAATGTTCACTTGTTATGTGATATCAGCCCTACTATATGGCAATGAATGCTGAACAATTTCCTCACAGATGAAGATGAGATTTCAGGCAATAGACATGTAGTTCTACAGTAGGATACTGAGAATACCAGGAACTGAACATGTAAATAACGAGGAAGTTTTAAGGAAAATGGGAACAAAAAGAATGTTTATACTTAGAATTAGAAAGTGTCAACTGAAATGTTTTGGACATATAATGAGGAAAGAGGACTTGAAGAATTTCTCACTCACAGGATATAATAAAGACAACAGGGATAGAGAAGAAGAGAAAATAGCCTGTCAGATTATCTAGTGCAAATGCATGGCAGAAGAGGAACTGGCAAGGATAGTAAAAAGACAAACATTGCTCAGGAGCTATGAAGGATAGGAAGTTATGGAGACCCATGATCACCTAAGTCCTGAAGGAACATAGTTCAGAAAAGAAGAGGAAGAATGTCAATCCTAATCCATATTAGAGTATATTCACTTGCAATTAAGCACATGAAAACTTACAAACACTGAATTGATATCATTTGAACAATTTTTTAGGTTTCTACACACATGAGATTATCAATAAAAAGAAAATATCAAATACATACATAATATAATATTGTATGTGAAATTTGGGAAAATTTATGCAATTTCATGCTACATGACTTTTGATGTGCAAGAAAACTTTAGTGTTAATTTATAATTTACAAAACATAAAATATAAGAAACTTAAGACACTAGGGAATTTCTATGAAAATAAAAGGGAAGATACTGTTGTTATATATGACATGCATGAATTTTGCATAAAATGTTTGTGTCTGTTTGGATTTTGAGAGAAAACTGAATATTTAAATGTATATGCTTTTATATAAAAGTATACATTTATATTCACTTGTGTGCACATATAAATATGTGTATGTGTGTATATCTGTTAGTTACTTTATTAACATACAGCAAAAGGGGCAGCCTAACATACAAATTACAAATTAAATATCTGTGAAGTGTTTTAACAGATGATGGAAAAGTATGAAACTGAAATTGAAAATTGGACACCCACAGATTAGATTGATGGAAAGGAGGATAGAGGAAAGCAAAGCATAACCTACCTAACCTCCATGGGTAATTGGATAGCAGAACAGGGTTGAGGAGAAATAAGAAAAAGGCAAAATTTATTAAGCTTTACAAAGGATGGGTAAGGGGTGAGACCGACATTAAAGGAAGAAGCTACAGCAACCCTAATAAATTACATTTCACGAGGACAGGTTTCATTCAAATTCTTAGACGCTGTTACCATCGATATCTAGAGACAAGACGTGTTGGGCTTAAGCAATGTCTAGCCGACAGACAGGGCGGTTAAAAATAAGGAATTGAAATGGTACACCTAACCCACTCATATCTTATCTTCTCTCCCACCTTACTTCCACACTTCGTTAATTTTACATATGCTTGATGAGGTCCATCAAAAATGTGTGAATTTCTTTTCATTTTTCATTTCAACCTTTGGAAGTAAAGTCTGATGATCCATAGCCCTGTTAAAGGGGTTGTGGTGAAATAACTTATTACATGGAACCTTAAAGTAGTCTGTTTTTATTCAAACAATATATATATTTATATATATATATATATATATATATATATACTTGTATATATATTTATATATATATATATATATATATATATACTTGTATATATATTTATTTATATATATATGTATATATATATATGCTTGTATATATATTTATTTATATATATATATATACTTGTATATATATTTATTTATATATATATATGCTTGTATATATATATATATATATATATAAATATATAAATATATATATATACACACAAGTATAAATTTGTATATACAAATATATATATATATACTTGTATATATATATATATATACACACACACACAAGTATAAATATATATATACACACACACAAGTATAAATATATATATATATATATATATATATATATAGGGGTTTGAATCTCTGATGCCAAATCAGTTAAGTTTTGGTCCTGGCTTAAAGCAATCAGATATATAGCCACACTGAGGAGATGTGATACAGTGAAACAGTCTGTCTGGATGATATATATATATATATATATATATATATATATATATATATATACACACACACAAGCATAAATACATATTTATATATATATATATATATATATATATATATATATATATATATATATGTGTGTGTGTGTGTGTGTGTGTGCATGTTAAAAGGATACACATTCTATTTCTATTAAATTTAGTTATCTTTTCTAAATTGTGAATAATCCACTGCAAGCCTGTCTGCTGGAGATGCCCAAAATATCTAAAATCAAGGTTGTTTTCAAGTTTTTGACTCATGTTAGTTATCATTAGATGTGTGTACTAGTAAAGTAAGGTGAAGAAAAAGAAGTGTTTTAAGTGATACATTTTAAGGTGTCATTTTATTTCAAAATATGTGTCTGTGAAAATTAAGTGAGCTGTATTCATTTATCTGCAAGGACATGAATCTGTTTTGTATCTTTAAAAAAAGACATGAATTTGAATTAATTGTTTTTTTATATCAAGTGGTATTAAAACTATTTTTCTTAGAATAAGTTAGAACATTGAGGAATGGAACTCTATTATTAATATTTACTTCATAATTAAATTGGAGGGTAGAATTATTCTTAAAAAATTTAATGACATTTTTAATTTCATTAAGTTTTTTATAGAAATATGTCAATTACTTATATTTTCTAAATCTCTGAGTATATAATATTCAGAAAAGTTTGTAACTAGAGGTGAGCCCATAGCTATGTTGTCTGTTTGTGTATATATATTACCTAAATGGTTACAACTATAAAATTTAGTAGTACATTAGAAATTTATGAAGGATTGTTAGATTTATATAAGAGAGAAAAGAAAGAAATATATTGTATACATTTTTAATATTATTGAAATAATTTCACCAAGAAGTTACTGAAGGGATTCCAAAAATAATTCTGATGTGGTCATATTTTGGAAATAAGGTTAGACCTAGAACTTTTCACTAAATATACATACATGCAGGCCTACATACATCATCCTGCTTACATATATCATCATGAGTGTCAGTAGGATATAGACTAATAATTAAATAAAGCAGAGAGAATAATAAAAATGGTAAAGCAATTCAACTATGCATTTTGCCCCTGCCTTATGCATCCTGGAATGAGAGACAAACCCATGTGAGAGAAAGGAATGTTAGAATCTGGAGAAGAGATAATAAAGGTCTTTATCAGATATTGTGACCAGAGTCTTTTAAACTGAAGCCACAAATATCTGCT
This sequence comes from Acanthosepion lycidas, assembly GCA_963932145.1. NCBI lineage: Eukaryota > Metazoa > Mollusca > Cephalopoda > Sepiida > Sepiidae > Acanthosepion > Acanthosepion lycidas. The sequence goes on from OZ010591.1 coordinate 66,750,232, forward strand.
GGATTTAAAATTTAAGCCACTTCAAGTAGATCTCTATTTTCTCTGTTTGTTCGTATGCTGTATGGGTAATATTGTATACAAGTGTATTATGTGATCTGTGCACATTAAATAAATCTTCTCAGTAAATTCTTTTTATATCATCATCCTGCCATATCATCATTAGTATCTGTCTATATTTCTGAGATGAGATATTATGTACACTATTTACATTATTTGGACTATTGTTCTCATCTTTGTTGCCATATTTATTACAACATTTCACCTGTTGTACACTCCGGCCTTCTTCAGGTGGTTGGAATGCCAAACTGAACCCTTTATTTCACTCACTGTGTAAGAATTTCTGGGTATTATAAACCTAATGTCCAGCAACCATTTTTTACTTGGGCTCATATTGTAATCTTTGCTATTATTGTATGTTTTTACCAATAGCTGGTTAATGTGGTGAAGAACTTGGAGGTGTGAATTAACAGGAGATAACTGATAGGTGACGTCCATCAAACATGGCACGTGGAACTAGAACAGTCTACCCCACTGAGCAAAATAAAGGGTTCAGTTCGACATTACAACCACCTGAAGAAGGCTGGAGTGTACAACAGCCGATATGTTATAATAAATATGTCAACAAAGATGAGGACAATAGTCTGAATGATATAAATAGTATATTATCATTAGTTCAAAAGCATCTATGCAGCCTTGTGGGTGATGAATTATTTTCCATCCTAAAAATTCTTTCCCACTGATGAAATGTTGTGAGCCACTCGCTGATCTATTGCTACTTCCATGGCACGTCTTATTTTCTATATGTGTATCAACCTTTCCTATTTATGACACAACATTTTCACCTATTATGATGAATGGGTGTTCTCTCATGGAAGCTCCTTGTTTTGAATGTCAGTTGGAACTGAAGACCTTAAATGGAACTCATATATCCAATCAGTTGCTAAAGGTGCAATGAAAATTGTTGGTTCATTGTACCATTCCAGTAAGTATCTGACTCTTCCTGCTATACTCTATCTTTACAAGAGCCAGATCTGACCAAAAATGGAATATTGTTTTCATATCTGGTTTGGAGGTGACCAGCCCTCACTTGCCTGCCTTGATAAAGTTCAAAAGTATATAGACAGCCTTGTGAATGATGAATTATTTTCCACCCTACAATCTCTTTCCCACAGACAAAATATTGCGAGCATCTCACTGCTCTATCACTACTTCTATGGCATGTATTCTGATGAACTACATTCCTTAGTCACAACAGCCTTGACCTTTACAACTGAGACCCACCATGTCACATACACAAGAGTGAATCCTACCCATTTCCTTCATATTACAATAGTAAAAAATAATTTGCTGTAAAGAACAAGAGACTGCATGCTGCAATTGTTAACAACATTATTTCCCGGGCAGGCAAGTGCTAATGCAGTATATTATATATGTATGTAGGCATACATACCTCTTGATATATATAACTCTGAGAAAGAAACTAAAATTAAGATGAAAGAAATTGTTATGGGAACTTACCCATAATAATAATAATGGACTATTCCTGACATTATAAATACTGCGCCTCTCAAGAGGTATCAGAAAATATTGTAAGACGAGGAGAGATAATTGAGAGCATATTGTAAGGACATTGGAATAGTGATACTTGTCGAGACAACATAGTTCACTCTAACCAAATCTGATAGTCATTACTAATACTTCTACTTCTTTGTATTATATTTCTGTTGTAATATATCTTTTATTTCATACCTGTGTTCATGTTATTCTTTCATTGGTTCTAACCTTGGACCATCACCGTGGTACAAGGAACTTGGACCATAACAGAAATACTAGTTGAAAATTTAAAATAAAACAGTTTTTTCTTGATTTATTTTAATTATCAAAGATTGTCATATCTTAATCATTTTAAAATTACTAAAAAGCAAAAATGTTATCATTGTTTATCAAGATTAGGTTTAGAAGTTGACATCCATTAAACATGGCACTTGGAACTAGAACAGTCTACCCCATTGAGTGAAATAAAGGGTTCAGTTCAACATTCCAACCACCTGAAGAAGGCCGGAGTGTACAATGGCCAATATGTTGTAATAAATATAGTGACAAAGAGGAGAATAATAGTCTGAATAATGTAAATAGTGTACATAATACTTCATCTCAGAAATATAGACAGATACAGTTTAGAAGTTTGTTTGAAAAAGTTATGAGAGCCGGCTAAAAATTTAACAGGCTGACCAAGATACTCTTATGGAATGTGACAAAATGAAGTTTATTTTTCAACATAGTCCCCTTTACAGTCTACACACTACTTCCATTGGTGTTGAATTCCTTGGATCCCATTGGCAAAGAAGCTTTCATCATGTTGGCCATGAAAATCATCCACATCAGATATAACATCGTCATTACTGTGATATTAGTTCCCAGCCAATGTTTTTTCATGTTGGAGAACAGATAATAGTCAGATGGGACCAAATCAGGAGAATAGGCAGTGTGATCAACCAGTTTGAAGCCACAGTTATCCACAGCAACCATTGAAACCAAGGTGTGCTGGAGTATTGTTCCAATGAAATAAATTCTCTTTCATCAATTTTTGTAAGTTGGCATAATACTCTCCATTAATGGTTTGGCCCCTTTAAAGATAGTCAATAAACAAAATGCCTTTTGCATCCCAAAAATACTGAGACCATCACCATCTCTGCAGATGAAACCACCTTTTTTGGAGCAGGTGAGGAGAGGAATTTCCAGTGCATGGATTGTCTCTTTTTTAGCTCAAAGTGATGAACCAAACATTTATCCTGGGTTAAGGAATGTTCAATGAGACCAGCTAGATCTGCTTCAAACAATGTCAGATTTTCCCATGATATGATCAGCCTGATGTGCTTTTGAACACCTGTAAGAAAATTTGGCACCCACTGAGCAGAAACCTTTGTCATGCCAAGTTCATTGTGCTGAATATTCTCAACTCTCTCACAGAATATACTAATAGCATTGGCTATTTGATTTATAAGCAATGCCTGTTATCCCTCACCATATGGTGAAAACAATCAATGTTTTCCTCAGTGGTGGCAGTTGCAGGATTTCCTGACCTTGAGTCATCTTCAAGACTCTCCCTTCCCTTCCTAAATTCAACTGCCCACTTTTGCACTGTTGATAAAGCTGGAGTGTCATCCCCTAATGTAGCATCAATGTCAGTATGAATGTCATTGGGAGCTAAACTCTTTTTCTGCAGGTAATTTATAATACCATAATGCTAAATTTTGTTCATTTTCAAGAGAAGTTACTACTAGATACTTTGGAAATCTTCTTTGAATAGTCAGATATCATTTTACCTGGAAAGAAACAATGTAGTTATTAATAAGAAGAGCTGAAATTAATGCCTGCCAGATACCACGGCTCTAGCATCACTCCTTCATAGTCAGCCCATGAAGTTTTCAGCCCACCACTGTATGAAGCCATTTCTTCTTCCTCTAGATAAAGGTGAAATAGCAGACCAGAGCTGACTCTTTGGCTCTAGTTGGTTGGTAACCAGTCTAGGAGAAGGAAAAATCTTTGAATTCAAACCAGGAGAGCTGTTTGAAGTTCTCATGTCACAGTGTGTGCTATTTCTGTTAACAAAATAATTGTGGCTGATTCTACAGCCAAAAAGTATCTGATTCTACAAAAGCCTTTGTGGATATTAACAAGCTTGTGGGTTTTGTGTGTATTTTTTAGGTGAAGATGCATGTTCAATATGCAAACAAAGAAGATAGAAGAAGCATACAAAAAATGTGTTTCTGCTATGGACTTTTATTCCTTTTATGTTGACAGTGTTGAAATAAAGTTAAAAGGTCTCCTGAGTATATCCATTTTCCTTTTGGTTCTGAAATGATTTATGAGAAGGATACGAATAGGTAAAGATGGTCAAGCTCAAGTCAGCCTTGTGTTGAGATGAGATGGCTGAAGCTCTACTTCATGAGTAGGCCTGCTGAAAACACAATCTCATTGGAAAGGGGAAAGATTTCAGTTGTCAGTATCCCAGGGAAACTAACATTCTTCAGTGGGAATGCTACTACTGTGTGGTTCAAATCATGAAGCCAAGAGAAGAAAAGGATAGATTCTGTCCTTACCAGAAGTGGGGTCATAAAATCACACATGTGACCAGAAACCATTTCCAGTCTCTTTATAACTTGCAATATGGAAACATGAATTTATTTATTTATTTTTTATTTGTTATTATTATTTTATTTATTGATTTTATTTCATTTTCCCCACACCTTCACCACAATAATCAAATTATATGTGTCAGTAGTCAGTGTTAAAGCTAGACTGTTAAGACCACATACCACAAAAACAATAGGAGAGTCCACCATATATATACACATGAAAACACGTATCTATGATTCATAACTTAGGTAATTAATTTCTGTTGATATCAGAGTACAGACATGTATAATGTAATCAGATAAATAAATACAGAATATTCCTGGGAAGCTTTGTGGTGTAAAGTAAATTGTATGAAAACTTTGAACACAACAAAAGAAAAAATAGTATAAAAACAAACCAAAACCTGTGAGAAAGAGAAAAAGATCAAACTGCTTTTGAATATTAAGGTGTATAGAAATTACTTCAGTGAAGCAAAGAAATCAGACAGGATTGTTAATGACAAAGGAAAAAAAAAACATATCGAATAATAGAATTGTTCAGCAAATCTTGTATTGGCTCAGTGTTGCTTAACTACTGTAATGTACAAAGAGTTACAGACAAAAAAGCAACCCACCACAACTACAATGTTGTTCGTGATAATGCTAATAAGGAGAAATGGATGACTGATAAGGAAAAAGAACATGAAGCAGAAAAGAAAAATAAAGAGAAAAATAATGGCTATCACAAATGTAGCTATAACTGAAATAGTATCATTAGTCAAATATATGACAGGATGCTGAACAATTCTTGGACTAACCCACTAGATGACCAAAGATTAGAATTTTCTTTTTGAGTTGCTTCTTGGTTGAATCAAGAATTTACAGCATTCCATTATATTTATAAATCTCAGATCAAAATTCAATTAAGAATTTAGTCAAGCTATGGACATATTGAAAAACACTCATATACAGAATGCGATGGGTAAATTGTCGCCATTTAATATTTTTAATTTTGCACATGTTCATTGTTATTGATTTTGTTGACTGCACAATATAATAGGGTCAGTTGAGCACAATCTGTAAAAAAAAAAGAGCACCATGACACAATTTACTCTGCCAGAAGTTTGGAAAAGGCATGCTTTACTGCTTGGCATTCATGTAAGAAGCTCCAATACAGTAGTATTTGTTGTGCAAGAATTCTTCCTGTAACAAGTTTGCTCAAAAACTTAGCACATATATATATATATATATATATATATATATATATATATATATATATATATATATATATACATGTATGTGAGGGTATATATATATATATATATATAATATATATATATATATATATATCCCACCACTCCTCCCTACCCTCTCTGTTAAATTACATAAACTTGATACTACCCATCAAAAATATGAATTTTCATTTCATCTTTCATTTCATTTTTGGAAGTTTTATCTGATGATCCAGCATCCCTTAAAAGGGCTTTGGTGAAATAAATTATTATAATGGAACCTTAAAGTGGTCTATTTTTCTTTAAATTATTAGCTCTGGATTTACATTGAGCTCTCAGGATTTCATCCTCCGTGGGACTACCCATACAGATTACCAAGTTTTTCATATATATATATATGAGGGTCATCTGGAAAGTTCATAGGATGACCAAGATGTAAATGCAAGCAGATACACCAGTTAGTAGACTTGCATGGTTTTTAGTTTACAAATTGTATATATATATATATATCTTTTAGTCTATCTCTGTTATATATATATATTTATATAATTTTGTATTTGGCCAGCAATCCTTCTTTTATACAAGTTTCATAGAAGATGACTGACAAGTGCTGTGATTAAAACTTTTTATAAAATCTTTCTTAAAAGTGATTTCTCTAATCTGCATGGAGCTGGTTAAAAATATCCAAATGAGCCAATTGCTTTTGACTCATCTGGTAGCTATTATCAAGGAAGTTTATTTGTTTAACTGATTTTTTTTAATATGTTTATGTAAGGACAGGAATGTTTTTTAATTTATGAATACATATATGTGGAATGTTGAAAAGTTTTTAGGTCAACCCTCATTTCCCAAAATCTAACCAAACATGAGAATTCTTTTTTTAAAATCCTTTCTTGGTCAGTACAAGAAATTTTCAGCACACCACTCAAACATATAAAAGTTGAACATCTAAAGCTGCAACATAATAAAAATAATTATTGTAAAGTAGCATAACTTGAAAAAATACATGACATGCCAGAGAAATTGTATATATGGCAGCAGAGCATTCATTGAGTGGAGACGCATCATAGTAAATGCCAACATTTACTTCCACAAATGGTGCACTAAACGTTATATAAAAATACAAATTGAAGCTCTGTTCATTGTTATGTTTTCTATCACAATTTATTTACTAATCAAGTCAGCTTGATGAAAGTACTCAATCATATCCTGAAAGTACTATAATCAGATAAATATGGACAATCAGAAAACATTAGCCATCTCATATTTGTACATCATATATGTTTGTATGATTGTATGCAATTATGTTTTAAGGATAAAAGAAGCCTGAAAAACATTAATACTTAATCAATATTATACATGCAAGCAAAGAAAATATGTAGTTGCTTTTTTTTAATATCTCTCTGCTTATTCCCTTATACTGCTCTTAGGATAATGGAAAGAAATATTAAATCTTTGAACCATATTACAAGTAGATGAATACAATTTATATATTTTTGCAGACATTGAATTATCATGGAAGTTTTGCTGGGAATCTTTTAAAGGCTATAGATCAGAAAATGTCTCAGATAACAACAAGAACCTCTGCATTACTTAACAAAGATGAAAAAAAAAGTAAAGAAAAAATGAATACATTGAGAATGGAGGAAATTTATTCTCTATGAAAAAACACTTTTTTTTAACTATTCTATAGAAATTGGGTATCTTGAAGCTCATAAAGTGGTTAAAAATTCTAATATTATTTCTTTTCTTAAATTATCTTTATTTATTTATTTTTAAAGATAATCTTGAAAGTAATGAAAAGTTTTAATTATTTAGAAAAATAGATTAAAAATTTTAAAATCTATTTTAAATCTGTAACCATTTACTATTCAACATAAATATTGGTTCTCAAAGTCTCACTGATTGTGGTCAGTCTCACTGATTGTGGTCAGAGTCTCACTTATTCTGGTCAGAGTCTCACTGATTGTGGTCAGAGTCTCACTGATTGTGGTCATAGTCTCACTGATTGTGGTCAGAGTCTCACTGATTGTGGTCATAGTCTCACTGATTGTGGTCATAGTCTCACTGATTGTGGTCAGAGTCTCACTGATTGTGGTCATAGTCTCACTGATTGTGGTCATAGTCTCACTGATTGTGGTCAGAGTCTCACTGATTGTGGTCATAGTCTCACTGACTGCCTGACTTCCTATATTATTTGTGTTGACATTATCTTATATTATGGCAGAGTATACATATGTTGGGTTATGGTGGGTTGAACACTTGAAAGCCAATATTTACAGGAGGAAGGTTTGGGCATTTTGTGAACTTAATTCTATTTGTTGTACTAAACAAATTTTGGCACAAAACCACATTCAAGCGTAATGTTGTGCAGCTTAACTGCCATTTATTGGGCATACAGCACATGGATATTAGCTTATTATTTCCATTATTATTTTTTTTAATCATTTCACCCCAAGCAAAGCGATAATGCCACTAAGATGCAAGAGGTTACTGGGAGTGAAAGAGAAAGAGAAGACTTTAGTTAGGGGAAGCGAAGAGAAAGGACAATAAATGAACTTGATTCAGATAAACAGTAGATGGCAATGAGCATAGTATTCAAATTTTTGAAGATTGTAAGTGGCAGAGAAGCAAGAAATTGGAAGAAACTTCCACAAGTGAGAAATGCAAGAAAAGAAACTATTAGAACAGAACAGACGGATGCATCTAGCTAGTTCAACAGTAAAATGGTGAGACCTAATTGCCAATCTAGTAGCATGCAGTTGAGTCACCAAGGAGGAAAGCTCATCATAACAATTGCCATGAAAATATTTGTAGAAAAAGATAGAGGAAGCCATATAACATTAGTGAGGAAGTGACTGGTTGAGATGTTAGGTCTGGATTGATTACATTACAGATATATCTTTGAATTTTGTCAAGAATCTAGAGATATATAGTAGAAGCACCAGACCAGATATGGCAGGAATAATCAATGCACAGTTGAACATTACATTTATAAATGTGCAAGATGGATTTGAACAAGAAAAATTGTATGGCATGATAAAGTGAATCAATCATTTCTTTTACATGAAGCAATTCTATAATTTTCACAGCAACTTCCCTAGCAAAATTATACCAGTCAACTTAGATTTTCGGACTACCTATCCTAAGTTAACTCTGCACAAATTCTTGAGGTAGTTTGTTTACCCAGTAATATGTAAGCTTCCTATTGTCACTTTACTTTGTAAATGGTAGTCAATCCCTTTGTGCTTTTATATTACAAGTGTATGAAATCTGTATATAAATTTAACAACTATTACGGCTGGTTGATTTTATGACATGTCGACCACTATTTGGTTATTTAATGTTGAATTTAATATGTAACATCCAGTTTGATTGATTGATTTGTTTTTTATAGATTATCAACCTTTTTCAAGTTATTTAAGGCCAGAAAATATTTTTTTAAACAGTAAAAATTTTTGGAGATTATAATAATTTACTGATATAAGTTCCACTAATTAATCCATAGCTGGAGGAGAACAGCTGGATTCATCTCTTTCTGAAGGGTATTTGAATGAAAGTGAATATAATGAACCCAAATGAAATTTGAACTCAGCTTTCCAATTTACAATTCTAAGCTGTTATTCATTACACCATGCACAGATCCAAACTTACAGCACTTAATATTCCCAAATCATCACCTGTCTAGTTACTGACCAGACTCAGCATAGCTTAACTTTGGGGATCATATGAGAACCAGTATTTCAGTGTGATATAGCCATAAGCCAACATCCACTGAGGATTGAACTCACTAATCAGTAGTAATGATCAACTACACTAGGATCATTAACTATTACTTTATGCTTATTTATTCTATTTTATTTTTTAAATCATTTCACCCTAAAAAAATGCAGGAATGCCACTAGTACACAAGGGGTCACAGAAAGTGAAAGTGAAAGAAAAGACTAAGTATAGGGAGGATTGAGGAAAGGACAAAATATGAACGGGATTCAAGAAGATAGAAAATGGTGATTGATGTTGCATTTAAATTTTTGAAGATAGTATTTATCAGGGAAGCAAAAGGGAAGGGAGTTCCACAGCCTGGAAGCACAAGAAAAGAAAGTGGCAGTTGCATTTAGCTATTCCAGCAGTAAACAGGTGGAACCTAGATGCCAATCTAGTAGCACACTTAAATGCATGTAGTCAGGGCACCAAGGAAAAAAGGACATGAATGGTCCAAGAAATCAAAATGAAAGCGCTCATGCCTTAAAAATAACAAATATCAAATTCTATAAGGTAAGAAAGAATTTGAGGGAAATTATTTAGAGGAAACCATTTTATTACAATGTGGATTTTGTAATTAAGTTTTAGCTATAAAGAAAGATTATCAGACTGAGTTGTTTCTATATTGGTTATTTTGTCTTCAGCATATTATACAGAACACACACGCCCCCTTTTCTCAGTAAGTGAATTTCTCTTTCACCACAACTAAAC
>OZ010591.1:66762554-66945054 GCA_963932145.1 Acanthosepion lycidas
TGGTTACATGGCTAAAGTTTCATTCAACAGGAATCCACGGAATTTAACGAAAACATGAAAAACCAATCAAGAGGTAAATTTCCTAAGATGAAAGAGAGATAATTCAGACTTATTGGCGTATTAAACTCGTCCATATATCAGATTTCAAAGTTTGGGGGGAGCGTTTTCAAAGACTTGGAGGGAATTTGGATACACATGTGAACCCATGCATTCATCTATATTAAAAATATCTCTACTCGCCTAGTCATCTATACTTACATACACTTAAATATCTACATCCATGCATATACTTATATATGCTAGCCAACATGTATCTACAAATACGCTATGTTAGAATGAAACATTTTCAAAGGATAATAAAAGGAGTTTAGTTAAGTAAGAAAATGCAGAATTATAAGACAAAAATGAAAATGAAATAAAATTATTTTTACCTACGAATGTATAATCATTAATTATCATTAATCATTAATTATTTCCCTAGATATATATCCCAAGGTCACTTCTTCAATCCATGATCTAATATGTGTCAGCAAGTGACCCTTTAAAAACTACATATTAAATTCATATTTACCATGTTAGATATTAGAAAGACTTATAGTAAAATTTGGATATACTGAAAGGTTTATGATAATTATATATAGGATATAAAGCTTATATGTGCCTCCACACACATAAATGGTCATTAATTAAAGGTATCTTAATTACATTTGTAAAGAAAAATTTGCTCTGTTTAATGAAAATAAACATTGAGTGCTCTTTGTGAGTCAGTTTTAACATATTTCAAATTCTATGTTGTTTTAATAGGACTTGCATGGATTATACCAACAGATTACTACCTATATATATATATATATATATATATATATATAGAACTTGCTCTTTGTTTCAGTGTCTGTTTCTAATGTTGTTATCAATATAATCTTGTAGTAAGTTTGATTCTCACTGGATAGCTCCCACTGTTGTGGCCTTGCACCAGACTAATTTAAGCTTAATAAGTATCAATAATAATAATTATATGTGATGAAAACCTGGAAGTAAAACTTTATACAAGTAAAGCTATAAAAGAGACTAAAAGTTAACTAAAATGATCAGGTATTAGTATCATGGCAGTGAATGCTGAACACTTTCCTCACAGATAACAAGAAGACTTGAGGCAATTGAGATGTGCTTCTAGATGCTGAGAATACCATGAACAGAACATGTAAGCAACAAGGAAGTTTTAAAGAAAACAGAAACAAAATGGTCACTCATACTTAAAATCAGATACAGTTGAAATTTCTGGGATATATATTTGGCACTCACAGGTCATAGTGAAGGCAAGGAGAAAACAATTATTAATTTATCTAATAAAGATTTTGTATAAGTGGATGAGAGAAGTGGCAGTGGGAAAGATAGTAGAAAAATGTTACTAAAAGCTACAAAGGATAGAAAGTTGTGGCGAGCCATGATCGTCAACATCTTGAAGGTACAAGTTACATAGAAGAAGAAGAATTATATCATTGTAAAGAATCTTTTAAAAGTAATGCTAAAGACCCTTTAGCATTATTTTAAAGCAAATGAGTCTGGCTTACAATTTAATCTTATGACTGGACACTTATATTGGGCAGTTAGCCAATTCCTGTTGCAGATGCCTTGGTCAACACCCACAGAGCCCACTTGTGATCTATATTGCAATGTTGCAATATTATATTATATTATATTATATATTATTTACAGTTTCAATAGCCTGAATAAGGCCAACATGCTCAAATCCTTGATCATGCTTACTTGTGACTTCATGCTAGTACAACCATCAATGGCTCCCAAATAGTTCTGTCTACCCAATTTCATTCACAAGGCTTGGGTCCACCCATGGTATGATTTTTAGCCACTTTTCAAAGGCGGCATATGCTAGGATTGGTTCCCCCAGATTGATAACATCAAGATGTCATCGTCCTGACAAATCGACCATGGTGAAGTCTTGAATTTTCTATATCGGCTGAGATAAAGCATACTGAAATAGTTTCCTCTGGCATCCAATGAGTTACTTTGTCTGCACAGCAATCAATTCCGATCATTGGTTCAAAATGGCTGCCATTTATTTCTGCAAAGGGTTGCTTGAATCCTTTTTTTTTGTTTGGCATTTAGTCTTGGAGTCTATTTTTGCTTAATTTCTTTTTACTCTGCACACTCACACACACTTGCAAATGTATATACAGCAAACATATTATGCACACATAGGCACACCTACATAAACTTGTACACACATACATTTGTACTACCTTTATCCTATAATAGTTGCACCTTGGCATGAGGTAAAGCTTAGTAAGTCTAGTGTAATTAGTGTAATTAGTAAGTCTAGTGTAATTGATCATTACTGACAAGTACACACAGGCATAAACACAGAAACATGCACACAGCCACATGCACTATATACACATGCATAAGCACATAAATATATGCTTATTTATGCTCATATACACATGCAGATGGCAAGTAGGCATGCATACATAAATTTTCACAGACATTCATGTACACACATTTACATACATATGCTCAAACACAAAAAACATAAACACACACATACATATATACACATATACTGCATGGATATGTATATATAGATATATATGCATACATGCACATATATATCTGCACACATGAATGTACTTACAAATTACTACACACATACACACATACATAGAACTACAAATGTATAAATGCACATACACATGCTCATGCACGCACACATGCATGCACATGTGGATACACATATATAGACATATTTATGTTCATATATGTACATGCACACACATTCATATAGGTATGCAGGTATAAACTTACACATACAAATATACATGCACATATACACAAACACACACATACAGACACATACACAAGTGTGCATACATATGTATACATACACACATATACACATATTTATACTCATATACAAACTTGCACACACACACACACACACACTCATGCACACTCCCCCAGATGTCTATATTGACATAAACTTGCATACACATTCATATATATATATATATACACAAGCACACACACATAAACAATCATGCAAGATACACACACGCACACACACACACACACACACGCACACATATATATATATATATATATATATATATATATATATATATATATATATATATATATATATATATATATAATCTCAGTCCAAAAGTTCAGTTTTTTTCTCATGTAATATTAGCCATTTCCCTATAAGGAAATATTTGACATTCATTGACTGAACAGCCAGTGCTACTTTCAGTTGAAATTTATAAAATCTTTCTCTTAAAAATCTTTTTCGGAAATATAGGTTTCCCAAATCCAGTAACTGTTATTATTCTTTCAAGTAGTGATGGTGGTTTCTTTTTGTTTGAAGTATTGTGGAACATCAACATCTTGATTATGTCCTTATTTTCTCTTTGAGTTACATTTGCTATCCATATCAGTTGTTGTGGTAGTCCTCAGCTAATTTCATTAAAAAAAACAGCTTTTTATTGTGATAACTGTCATATTTTTACAAATATCAGCTGTTTTTTTTTTAATTCTGACAATGTTGGAATGTTTTTATTAAAACTATAATTAAAGATGGAAGAACAAACTTGATGATGAAATATAAATTCTGATGAAATCAGACAGTTGATTATAGAACACGTAAAATGAAACTTCACTAACCATATCAAAGCTTGTTATTCATCCAAAGAAGGTCATGTTGTTAAGATCTGTATTAGAAATGTATCTTCTATTATGAGTTTCTTTTGTAGAATGAAATGGTAATTATGAATTATATTTTTAAAAATAAGCCTACTGTAGTGTAAGTGACCATGATTAAATGTAAATGGCAGAAGTGCCAAATGAACATAACTGACAAAGTCTGCAATAAGCAATGATAAGAAAAAGAAAAGAACTAAGCAAAAACTAATATAAAGCAAGCAAATAATATATGCAAGGTGAATTAACAAAGCGATAGTAATATAGCAAGAAGTTCACAAATTAAGAATTGGTGTTGACACACAAGAGTGATAATAAACAAAAATATAGCATTCTGACTTCAAAACAAGACAGAACAGGACTGAGTCAGATGAGACCAAGAAGTGGCCTATTTTATTGGCTAGTAAGAAATCCCAGCATGCAATGTGGTTCTGTCTATAAATTGGGGAGGAGAAAGTGTTTTGCAATCATTCCAATTGTGAGATTTTATTTTAGTTTGAATGTCTTGTTATATTTTAGTTTTGTTTTTTGCGTTCATCCCCTCCCCACTCATTTTATGGATTCATTTTCATATATTTTTGTAAGAAATTGAAAAAAAAAAAACATTTGGACTTTATGAAATTTTCATGTCATGGGGATTTGTAGGATCTCTGTGAATATGTGGTATTATATGTCAGATTGAATGGCGATGGATGAGTTCTTGTGAATTAGTAAATTGTAATGGATGAATAGGTCATAAATCTGATTAGCTAGGTCGAGGATAGTTTATGCTGACCATTCTGTCCCAACTTCCCCTTTGGCCTTGTGCCACAATTGTTCATTTTTGATCAATAAATAATGATTCTAGTCACAGGATTGGAACCAATACAGTTAACATTTTTCTCACCAAAACTTTCTTTTATTCATTTTTATTTTTTACCTCTAATCACCTTATTTACTTTTTATTATAACATATTTTCTTTGAACAAATCTCATTCATTTATTAATGAATATATTTTTTAAATTTGTAAATTTTTATTAATGGTAAAAGTTTTTCAAATTGACCATTGAAATTTTTATATTCATATGGGCCATGGTAATGACATTTCCTTTGATTTTTTTCAGTTATCTTTTGATAAGGCTGAGGTAAAGTAATTCTCATGTCAAAATAGATTTTGATAGCATTCATATAAAGTAACAAAATGTCAATAGGAAAATAAAAAGAATTTTTCACTATCTAACCAGAGGCATAGCTAGAGTGTATGCTATCCAGAGGCAACCCTTGAGTTGGCTTCTCCCCAGCCCCCCACGAAAAATACATATTGCACAGTGACTTAAAGTTATAAAACTAGTTTGCGTACCATTATAATATTATTTTCGCATACTCAAATATAGTATGCTTTAAATACACACTAAACATTAACAGTAACAGTTAAAAAGTGACATATAGGGAAAGAAAAATGTAAAAAATTAGGACCATCTTTATTTCTGAATTGAAAATTACAACTTTCTGCACAATAATTTTTCTTGCTTTTTTGTTGGCAAATTCTTCAATGACATCAACAAAAACTATTTCATCTGTCAATTGTTGCTCTATGGACAGTAGATAGGCCAATATATATATGGCATAGTTGAAGTTAATCAAAATTGAATAGATCCTTCAACTGTGAGTACTGTCCAGTCATTAAAAGATCGGGTGGGTGAAGAATGAAAAACATGATGTAACATCCTATAAACATCCGATCACAAATTCAAACTAATCTCAACAACTGTCGTTACTTGAGATCAGAATTTTAAACCTCAAATTTTAATAAGAGATTTCAAATTTGAATTTAAACAATATGATTGCATTAAATGCTTTACTTTTATTGAAAAGCCCATTTTTCTATGAGATTGTTAGCAAATTGACATCCTAGTGGCATAGATGGAGTGTGTGCCACCCGAGGCAGTCCTTGAGTTTGCCGCCTTCTACCCAGCACCAACAAAAAAATACATCTTGCACAGTGACTCATTCTTAAAGTTATAAACTAGTTTGCATATCATTATAATATTACTTTGAAGTGTGAAAAATTAGGACCATTTTTTTTTTCTGTTATATAGCATACCTTGAACACTAATTGTTATGTCCCAGTCCCTATAAATATGTTGGACACTATTGTAAGTGGGGGTAATATGCTGTCTAATTAGTCCACCACTAGCAATGGTTTACCTAATTGATGCCACTGACAAGTATTGTATTTTGTTGATGTTATAAAGATTACCATTTCATTCCCAACCTTCATTTTGGTTATTCCTCATTCAGTAACCCTTTCTAGCTTACAACAATTTCTGAAATAAAAATTACAACTTTCTGCAAAGTAACTTGCTTTTTTTTCATTGACATCCTCAAAAATTATTTCATCTGTAAATTCTCACTCTATAGAGAGAAGATAGGCCAATATATATGCCATAGTTTAAGTTACTCAAATTTAAAAAGATCTTTTAACTGTTAACACTGTTCCTGACATTAAAACCACTTTTATTTCAATAAAACCTATACAAGCTTATAGCCTACAGCAGACACAAAAGTGCCATCCCTATAAAAGTGCTGCCTGAGGTGGACTGCTAACTTCACCTTCCCCTCTAGCTACATCACTGCATTCAACTTGTTCTCATGTATTAGAACTTTACATATTCCACATCAATCATTTATCATGACAGAATGTATTAGAAGTGATTTAGCAGTCAAAGATGGCTGCATAGGATACCCTTCCTGTTTTTCACAGAACTTGTATGTATACAAGATGGTTATTGACATTCAAGAATGTTCATTAATAGTAAAAAAATAGTTCATAAATAGTGTTTAATATTCTACTGCCCCAGGGAATTGAACACCCCTGCCTTGCATAGTTCCTTTGCCTCTTGCAGTAAATGAATGTAGTTTTTTTTTTCTTTTGATTTCATGATGACATTGGGATGTTTGACATTTTTACAGTCATGGCTTGAATACATCAATTCATATTAAATATACTTCCTGGAATTGGAAAATGTTTGTTCATTTCTTCCATCTTTTTCCATGAGGAAAATAACAGCCCTTACTGCCTGAACGGGATACTTGCCATGAAAATTGATTAGCTGCTAAGCCACTGTGTAAGTTTCTTTAAATCACATCTGCACACACAGACCACAGACACATGCACACATACATACATATATATCTATAATATAGTTTTTAAGGCATGCTGTATGGGAGAAAAGTTCTCAATATCGTGGATAGAACATATGTAAATGTAAGCAAAAAAGACATACATATCAAAACTGTATGGTTGATACCCATTTTCACATTGCATATATATATATATATATATTATTATTATTATTATTTAAATATTATTTTTAGTAGATAACCATATTTGAGTAGACACTCCGTTTATTTATTACTGAGTATATTTATCTAATTTCATCTACTGGCCTGAATGTTCAAGAAATCTTATTAGAGAAAAATATGTGCTCCCCATCAGGATTTGAACCTTTATTCCCCTAGGGGAAACCATCATTAGATCTGATGTGCTTCAACCTCTCAGCTACAGAGTGTGTTGATAGCCAAGCAAAGCCAAATAATGCCTTTAAACACAAATTTTTCTTTGACTCTTGAAATCAACATATCTGCTCAGTGTCATGTCCTAACATAAACAAAGCATACTCTGTGGCAGGATTTGAACCTGCATCCCTCTGGGCAGTATGAGCTACTGTTAAATCCAGTATGCTCTGACCAACTGAGCTACAATGAACCATTTGGTCAAGCAAGCCAAAATTGTACCTTTAAGTAAAACTTCTCATCATAGATCACCCAAAATTTTTCATATCTGCACGGTTTTGTATCCAAATGTAAACAAAGCAAATTTTCTAAAGAAATTTTTATTAATCCGAAAGATGTTTTTTCACTTTAAATGTTCCTTCGCCCAGTGGTTCAAATACTGCCAGAGAAAGCTTTTGTTCAATAAGATTTCTAGAACAGAAAATAAATAAACATACAATTTAATAAAGAAATGGTGCATCTACTCAAATATGAGTATCTAATAAAAATAACGTTTAAAGTGCTAAAAAAAATTGTCAGATTAATAAAAATCCATTAGTTTTTTCAAAAATAAATCAACCTTGCACCAATGAAAAGTACATAAATTATTTCTTAAGTCAATATAGAAAAAAAACAAAAAAATAAACATCCAATTACTGATATCTCCTGACGAATGGACAGAGAGATTGCCAGAGGGTTCATCTACAAGTTGAGATGCTGAAAATAAACATCAATCAGCTGACAAATTTAATATATGCATTAATCCTATATATATATATATATATATATATATATATATATATATTTAATAATTTTATCTTTTTAACAGGATTTATTTTATTTCATTATGCAAGAATATCAAAATATGTATTTTATTGATTTGATCTCATAAAACGATTAAAGTATGACTGAAGCTCTGTCTTTCTTCAATAAAACAATCAATATAAACATTAGGTAGGCAATGCCAGATTCCATTTCCCCAGACCATAAACATCAAAACTACTGGTCAGAAGTGCCATAAACATTGTCCATTATTGATTGAAATTCTCTTACCTCAGGTGCCATCCAATAGGGCGTACCAACAGATGTCCTCCGAGGAGCCAGTGTGCTCTTTAGCAGGCCAGATACACCTGTTAAACAAAAAATTTGAATGTGATAATAATTATGACAATGATCATCATGATGTATATATAATCACAGTAGAAAATTGCAGAAATAAGAGAATGGAAATTCTTTTTAATCAAATTCACCCCAAGCAAGGCAGTAAAGCCACTAAAACAAAAGGGGTTACTGGGTGTGGAAGAATTAGTAAAGAGTGAGAATAATAGAAGAGTAATCAGGAAAACAGTAGATAGTGATTGACAGTGTATTTAAATTTTTGAAGATCAAACTTGGCCAGAATGCATAGAGCCAAAAGAGAGTCTCACAAGTGGGAAGTGCAAGAAAAGAAATAGTTGGTATAGAACTCTAGCCAATTCAACAGTAAATTGATGAGACCTCATTGCCAGTCTAGTACTGCACTTAATTTCATAAAGTCTATGTACTGTAGCAAATAGCTCATTGGAATGATTACCATGAAAGTATTTATCAATAAGTAAAAGAAAATTTTAAAAATAGAAGAATGCTTGAAAAGTTAAGGCATGAACTGAAAGATAGATAATGATAGAAAATGAGGTTACTTATTTTGAGAGATGCAGAAAATATCTGGTGAGACATGGGAAACAATGGGTAAGTTGATTGATGAATAAAGTTATGATTCTATTTAAATTCTCTAAACTTGATGGACTCTTTGTATTGGGTTGGAACAAAAGTTTGTAGCATTTTTGATAGGTGGCCTTTGTAACCTATAATTTAGTTTCAAATATGACTGAAATTTATATTGTGAAAGGTGATATTTCAACACATTTTTCTATATGATTTATGTGTGGAACATGAATTTTAATTATTTTTATGTTAAGAGTGAAAATGGAGGGAAATGAGAAGCATTTTTGTCATTTGATACTCTTTATTTCCAAAAAGTAAAAGACAGTACACTTAGCAAGAAAGATGTGTGCCATTTATGGAGATGGTTCTACAGCTGAGAGTACCATTTGTAAGTGGTTTTCTAGGTTCAGAAGTGGAAATCTTGATCTGGAAGACCAAAATGTTCCAGCAGGACTGCAGTCATTGATGATGACCAAATCAAAATGCTGATTAAAAATGGTCACACAACACAGTATATTGCATAAATACTCCACATATATCACATGAGCATTGCAAGATATTTGAAAACATTTTGTTACATGAAACGCTATAATGTTTGGATTGTTTCCCAAATTAACATAAAATAAGTTAATGGACTGCATTTTTATTTGCAATTCTTGTTTAAATGTTACAAAAATGATCCATTTTTGAGTAGAATGATAAAAATGATAGGAGATAAAACAAATTGAACATAGAATAGACTGTTTTTGTAGTAGTTTAACTCAACACCACTAAAAAAAACAAAACTGAACCGGGTGCAAATCCGCAACGACTGACAAACTTCCTGAACAAACACACTATTCTCTTGGTGCACCTGGTGTAAAACTGCAACGACTGATAAACTCCCTCAATTTACTCAATAATCTCTTCCTGCACCTCTGCTTTCTCCTTTACATGATTCTTCTTCAACATTGCAAAAGATTTTTTTTGTTGCTTGAGTGACGAGTGTTTGGCATTTTTATGTCCTTTTCTGCCTTCCTTCATTTGCATGCATGAATTCACTTTCTGTGGTTTTACGTGACCATCAAGTGAGGATACGTGACCATTTGCAATATAAGCTTGCTGGGGGCAGCCATGTTTTTTCCAGTCAAAAAAAATAAACTTTGCATGCAGAACATATATGCTGCCATTTGTGATCAGGTGGGTGATTATTTTTGTTCCAATTTTCATTACAAAAACATTAACCTAAAATGTCACGTTCTTAAATAAACTTGTCAGATCGAGACTTTCATAGAGATGTCATGCAAGACCCCAAACTCATTTAGTTTATCTAACATGTAAACTTTCAATTGTATACAACAGCTTTTGCATATCAATGATTAAAAATGGCTTCAAGTGAATGAAGTCTGTAGGTCTTAGTAAGGACCATCTTTCTTCAAACTTCATGGAATGGTGCTAGAAAATCATGAAGACTTTAATAATTAACAGAAACTGCATTACTTGAGGACTTTCAACAGCAGAAACAACTAAAATGAATAGCACATGCAACTCAAAGAAAAATTAATGATATAATCAAAGTGCTAACATTCCACACTACTTCAGACAAAAGGTTCATAAGAAAGACTGTATCAATACTAAAAAGAGCAAATAACAGTGAAAATGAGAAACCTATTTTCCTTGAAAAATTGTTTCAATAGAAAAAAAAACTTGTTTTTTAATGAAATTAGTTAAGGACATTCAAGTAGCAATGATTAAATGGATATCACATGTAACTCAAAATTAACATAATGACATAATCAAGATGTTGACATTCCACAATACTTCATACAAAAGGAAGCTACCATCAGTACTGGAAAGAGCAATAACAGTTACTGGACTTGAGAACCTATTTTATGAAAATTTGTTTTAATAGAAAGATTTTATAAATTTCAACTGAAAGTAGCACTGGCTGCTCGGTCAATGAATTCCATATAAGAATGCGACTAATATTACTATTATTACTATTAGTATGTCCTGGAATTTTTTACCAACATCAATTGGTTAGTATCAGTTTTATTGTGAAAACATTGACTGGCATAAAAAATTTGATATAGTAGAGACAAAATCATTAAAATAAAGCCTGTTATACTAATCACAGACAAATAATCACATTTAAAAGATATGAAGAATGTCAGTGAATGTTGGTTGTGTTATAACTCCAAAATAATGACTGCTCTGTTAATATAATCTGTTTCATATAATGGTGTAACTGTATAAGAACAGTTTGCTATATAAACAAATTGTAGCACTTAGTAAATTTTGTTTTTTTGCTATCTCTCCTAATCCCTGTTCTGCCAATAATTAACACAAGTTCATTAGGTCGGTTATGTGCTACTTTCTTCTGTCCCTCTTGACTTTAATATAACCTGTGAGTAGCAAATTTTCTAATCCCTCTTTCCTCATTAACACATAATGAAATTTTAACTGTCTCTTTCTGATGTTAAGTATAAGTGTCCTTTTTGTTTCTGTTTTCTCTAAAATTTTGTCATTGCTAATATATTCAGTCCATACAATTCTCAGCTTCCTTCTGTAGAACCAGATTTCTATCACTTCTAGTCTCTTCTTCATCTATGAGAAGATTGTCCAACATTCACTGCTATCTTGGACTTCCAATATTACATAACAATACAGTAATCTTTTCTTTGTTTATAATTTTACTGTTTCTTAATAGTTTGCTTAGCTTTTGGAAGGCATCTTTTAATGTGACTTCAGATTTTGGTGTTGCATTTTCCTTCCCAGATATTTCAATTTTGGTACTTGCTTGGTTTTGACATCTTTGATTTGTAATTCTCATTGGGATGTTCCATTTGATGAAAACTGTACATTCTGTCTTCTTACAGTTGATTTTTAGTCCTTTCTTCTGACTTTCCATCAAGAAGAAAATAATTTCTAAGCATGGAAGCTGAATAAGTTTTAGCAAACTTTGTGTATGGAATGACAAGTTCAGCAATCTGAACTCTGTTCAAAAACAAGCAAACATTAAAAAAAGTTCAGGTGGCTAAGGGAATAAAATAAACTAAGAAAATCACATAGCAATTTTATTGAAGAGCTGGAAAATTTACTTTTGCGGTGAATTGGATGACCTTAGAGCTAATACTCTCAGCAGAACCGATACTAATGCATTGGATTTTCTTGCTTCAATTTATTTCTGCATTTATTTATTTACTTCTTCAATTTTTATCTATATATTTGTTACTATGTACATTTTTTTTTATTTTATATGCTTTTATATGGAGCGTGTGTGGGTCTTGGAATGAATTATTGTTATATGTATTTCAAGATGATGGAAGAGGTGGATTCATTACTGGGTTGGTTTCATTGATGACTGTCCTTCTATATGACAGCAAATGCTGGGCAATCTTCTCAAAGATGAAAAAGAGACTTGAAGTAACAGAAATGTGGTACTACAAAAGGATACCATGGACCAAACATGTGAGGAACAACAAGGTTTTAGAGAAAGTGGAAACAAAAAGGAAATTTATACTTAACATCAGGAAGAGGGAGTTAAAATTTCTAGAGCATGTAATGAGGAAGGAGGGCTTGGAAAATCTGATGCTCACAGGACAGATTGAGAGACAGAGAAAAAAAGTATGTAACATACTTGATGTGCTTGAGTAAATGGATGGCAGAACAGGGTTTGGGGGAAATAGCAAAATGACAAAACTTATTGTTGGAACCTAGAAAAAGTTACTGAATAGAATAATCAAACAAAGGTTGGTAATGAATGATAATACTTAGGACAAGAACAACACATATAAGATTTGCCAGTGGTGTATAGAAGAAGTAGTCAACTGCTAGAAGTGAATCAAGTGAATTCCACAATGAATCTCCAACTGTAGACCAACATACAGTATTTACTACTGTATTTATGTAAATAGGGACATTCCGATTATCGTCTGTAAGTATGCTGCAACACTTATAAAGAACTACAAGGGTTAGGAAGCTGTGGAGGGCCATGATAGCCTACGTCCTGAAGGGACATGGCACATAAAGAAAAAGAATCACCATTCTCATCTCTCAGACAAAATGTTTCCTACGTGGTGATTTTGTGTCTATTTGGAAGCTCTGGCTTCTTAGTTTTTCATTCTATAATTATTAGGCTTTAAATAGTTTTAAAAATGGTCACATTTTTCTTTTTATATACAGTGGAAGATCCATATAAAACAGTTAATGAAATTAAAAAAATTAATAAAGAACCATTTTTCTGAAGGAGATTAAGTTAATAAACTGAAATTTGAACTGCAAATAAACTACACATGCATATAAGTGGTAAGGAGCATCCTCACTGCTGACCTAGTTTCCATATTGCACTCATTTCATGTCATAAGTTTTCATATTTTATATTGAAAATAATATTTTTTATAATATTTTTTACTGCAAGCATAACCTTGGATTGACATGAGAGAGTGAGAAAATCAATTATTGCAGAAATTAAAAAGGAAATCATTTCTAAGAATGAAAGCTGAACAAGTTTTAGCAAACTTTGTGCATTGAATGGCAAAATCAGCAATTTGCACTCTGCTCAAAAACAAACAAGAATTAAAAAAATGTTCAGGTAACTAAGTGAATGAAAAAAAAAAAACTCAGTAAATCATGTAGTAATTTTAATGAAGAGGTGGAAAATTTATTTTTGGTGTGGATTAAAGAGAAAGAAATTGTCAGTGATAGTAAAAGTAAATTGATAGTTTATAAAAATGTCAAACAGTTGCTGGATGACCTTAGAGGTAATACACTCAGTAGACATGATACTACAATGTCAGATTTTATTGCTTCAATTTTTTTTTTCATTTTTTTTTAATCATTTCACCCCAAACAAGGAAATACAACCACTAAGATGGTTACTGAGTGCTAGAGAGTATGGGAAAAAAAGAAAAATGATATTAAATAGAGAGAATAATAAAGAACAGGAATAAAGAAGACAGACAATAATGACTGATATTGGATTTTGGGAATTGCATCAGGCCAAGAAATTTTGACCAGATTTTGGGAATTGGATCAGGCCAAGAAATTTTGATTGGATTTTGGGAATTGGATCAGCCCAAGAAATTTTGGTCAGATTTGAGGAATTGGATCAGGCCAAGAAATTTTGATTAGATTTTGGGAATTGGATCAGCTCAAGAACTTTTGATTGGATTTTTTGAATTGGGTCAGCTCAATAACTTTTGGTCAGATTTGGGGAATTGGATCAGGCCAAGAATTCTTTATTGGATTGGAATTTTGGATTTACTAAGTCTAACTTAATTTGGCAAAAGGCCACAAATATGGGGTATCCAGTGATGATTGAAATCACAAATCAGTAATAATAGTTTTCAAGACTAAGATATTTGTTGGAGTATTCCATGTTAGGTCTGCACTGTCAGTGGAGCCTCAAATACACCAACTTTATTCATTGTAATGGAATAAGACCCTCCTCATAAAAGAGCTACCTACCAAGTAAATGCTTCTTCAAACTCAAATATATATGACTAATATTTACCTATCCCCAAACCATGTAAATGCTTATAGACTCAAATATAAATGACCAATATTTACCTATCCCCAAACCAAGTTGCAGAATCAAATAACCGCTTGGGAATGCCATGTGCTGTAAGTTTGGATGTGTGGTTGGTGTAATGGATAATGGCTCAAGATTGTAAATTGAAGATCCGAGTTTCAATTCAAATCAAGTTTGTTATATTCACTTATAAGCAAATACCCTTGGCAAAGTATGAATTCACCTCTCCTTCCCAAAGCTATGGGTTAATTAGTAAAACTTGTATCGATAAAATCATTATTATCTAAAAAAATTTCTTAAAATCTAAAAATATTTTCTGGCTTTAAATAACCTGGAAAACACTGATAAGTCATAAAATATAAATCAGTACAGAATCAAATATTAATGACCAATATTTATCATTACATGAACCAAATAAATGTTTACAGAATTAGTTATAAAAAATTAAAAGAAGACTTATTCTAATAATAAATAAATTTACAAGTTGTGAAATCACCCAGCCCAAACCCAAGTTTGGCTCAAGGCATTATGGAACACTCATTGAAGAATGAAGCCATTTCAAATGGTTGGCAGTGCTGACAATTTCCTCATAACTATTGCTTCTTTGTCCCTGCATGATGTAAAAGATGACTTTTATCAAATGTGTAGTTGATATACTTACCAAAATCTACCAGCTTGATGCTTCCGTCATTTGTCATCAGAATGTTATGTCCTTTGATATCTCGATGAATGTAATGGTTTTTATGCATGTAATTGATGGCCTGAAAGGAGAGGCAAAAAAAAAAAGAAATTAAATGAATTCAGTTGATTCATAAAGAAGGTTTCTAAAAACACAATTGGGTTTCATTATTTTCTTGTTTAACATATCTAAGTGCATATACTTTCATTTTACACTTGACATTAGAAGAATAATCAAATAAAACACAAACACACATGCACATTTGAAACAAACTGGACAATGAAATATAAATTCCCATGAAAGCTGACACACAGGTGATTATAGAACAAGTAAAATGAACCATAACTAACCATACCAAAGGTTAGTCTTCATCCATGTTGTTTATATCTGTATTAGAAATGTATCTTCTATTATGAGTTTCATTTGCAGAACCAAATGGTAATGTTAGCCAGTTCCCTATAAGGAAATATTTGGCATTCATTGACCGAGCAGACAATATGACTTTTGGTTAAAATTTATAAAATCTTTCTCTTAAAATAGTGTTTCAGGAAAATCTTTCTTTTTATGTGCCATGTCCTTTCAGAACGTAGGTGATCATGGCTCTCCACTTCCTCCTATCCCTTGTAGCTCTCAATAAGTTTCATGCCTCTGCCACCTCCCCCAGACCACATTCTGTCATCCGCTTGCTTAAGCCTGCCAAGTATGTCATGCATTGCTTTCCCTTGTCTTTCTTTCCCTCTATTTGCCCTGTGAGTATCATATCATCCAAGCCCTTTTTTCTCATTATGTGTCCTAGAAATTTTAGCTGCCTCTTCCTGTTAAGTATAAGCCTACTCCTTGTTTGCATATTTTTCAAGACCTCCCCATTGCTCACATGCTCGGTCCATAATATCCTCAGCATCCTTCTGTAGAACCACATCTCCGCTGACTCAAGTCTCTTCTTCATCTTTGAGAAAACCGTCCAACATTCACTGCCATAAAGGAAGACAGATGTCATGTAACAACTCAGTACTCTTTACCAAAAAGATCCTTCTGTATTGCAATACACTGCCCAGCTTTTGGAATGCATCGTTGGCTATCCCATCTATCTATGAATCTCAGTGTCACACTTGTCGTCCTCTGTCAAAACACTTCCCAGATATTTAAACTTCCACACCTGCTTGATTTTAGTGTCCCTGACCTGCAAATCGCATTTCAGGCTTATTTTTTTTACTGATGACCATACATTCTGTTTTCTTGTAGTTTATGCATAGTCCCTTCTTCTTTCTCTCCTTCGTTACCTTCTGTAGGAGATTTTGTAATTTCATTTCTGTGGCTGCTATCAACACTGTGTTATCTGCATATCTTATGTTGTTAAGATTGTGGCTGCCAATGCTGAATCCTTGTAGAATTTCCAATTCTTTCAAAATTGCCTTGCTGTATAGGTTGAATAGATCTGGTGAGAAAACACATCCTTGCCTTATGCCCCTTTCTGTTTTGTAAATTTGCTGAACTCATTCTCTATCCCCATGCATACTGTTTGCTGCCAGTATAGGTTCTTGATTATTCTAATATCTTTCCCGAATATATCAAGGTTGCTGAGCAGTTCCAACAGATACTTGTGGCATACTTTGTCAAAGGCCTTTACATAGTCTATGAAACATAGGTATATATCCTCCAGTTTCTCAAATCCATTAAATTGCTCTTTCTGGTATTGAAGATGTCTTTCTTTTGTTTGAAATATTGTGGAACATCAATATCTTGATTGTACCATTATTTTCTCCTTGAGTTACATATGATATCCATTTTAGTTGTCAATGCTGTTGAAAGTCCTCAACCAATTTCTTTAAAAAAACATTTTTTTTTTTTTCCTATAGAAACAATTTTTCAGGAAAATAGGTTTCTCAAGGACACTATTATTACTCTTTCCAGGGGCTTCCTTCTTAACCTTTTGTTTGAAGTAGTGTGGGATATAAACATCATGATTATGTCATTGTTTTCTTTTTGAGTTACATGAACTATCTTTTAGTTATTGCCACTGTTGGTAGTTCTCAAGTGATGTGGTTTCTATTATTTGATACAGTCTATTGTGATTTTGTCGTGCCAGTCTGTGAGATTTGAATACATATAGTCCTTTCTAGTATCTTCAGGATTCATTTGCTCAAAGCAATGTTAAATGATTGATCTGAACAAGTATTACTCCCAGTTAGAATAAGTGAAAGCAGCAAATTGATGAAATTTCCCATAATTAATTTAAAGAAAACACATTGTATTCCATGAGGACACTACTAGACTGCCTTTCTTTGGTTACCAGCCTGAAATTCTCATCACAGATATGCATGGGATTGGGGCTGCTGATTAAGTTCAAAATCATTTTTACAGTCTTTTGGTGAGAAGATATATCCTTCACTCTGCACTCCAACAGATGCAATGCCACAAGCCTGTCACTACTTTATCACTATTTCCATGGCAAATGTTCAAATGAGATCAAATCCTTAGTTCCACTTTTACAATCACGACACACAATGCTACATCCATTGAGTCAAATCCGTCACATTTCTGCCATATTCCAAATACAAGATGAAAATTCCACTCAGCTTTTTCTCAATAACTGCTACAAACTCTCATGTGGATGCTTTCTGGAACACTAATTTGCTGGCCAAAATATCATTATCACTAGTCAGTGCCAGATTTACATATGAGCTGCATCTGAGGGCCCCATATAATAGAGAAGCCCCAAGGCATCTCTACTCTTGGGTCTCTGATCAAACTAAAAACAAAATTGAATAAAAAATGAATACATTATCACGAATTGTGAAATAATTTTAAATAAAAATTTCCATATACAAATTTGCAGGCATATTTTGGATGAGAGAATGCATGTTTTAACTCTTGAACATCGAGAAAAGGTTAAACAAAAGTGCACACCACAAAAAATAAATCAAAAAACAAGAAAATTCATTTTGTTTTAATGCAAGAAAGAAATCTGAAGGTGCATTGGCATAGAAAAAGATGCCTTCCAAAAGCTAAGAAAAGTATTAGGAAACTGGAAAATTTCATTACAAACAAAGAAAAGAATACTGAACTGCTAATTAATATCGGTCCTCCTATATGGCAGTGAATGCTGGGTAATTTTCTCACAGATGAAGAAAAGTTTTTCTACAGAAGGATGCTGAGAATACCATGAACTGAACATGTTAGAAACAATGAAGTTTTAGAGAAAATGGAAACCAAATGCTTAGCATCAGAATGACTCAGTTGAAATTTCTAAAGAATATAATGAGGAAAGAGGGCTTGGAAAATTTGACACTCATAGGATATAGTGAAAGCAAGAGGGGGAAAGGAAAACAGTGCATAACCTATCTAACGAACATGCATAAATGGTTGGCAGAACAGAGTTTAGGAGAGACAACAAAAAGACAAAAATTTACTCAATTTAGCTACAAATGACAGGAAATTGATTACCCACGTCATGAAGGGACTGGGCACATAGAAGTTTTCATGCTTATTTTCACTTTAATTATATATAGAAACTACAGAAATTATATTTTAACTCTTTTATGTTATAAAAATAAAAAAAATAGAAATAAGACAAAATATTAAGTTCTTGAATATTTTTTAAAAGTGCAATCCAACATGAAGAATTTCATGAACAATGGATTTGTGCATTCTTTGTACCAAATTGTTACCATTTTTTGCCTTTTTTCTCTTTGAGATGGTATGCATGCAGGCATGGTATTGTTTTTGGATTCTTCTTCCATTTTTATTTGCAATAACACTCATAAATATGAATGATGGTTGCTATTTTAAGAAGTAATGGGTTACAAATGAAAAAAAATTTGAAATTGAAAACTTTTTCCATTTCAAGTTCTTTCTGTTTTTTTCATTCATTTTCTCAATGAAATGTATCATCTCTGATATGTCTTTTCTGCTTTTCCATACAATCAAAATGGAATAGTCCATTATTTATGTGGTATTGGCAGAAGGCATTAAAAACTTTTATCTTCTTTCTTTCTTTCTTTCTTTCTTTCTTTCTTTCTTTCTTTCACTGAAACCAAGTAGTATCTCTGAAATATCTTTTCTCTCTTCCCATTTGATCAAAATGGAATAGTCCATTATTCATGCGATATTGGCTTTTATCTTCCTTCTTTCTTTCTTTGTTTCTTTCTTTCACTGAAACCAAGTAGTATCTCTGAAATGAGTTTTCTCTCTTCCCATGTGATCAAAATGGAATAGTCCATTATTCATGTGATATTGGCTTTTATCTTCCTTCTTTCTTTCTTTCTTTCTTTCTTTCTTTCTTTCTTTCACTGAAACCAAGTAGTATCTCTGAAATGACTTTTCTCTCTTCCCATGTGATCAAAATGGAATCATCATGAAATAGTTATGAGGTATTGGCAGAGTGTAACAGTCATGCAAACTGAGGGAGGGACAAGTCGAATTAAAATAAGGTGGTATTTTAACTCTTTTACATCAAAAAAATAAAGAAAAATGAAAATAAAACGAATATTAAGTTCTTTTAACAGTGCCATCCTAATTGAAGCATTCCATGAACAATGGATGTGTGCCTTCTTTGCACCAAATTGTCGCCATTTTATACCTTGTTTCTCTTCAAGAATTATGCATGCAGGCATAATATTGTCCTTGGATTGTTAATAAATCTTAGTAAATTGTAACCTCATGAATCCTAAAGTTGCCAATTAATCATTTCAACCTTAATGATGAACGACTGATTGCCTGTAACACTGGAAAAAGATTAATCAACTGATTATATCCACTGATTTCCAAGGCCCACTGTTTATGTATACAGCTATGTACATCTATCCTTAAGAAAATGGAATCAGCAAACTAAGTTTGAATTTCAGCTGATTATGCCTTCTCATCACTAATGTCATTAAGAAAGACATGAACCCACTTCTCCCTACAGTCTACAAATGTACTAAATGGAGTTTGAGGTTTTGAGTTTGTTCACTTAGTAATAACATAATTGGCATAGGCATGAATTCACCTTTCCCTGTATTCTATATATGTACTAAATGAAGGTGCAAGGTAACAAAGCAGTAATCAGTATGGAAAAATGGAATTAGCAAATTGAGTTTGAATTTTGGCTTAGATTGGTTCATTTCACTTGTTAATAATGTCATCAGAAAAGACATGAATCCACTAATCCCTGAATTCTATATATGTACTAAATGAAGTTGCAAAGTAACAAAGCAGTTATCAGTATGGAAAAATGGAATTAGAAAATTGAGATTGAATTTTGGCTGAGATTGCTTCATTTAATTTATTAATAATGATATTGGAAAAGGCATGAATCCAACAATCTCTGCATTCTATACATGTAATAAATGAAAGTACAAGGTAGCAAACTAGTAATCAGCATGGAAAAATAGAATTATCAAACTGTTTGAATCTTGACTGAGATTGCTTCTTTTCACTTATTAGCAATATCATTGGGAAAGGCATGAATCCATCTCTCCTTATTATTATTAATGAACGATTATAATAAACTTTACTTAGTTAAAACTGAATCTTTTCGGTAAAAATACTTATCCACTAATGCTGATCAAGTCATAAAAATGTCTCATAAATTCATCAACTGAATAGATTAATAAAGCTCAAAATAAAAAAAAAGAAAGAAAAAAGAATAAAAACAATTTTCACTGATTGATTCGCTTTAAATTCTTTTTTTCTTTCAGAATGTAAATTTGGTGATAAACTTGTCTACTTGACAAAATTTGCTATGACCTCTTCAAGGCCTCACAAATATATATCAGTATCACTCGTACTTTGTCCCACCCAATCAGATTAAAATAGATTACCTTTTCAACAACACCTAAGAATATTAACTCTAGCTGTGATAGTTCAGTGGTTACAGTAGCAAACTAAATGCCAGTTCAAATATTAGTTATGTGTAAATAAATTCTATTGTCTTTCATACATATATTTGATTATCTATCGGTCATATTATTTTAGGGTGGAGAGGATGTGCAGGTGGTGTATTTAATATTGGTATGGAAAGCGAAACTGACAAGCCGGATTCAAATTCCAGACTAGCTTCCTGTATTCACCGTTGCTCAATTGCTCTTGGGAAAGGCTTCTACCACTACCCATGACTATAGGTTGACTATAAGTTAAATAGACTGGGCTCTCTAGCGTTGGATGGCAACCAGTCTAAGAGAAGGAAAACTGAAATCCAAAATGTGGAGAAGACAATGGGAAACAATTCCATAACATTTCCAAGAATGCATAGCACTTTGCAGATCATATGTTAATGATAATGGTAATATTAGCCATTTTCTTATAAGAGAAAATTTGACATTCCATGACCAAACAACCAGTTTGGTTGAAATTTAGAAAATCTTTCTGTTAAATCAATTTTTCAAGAAAATAGGTTAGTAGCTGTTATTGCTCTTTCCAATATTGATGGTGGCCTCCTTTCTAACCTTTTATTTGAAGTAGTGTGGAATGTCAGCATCTTGATTATGTTATTATTGTCTCTTTAAGTTACAAGCATTTTATGTTTTTGTTGTTGCTGCTGTTGAAAGTCCTCAAGTGATGTGGTTTCTGTTATTTGTTATGGTTCTTTGTTTGAGATTCTGTAACACCATTCTTCAGTATTTAAAGATCTATGAATCTTAGCAAAAAAAAGAATACTTCTTCAAACATTCTGGATTGCATGTAAGATATTGAATTAATTTTGTTACTGTGAAGTTTGGCCTGGTCTGTCATCATAATTTTTTTTATTGGTGGCTGTTAGTTTCTATTTAAAAGAATAATTTTATGCTGTTTGGATTATCTCTGTTAAACAAGATAAGCAAAGCCTGATTCTTGGCAATCACTCCCAGACAGCACCCTTCTATTATCTTAAAAGGATAGAATGAGGAATACCAGGACAAAACTGGTGAAACTGAGTATTTTTTTTTATTATTATATATAAATATATTATAGGATAAGGAACAAATAGGAAATATTTATAAATTTAACATGTTTCACTTTTATTATAGCTTCATTAGAAATTTTTGGAAATGAATTATGGAAGAGAAAGTTTCAGTATTTGGTTCTGTGATGTTAGTTTTTTATTGTTCAGGTAGATCTTATGTGTCTTTGTCTTGTGATGGTAATATGTGTGTGTGTGTGGTTTTGTGTGTATGTGTATGTATTTACATTTGAATCATGGATAAACACATGCCAAAAACACTTGGTATAGACAAAGAGTCTATCATTCCAATCTATAAATCAACCATTCACCTTGCATGGAATATTGCTGCCATATATGGTCTGGAGCCCCCGCTGTTCATCTTAAGTTCCTTGACAAAATCCAGAGATGGATATGCAATGTGAGTGACCCTGATCTGGCATCTTGTTTACAGTCACTCTCTCACGGATGTCCCGTCTCTTCCCTTTGTCTTTTCTACAAATACTTTCATGGTAACTGCTTCGATGAACTACTTTTGCTGGTTCCCAAACTGCATGAATTTAAACATGCTACTAGGTTGGGATCTTAGTTCCACCCTTTCACTGTTAAAATGATTAAATCTAGCTGTCTTTTCGACTCCAATAGCTTCATATCTTGCACTTCCCATCTGTGGAATTTCCTTCCTCTTACTTGTTTCCCTGATAGCTATAATCTTCAAATATTCAAATGCAATGTCAATCAACATCTCCAGATGCCTTGATCTATTCCTTGTCCTTCTCTTCATCCTTTCCTCTACCATGCCTCTTTACTCTTGCTCTCACTCTCTGTAACCCCTTTCGTGCTAGTGGCACTTCCGCCTTGCTTGGGGTGAAATGCTTAAAAAAATACTTTTTCATATCACCAGCTTTCATAAAATCCATACTTTAAGATACCTGCAGCTGATGTAACCTAAGTCTTTCACCCCCACACCAAACATCCCCTAACTAGCATATGCATACTACTGGACATAAAGAAAAATGCCTATTAGACACATATGCACGCTTTATCACCCAGATCCCACAAGGTCAACTAGAAACATGGTGCATAAACTCACTGACATGCCAACATCTCACTACCATCTTCTGGAATTATACACACAGACACTAATGGACTGACACAAAAATGCCCCCGCCTCACACACAGATTAGCACCACCAGACAAAAAACACGTGAGGTCTACCTATCCGATGAAATGGACTGGAACTTTCTCTTCCATAATTCATTTCCAAAAAAGAATGTTTTTGATGAGGCTTAAATAATAGCAAAACATTAAATTTATAAACATTTTCTATTTTTTCCTTATCCTGTCATTTTGTTGGATTCTAATCCAAATTTTATCCCAAATTCATAGAAATATATACAGGTATCCTGCAGTGAATGCTGGAAAATCTCCTCACAGATGAAGAAGATACTTGAAGCAACAGAAATGTGATTCTACAGAAGGATGCTGAGAATACTGTGGACCAAACATGTGAATAATGACAAAGTTTTAGAAAAAATAGAAACAAGAAGGACACTTATAATTAATACCAGGAAAAGAGTTGAAATTTTTAGAACACATGATGAGGAAAGAGGGCTTGGAGAGTTTGATATTCACATGGCAGATTGAAGGCAAGAAGATTAGAGGAAAACAATGCATAACCTACTTAGGGAGCTTCATTAAACAGATGTAGAACAGAGTTTAGGAGAGATAACAAAAAGACAAAATTTATTAAGATCTACAAAGGACAGGAAATTGCAGAGAGTCATGATTGCCTATGCCCTGAAAGGTCGCAGCACATATTAGAAGAAGAAGAAGAAGAATCATCATCATCATCTTCTTCTTCTTTATTTTCATTTTACACAATCTAGAAAAAGAAATATTTCACCCAACATTTACTGCATGGATTGTACACTGAAGAAGGTTGCAGACAGAATGAAACATTAACATCAAAAGCAACAAAAAGAATGAAATCAATAGTCTGAATAACTATAGGCGAAGTGTAAATACGAAATAGAACAATCTTTATGCATGATTGCATTCTTTTTAGCTTCATTGCTTATAGTCACATGGACAATTACAAGTAGCTTAGGCAATGTTTTTGCTTGATTGCAGACATGTCTGTTTTGGTTGAGTGATACATCTCAAAAATATTTATTATGTAACTTATATATTTTTATAATTCAATGTCTTTATCCATTGACATTTAGAATCTTGTGGAGGAGGCAACAAGAAAAAAATATTGTTGTATTCTTCAGTAAATTCTTGTTTCTGTTAATGTGACTATTTTGCAAGTTTATTTAATCAATCTTTAAATATTTTCAAGCAAACATAAATATGGTATAATATTCAAATCATCTTCTTAAGGTAACTGCATAAGAAGAATAACAATAATAATTAATTCATATGTGAAGCCCTAAATACAGGTTTCTTTCCATTTACAAATATGAGTGCTTGTGCAAAAGTTTAGAGTGTCAGCAGTCCAAATATAAGACATGGGTTCAAATCTTGCCATGGTTAATTAGTTAAGGATGTAATTTCTGGGTAGATAATATTAGTTGATGAGGCACAGTGGAGTAATGGATAACGACTTGGATTGAGGAATCAGAGTGCCGAGTTTGAATTCCA
This sequence comes from Acanthosepion lycidas, assembly GCA_963932145.1. NCBI lineage: Eukaryota > Metazoa > Mollusca > Cephalopoda > Sepiida > Sepiidae > Acanthosepion > Acanthosepion lycidas. The sequence continues at coordinate 66,787,246 of OZ010591.1, forward strand.
GTCGAATCCATTACATTCACTTATGTGCTAATACCCTTGGGAAAAGTGTGAATCCTCTTTTTCCCTCCCCCCAGCTATGGGTAAATAGCAGGACAGACCAGTTTTTGTAGCCTTGGATGGCAACTGGTCTACCGCAGAAAGAAATGGTAACCTACTGCAGGGAAAAAAATCTGTTTCGTCCGTCATGTATCAAAAGATACATGATCACCTAAGAGTGTATCACACATGGTACATAACTGAACTGATCTGAAATGATACTATATAATGGTTTAGTACTCTACTCTTTATTAATTATTATTGTTTTACATAAGGATGAATGTTAGTAGTAAACAATAATGGAATTAAAGCTGATTTTTTTCTACAATAATGTTCACCCTGAACAAGGCCTAAGAGCCACTCGCGGTAGAGTATTGCAGATAAGAGGAAAAGTTTATGTGGAAGATAATGATTAACCTTAGATGTGTAACATCCTATTGGGGGTTGCTTCCAAAAAACAATGGTTTGTGGGAAGATGTTGCTCAAGTGGAACTTATATCTTACCAGTGGAATACAAAAGGAATGATGGTGGTTCACTACAATGTGGTGGTCATGGTGGGTTTTAGCTGTGAATGTTAGAACTGGTGAAACTGAGAAATAAAATTTGTTTATACATTTTCCATGGAAATAGCAATAGAACATTTTCCATCTGTGGAAAAGAGTTTGTAGGGTGGAAAATAATTCATCATTCACAAAGATGTGGAGATGCTTTTGGCCCTATCAAGAGTGGAAAATGAAGACTGGGCATCTCCTGCCCATATAAGGCAGTAGTACTATATTTTTGGCCTGATCTGGCTATTGTAAAAGTAGGGCATAGCAGGAGGAGTCAGGCACATACTGCTTATTTCTTGATAGGAAGGTTTAATAGTCAGTAAATTCAATTTTTTATACCATAATGGTGATGGTAATATTAGCTATTTCTCTACAAGGAAACATTTGAAATTCATTCAGTACTACTTTCAGTTGAAATTTATCAAATCTTTCCCTTAAAAAAAATTTTCAGAAAAAATTCCAGTAGCTGTTATTGCTCTTTCTAGTGTTGATGGGGGCTTTCCTTCCTAACCTTTTATTTGAAGTAGTGTGGAACATTTACATTTTGATTAGATTATTTTCTCTTTGGGTCATATGTGTTATCCATTTTAGATGTTGCATAAGACTGATTAGAAAATAGGCATAAATAGGAATAAAAAATATGGGGAATGTTTTTGAATGACCCTGTATAATAGAGTCTTGAGCATCATTTTTTTCTCAGTTGATATTTAGGTCAAGTTAGTTCTAATCTATTGATTATGTATCTGTCATAAAAAATAAAAGCTGTGGTAAGAGGGTTAATAACCTTATGATATTTTTTCAGCTGGCATGATTGGTAAATTTAGAAATAAAAAAATGAATTTCTGAATCTCCTTCTTCCTAGAGATCTCTAGTAGTGGGAAAACTCTTGCATTATTCAGAAAAAAAGAAGCATTGTCAATCTAAAAACTATTACATTTGGATAGTCTGTCAACTGGATGTGTTCTTCTTGTGAGAAAATCATTTTTGTGAGTTTTCATGAAAATCTTTTAGAGGAAACCTAAAAATAAGAATTACTTCTTCTTTTTTCCTCTTTCTTTATTACACATTCACTCATATGCAACACATAAAACTACATGCATGTATTGCTATGTCCAGTCTGGAACATGGTCACAATAACTGAGTGAATACTGAAATCATGTGGCCTTGTGAGTATTGAATAGTTTTCCACCCTACAACCCCTTTCCCACAGTTGCTATCCTCTCACTACTCTATTACTATCGCAGATGTTTGGGCAAACTACATTCTTTGGTTCCACCAGTCCAGACCATCAAATCTAGAACCTGCTATATCACATACACAGAGTTGATTCATCCTCATCCCATTCATATTCCATTGGTGAGGAGTAAGTTCCACTCAGACAACTTCTTCTGCAGAGCTGTTGGAATGTGGAATGGATTCCCAAGAGGATGCTTCCTTGATTACTACATTCTTAACCTCTTCAAGTCTAGGGTCAACTGTTAAGTATCCTATATATCTTCATAATATACAACCCTTGCTTCTTATCTATATTCCCTTACAACATCCTCATTTAGCAGCTTTCTACCTTGAGTGGCTCTTGTGCTTTTTATTGAGTGAAAAATAGAAAAAATCTTTAGATGCTACTTTCATCTCATAAATGTACATTTACCAGATATATGCTCATATTTAAAATCTAAATTTTCCTTTAGACTAAAAATGTTACAAGCATAGGAGCAAGTATAAAACCAGAAATATACTGGCCTGCAATCTTATCAAGTATCCTTAAGCTATATCCACTAGTGACATATGCGTGTGAGCTGATCAGTATAGAGGCTTGTTCATACAGCTTAAATAGGATTCCAAATCTCTTTAGAAGGTCACTGTCGATTTCACTGATCGGGTGTGGCTGTTGATAATTCTGAAAACACTAAAGATTTAAGCAGGTCGACAGATATGTGAACATTTTCAATATCATCCATGGGTGACATTGTCAGCTATGGGAAGACTATATATAGTATAGATTGTAAGGACATGCAAGAGAAGAATTTTTCCTATTGTGAAAATCATTCTAAATTTAAATCATATATTTTCAACAAATTATTATGTACAAGTGTCAAATATCTTCCTTTCTATTTATTAGGGTGTATTAAAAATATGCTTTTACAGACCTTTACTTAAAAGCTTACTTCATGTTCATATCTAATTCTAAGATGCCATTATATCATTATTATTATTATTATTATTATTATTATTATTATTAGGGTGTATCAAAAGTATTTTCATTTTTACAGACCTTTACTTCAAAGTTTATTTCTTGTACACATCTAAAGAATACCTATGACTTCACTATATTAATATTATTATATATGATTTAATATAATGCAATGCAGCTCAGAATGAAAACTCAGAGAGTTAAGTTTGAATTCCAGTTGGGTTTGCTTCATTCATTACATGCAGCTACCATTGGGAAAAAGCATGAATCCATCTTCCCCAGCTATGGGTTAAATAATGTGACTTATATCTGGAAAAGACATTGTTATTCTCCAAAATATTGTTAATGCAATATTCACCAGCAAAAAATCCCCAAAATCAGTTTTGTCATTAAATAACCTACAAAAGGTTGACTAACCGTAAAAATGAATTAATCAATCAATCAATAATACAATGACTATTGCAGCAACAAGAATGGTACCTCCAGTAATGCTCTGATCAGATGATGCTGATGGATTAAAGCATGGTTTGGGGGCTACATCATTACTACTAACCAAGAGTATCTTTGCAATACCTCACTATATCACCAGGTTTTGTTGTTTTTTTGTTACATTGTATGAGTAATAGATGTAAGCAGATGCAGTTTCCACTGAAATCTTTTTGTTTTGTCATTTCACCCTCAGTAAGTCAACAAAGCCAATATGACACAAGAGGTTACTGAATGTGAGAGAATATGAGAAAACATTAATAAGGAAAAGTAACAATTAAAAAAACAGAAATTAAGAAGACAAAAGATAATGGTTGATATTGTATTTAAATTTTTAAAGTTGACTGGAAAGTAAGAAGCCAGAAAAGAGTTTCACAAATGAGATGGGTGAAAGAAGTAACTGTTAGCACAGAATTTATGGTTGCATCTCTGGCCATTTCATTTGTAAAATGATGAGACCTTGCTGCCAATCTAGTACTGCGCTTAAATTTATAAAGGCTAGGTTCCAAAAAGGGAAGCAATATTTATTCTGTTATCTACAGAAATGTGGCACAAAGCCGAAAAGGGGATTGGGGAAAGGACGGTCTTCTTCTGTCTTAACTATAACTTAGCTAGCCGCAAATACTGACCCAATCGTACAAAACAATATTCCTGATACCAAAACAACACATTCATATGTACCTTTCTGACTACAACCACCATAATGCCTCTTTGTCTCTATGAAAATACTAACTAGTCCCCATATTTACAATTCGTTGTCTGTGTGTGGGGGGGGGAATAAAATAACAATTCTAAAAATTAAACCCAATGAATACAAAAAGCTATTTACAAGAAACTAAAGAAAATAAGATTAGTAATAAAACCCTCCACAATCACTTCCAAAAAGGGAAGCTCATCAGAACAATTGCCATGAAAGTATTTATAGAGAAAGCACAGGGAAACTATGCTGTGGTGATGGGAAAGTAACTGAAACAGAAGTGTTTAGTATACTCTTTTCAGGCATGGGTGCCATATATATTGGATACATGGCCAGTGGATGGATGAGTTGGTTGAGTAATCCAAAAAATGACTCAAAGAGTTGTCATCTCAATACTTGGCCAAAGTAGAGGGAGCAAAAACTTGGAAAGTTGAGTTACTAAAAGGGCTGCTATTAACTGAAACTGAGATATCCATAAAAGGTATGGCACATGGAATTAGAACAATCTACCCCACCATAAACAAAATAAAGGGTTTGGTTTGAAATTCCAACGTGTATCACCTGAAGAAGGTCAGAGTGTACAACGGCCAAAATGTCATGAATATGGCAATAAATATGAGGACAGCAGTCTGAATGATGTGGATGGTGTAAATACATATTGGGATTTATATATTTGTGCCCAAGGCATCAATTTGTGAGTAAGTTTCTCATTCACTCAATAATAATAATCATAGAAGTTAAAAATGTATAGATATGTCTATAATTTTAAGAAGAGTTATGAGCTAGGAATTGTTTGGGTTATTGATTATATCCTTTGTATTGCTGTTGAAAAGAGATCCTTCAATTTTTTTAATATATTGTACACATGAAGAAATCTGCAGAATGGTGTATCAGAAACATGGTGCTAATGATCAAAGCAACACAGAGTTCAATAATCTAAACAGATCATGAAGAAAATAGATCTGGATTTTCTTTCTACATCAATTCAAGGAAAAAGTCACTCTTCTCTAGTTTTTTATTATGTAAAGATCATAATATAGTATTTATTCTTTAGTGTCAGTTTATTTTGTTTATTTCTCCAGCAAAAATACTACAAGGAAACAGAAATATGTTATATACGGATGAACATATACAAGTATAAAATGCATACAGTTGCTTACAAAAAATATTTAATTATTTACCAATTATTCATTTTTATACTCTTTGGGGTAGTTTTTCCTTATGAATGTGGTGGTTGACCAGGGTGGTGAACAATTGGTCAGAATATCTTTTAGGCATGGAATTCTGACACAGATGGACTGCCTTTGTCTAAATTCTAGATATAAGACCAAAATGGCAGAAAGTCAACAGAGGGCAGCATTCATGCATTTGAAGAGTTGTCATGCCTTTCTGCATTTAGATTCCTTAGAGAACTTAGCTTGCATTTGGTAGAATCTTAAGCCGATGAGTGGGCATGTGTTCCTTTGAAGATCTTAACATCAATTGTAAGAAGGAAGAATGTGTGGTTGTCAGTAAAAGAAAGACCTACATGCGCATTACAAATTCGCGGTAGAAAAATGAAGCAAAAACAAAAATGTAACTATCTAGGAATATTTTAACAGATGATGGAAAATGCAACACAGAAATCTGAAGGTGCATGGGATAGTGAAAGTTGCCTTCTAAAAGCTAAGCAAAGTATTATGAAACAGGAAAATTTCATTGGGAACAAAGAAAAGAGTATTGAACTGTTATATTATTGTAAACTGGTTGGTAACTATAACACCGGTACCTTTTCCCTTTTCTGTAGTCAGGCTCTCAGGTTTGCATTCGTGTGGTACAAAAATAAGTTCACCTTCAGATAATGCATCACTGTTGTCATTTGCCGGTGGGGTTGCATCAAGTGCAGGACAGAGATCCTTTACATGACATGGAGTTCAATATGGCAATGAATGCTGGACAAGCACCACATAGATGAAGAAAAGACTTGAGTCAACAGAAATGTAGTTCTAAAGTAGGATGCTGAGAATACCATGGACTGAACATGGGAGCAATGAGGAAGTTTTAGAGAAAATGGAAACCAAATTGACATTTATACTTTGCATCAGAAAGAGGCTATTAAAATTTCTGGGGTGTATAATGAAGAAAATTTGACACTCACATGACATACTGAAGTCAAGATTGAAAGGTAAAAGCCGCACATAGCCCCTCTCTAATGAGCAGTTTGTGTAAATGGTTGGCAGAACAGGGATTAGAAGAGATAACAAAAAAGAAAAACTTTACTAAGATCTACAAAGGACAGGAAGTTGTGAAGAGCCATGACTGCCCATGTCCTGAAGGGATACAGCATATAGAAGAAGTGTATATTTTTAAATTTGTGTTATTGGATAAACAACATTTTAAAAGTAAATATGATTTTTTTTCTTGAAACATTAAGATATAGGAAATATTTCTAGTTTTATTTCTGGAATTCAAAAATGTACTATGTATGTATCTTTTATCAGTAATAATAACAATAATATTAACAATACTACTAATAATAAAAGCAGAAGTAGTAAAATGCACAAATCATTAAAAATTGAAATTGGTATTAAAGTTGAAATTAGTTTCCATAATTTGGAAATATAGTGAATTATTTAAACACAAATATAAAGTATAAAATAAATATATATTTAGTTTTGTAATGAAATAAAGAAATTGCTCTTTCCAGCTTGCATACACACTCATACACACACACACACACTATGCAGCTACATGGAAACATAAATATATACATATGCATGCACACTACTCAGATCATGCACACATGCATATATGCACATACCTATGCACACATATATGAACACTTAGATGCACACTACTCAGATCATGCACAGATAGGAACATTTGTACACAGACAAATGTGTAAACTATGCACTACAAAGATAGATATATGCACACATATGCACATATGCTACATAGATACATGCACACACACATACACATACATGTACTCATACAATCCTGATAAAAATGTATCATTATTTTTATTTTTTAGAAATTCACAAAGTATAATTTTCAAGAAAGATGAATTTGCGAAATTTCATTTGTATCAGTCGTTGATTCAATAAAATTAAAGTAGTTCTTATATAAACAGTTTGGGTTATTCAATAAAAATATAGTAGTCTATTTAATCTGTTTGGGTTATTCAATAAAAATATAGTAGTCTATTTAATCTGTTTGGGTTATTCAATAAAAATATATTAGTCTATTTAATCTGTTTCGGTTATTCAATAAAAATATAGTAGTCAATTTAAACTGTTTGAGTTATTCAATAAAAATATAAAAGTTATATAAACAGTTTGGGTTATTCAATAAAAATATAGTAGTCTATTTAATCTGTTTGGGTTATTCAATAAAAATATAATAGTTATATAATCAGTTTGGGTTATTAAATAAAATTATAGTCATTATTATATAATCAACTAATATTCCAGGTAAAAGCACTGTTAAACTCATAATAATTAATATACAGATGAGTAAAACTAACATAATTCAGAATTTAAATTAATAAAAAAAATTACCTAAAAATATATATCCAAATACTAATGTAAATCAAGTTTTCAGATATTTCAGACAGGAGGTTCTATACTAAAAACACAATCATTAAAATGAAAATAGACTAATTCATTTTTTATGGATTATTAACCTTTTGCAGGTTATTTAACGCCAGAAAACATTTTTTAGAGATAATAATGTTTTAGTAAATACACATCATACGCCATAGTTGGGGGTAAAAGAGGTGGATTCATATCTTTCCCAAGAGCATTTGCACATCAGTAAATATAACAAATCCAACTGGAATTGGAACTTTTTAACAATTTCAAGCCATTATCCATTATACCACCCACACATCCAAGCTGACAGCACCTTGTATCCCCAAGTTGTCACCCATCTTGGTACTAACCAAACTCAGCATTGCTTAACTTTGGTGATTATATGGGAACTAGTGTTTCAACATGATGTGGCCATTAGCCAGAAATAGAATAAGCTGTAATAAGCAGTAATGCTCTGTCAGAACATCTAAGTTGTGGATAGCCATGATCACCCACCTCCCAAAAAGACATGACATATAAAAGAAGCTATTTAGTCAAAACAAATACAATATCCAGAATTAATATCTGAAACTGAATCAATTCCTATATATTAAAATCAATGTATAATTAATATGTATATATATATATATATATATATATATATATATATATATATATATATATATATATAAGAATAATTAGCAAAAAACCTTAAAAATCCGTAGTCAGTAATAAATTTATTTTGATGAATATAATCATATTCAACTCATCAGACTGACTACATTTTATGAAAATTGGTGGATATATATATATATATATATATATATATATATATGCGTGTGTGTGTGAGTGTATATATATATATATATATATATATATATATATATATATATAATTGTGTTTTTGGGCAGCAATTTCTCTTTAATAGATGTTTCATTGAAAATGACTGACAATGTATTTCTGTATATTTTGTTTTGCTTGTGTATAAACAAGAGATATATTTTTGAGGATTCAGTGTGTGTGTAGAAATTGTTCAAATGATTGTTCATTGTGAATGTCTGGGGCCAATATATTAGACATTTTCAAGGATTTGGCTTGTTCTATTGCAAATGGTGCATAAGATTTTAATTCCTGAATATGGCCAGTACACTATAGTCATGTTGTCTAGTGAATATTATTTTAGGTTGTTTTTCTTTTTGCATTTTTTTTTTAATTAGAGCTTATTTTATTTTTAGGTATTTTCTACAGTTAGAGTTGGTGGTAATAAAATAAGCCCATCCCATCTCCCCCTTTCGCTTGTAACCATCCACTATAATAAAATAAACATTTTCAGCACTAAAGCTGAATTAGTCAAATAAAGCTTCATAAGCTTCCATATAGAGTTGTTGCTATGTTACAGCCACAACCAAAATCTTTGAAAATTTGACTAATTGGTTACTTAAAGGCACTTGAAATGAACAATCATTTCAACAATTTTTTCAAGATGTCCGAAAAAGAAATTACTTGTTTATGTACAGGTAAAAACAATAAAATAAAACAGAAATACCTTGGCAGTCATTTTTAATGAAATATATGCATATGTGCACATGTAACTTTTCACAGAATGCACAGGTATTGAACTCTGATCCTAGATGAGAGATATGAGAATCAAAACTTTGACCCTAGGCAGATATACTGTTTCTAGACAGAAGTGTCAAGTCATATGTAAATCATCTTGTCATTTTTTTATATGGGTTATATGCTAGCATGATAATGATTTACCTTATGTGCTGTTAAACAAAGTTTAATTATACTGTTACTTGCAATTTGGTATTGTGCTTCTATGCATATAAATTGATGAGGTACAACAGACAAAATTAGAATTTAATATGGAAAATAAACAGAACAAAACAAAATGATGAAGGCTAGAAAAAAAACAACAAGGAAATGGTAAAAGGAGGAATACCTTGCAGTTATATCGTCTTTTGTAGACATAGAGGAAAAGCTGATTACTCTTGTTCCATTGCCACCAAACACAGCAGTCACACTGAGGGGCGATGTAATAATACTCCATAATCCAGGGCATAAACAAAGACTAACCCCTGAAAACATTGTCAGGCAATAAATGCTGAGGAAGCAGGAAAAGTAATGAACCAAAAAGAAGACATGCATATGCAATGGAGGTGGCTGGTTAAAATGTGGCACCAGAGAAGAGAATTCACAGAACCCTTGTATGCATTCATTCACTCAACTTTGAAAAACTGAAAATGGCAAGAAGAAAAGAAATGTGCTGGTTATCAGATATGGCAATATGGTGCCACAATCCAACTAGTTGTTTGATCTAATATTGCTTGGTCATATTTCAACAAAAAATCTCATATGATAGAGACTTTAAGTCTCATAATAGCAGAAATTTAAGGAAAATCAATCAAGTTTTCTTCTTTGTTCGCTTGCTTTTTTTTTTTTCCTTTTTTGGTGACTGTTTAGCAGAAATTGAAACACTGTGAAAAGATTTAGTATTCCGGATACTAAAATGTAAAATTCATGTTGTTTACAGTTTTATATGAAAGATCGATTTTAAGGTTCGTTATTGAAAGATGATAGATTGTGAAAATGTGTTAAAATCTATTTAGGCAAATTACATTTAAGAACACATTTCATGTGTGTACAATATAGCAGATATTAGTAGGGAAATAGAATTGGCAAGCTGAGTTCAAATTTCAACCAAGTCTTTTGCATTCCCTTTTGCACAAATATCCTTGGGAAAGCCTTCAATCCATCTTTTCTCCCTCCAGCTATAGATTAATTAGCAGGATAGGACTAGGCTCTATAGCCTTGGGTGGCAACCAGTCTAAGGGAAGGAAATTCTGAATATCAAACTGTGGAGAAGGCAATGAGAAACCACCATACTGTTAAATTTAATTGATTTATAATCTAATCGATGAAGCATTGTCAATGATTATCAATTTTTGACAAGTATTTCTTTCATTTTATTTCTACTACTTCCTATTAATTATTAGTAACAGATATATTAGTATTCTTTGGCTAGATCAAGTATTGTGAATTATTATTAATTTTTGGCAAGTATTTATTTCATTTTATTTCTGCTACTTTTTTATTACATTAGTAGTATCAGATATAATAGTATTTGTTGGTTAGATCAAGTATTGTCGGTTATTATTAATTAATTAACCACTCCACTATCTGTTGTAACTGAGTTATCAAAAACAACAGTAGAAAATCAGAATTGGTTTAAAAACAAGTTTATTACCTTTTGTTACAGGGGAGCATAATGTAAAATAGAAACTAAGAGAGAGAATGCTTAGTCATGAATGACTAACTATTTTCTGCAAAAGCTACTGCTGTTATTGCTCCTTCTGCTACTCCTCTTGATGTAGGAGATTTTTATGTCTTTTGTCTGATGGCCGAGTTCAAACTTGTAAGGAAATATTCTCCCTCACAACACTATCTTTCTCAAGAATGTATGGCAATTCATAGATAATAAAGATTTATCTGTGGAGAGTCACAATTGTCTTCATCCTAAAGAGACAGGATAATTCTTAAAAAAAAGAGAGAATATTAGATATTTTAGTTTTGTATAAGAAATTAACAAATTTTAATGAATAATCACTTTTCCTGAGTCTTTTGTTTTTGTTTTCTTGGTTAAGATCAAGATCAATATTATTTACACTCGGACTATTATCTTTATCTTTGTTGTTATTATCAAAACGTTTTTAAACTCAGGATTGTCCAACCGAACACTAGCCGAGTTCATGAATTTGTTGACATAGTAATTGTGAATTCAACTTCTGGCCTGGGTATTGTGGGTGGAAACAGAGCAAACAATAACTGGGTAGTATTAAATAAGAACAAAACAAGATATTCCTAGACATGATTAATGGGATGAGAACAGTCTATTACCTGTCGATTAAATAAAGTGTTCAGTTTGAAATTCCCTGAAGGTTACCCTGTACTGACAGACACCTGAAGGAGGTTGAACAGCACCATTGGCTGAAATGTTATGATATTAACAACAAAGATGATTGATTTGTTTTTTACAGCTTATCAACAAAGATAAGAACAATAGTCTGAGTGTAAATAATGTAAATAATGATAACTCGTCATCTCAGAAATACACATCAGGTGATCAGGTGATAATAATTCCAAATGTAAATATTGATAGACCCTCATCCAAGAAATTCAGACAGAAGTTAGGATCAAGTTATCTTTTTTAAAAAATATTTTGAATCTCTTATTATATATTAAGTTATCTATTATTATTACTAGATTACCTTTCCCTGCAAAAGATGATGGCAATTTTTAATTTTTCTTTATTTTATGAGTGCACTGTAATTACAAAATGACTATTCATTTATTTGCAAGTTAAAAATAATTTAAGACAAATAATGTTTTAAGTTTAAAATAACAGAAAATTCTATTTCTTCCATGTCATCACAGAGATCTGCAGGCAGGTAAATTTTGCTAAAATTCACCTAATACAAGGCTTGAGAGTTACTAAAAGTAGCAGGTTACTATTAAAATGGTTATAATGAATGTTGTTTATTGATTGGTTGATTCATTTTCTACAGTTTATTAACTCTTTGCAGGTTATTTAAAGCCAGAAAATATTTTTAGTTTGTAAGAATCTTTTGTGGGGTGAGATAATAATGGTTTTGTCATACAAGTGTTACTAATTAACCCATAGTTAGGGAGGAAAGAGATGGATTCATATATTTCCCAAAGGTACTTGCTAATACAATGGAAATTGAAACTTTACTCTCCAATTAACAATTCCAAGCCATTATCTATTATACCACCTGCACAACCAAGCTTGCAGTACCTGTTATTCCCTAGCAACCACCATCTAGGTATTAATCAGGCTCAACATTGCTTAACTTTGGTGATTGTATAGGAACTGTTGTTTCAATGTGATGAGGCTGTAAACCATAATGGATGTTTGTGATATGAGTGAAAAAGGAAATGGTAGAAGTGAACACTATGAGAATAAGGAGGATATATAATGATTGACCTTTAACTTGAAGAGGTTAAGATTGTAGTGTTCAGGGAATCAGCTATATGGAGGTTTGTTTCACAAAGTAGCAGGTCTTGAGAAAAATTTGTCTGAGTGGAACCTTCTTTTTACATATGGAATATGGGAGAAATGTGGGTGATTTGATTCTGTGGTAGCAGCCTGATGTGTCCTAGCTGTAAAGGTATGGACTGATGGAACTAAAGAAAGGAGCTCATTTACCATGGAAATAACAATAGACTTGTAGCATTGTGTCTGCATGAAAGTGTATGCAGAGTGGAGAATAAGCCTTCCCTTATAAACTAATTTTGTACTCTATGAAGACTGAGTAGCTCTAGTCTAGATATAGCAGTCATTTTTGGTCTAATCTGACACTTGTAAAGATCAAACAAGGCAAAAGGTGTCAGGTACTTCCTGGAGTGATGTGTAAAAACAAGTGTATTAATATACAGATTATTTCAACCATGCTTAAATATCACACTTGACAAACAGATTTACATAAGACATTTCAGGATTAATGAACTGCTAACACAAACAACTCTCGAGATTGCATGATTGAAATTAGGACAAGAAAATCAAAGTCACACATCAGCTCAAATTAGATCACTAGTTTCACATTTATAAAATCAACCACCAAAGTGGTTTAACCTTCATACAACAGACTTGCCACTGACTGGCCTTGACCAAATAGACAATACTTGTAATCATTTTCTATTGGCTAAATAAAAATCTGACTAAAAAATATTCTCACATTGGCTTAGTAAACATGTAATCTCAATATTTAATTCCCATTGGCTAAAAAATGTAAAGCTAAAAAACTTTAATAAAATAAGCAGACATAAATTAACAAAACAATTTCTCATTGGTTGAATAACCCAATAACTGCAAAAACAACTGTTTATCAGTTGAATGTATTACAATTTGCAATGTTTCCCATTGGTTACATTAAAGTATGTTTTTCATGGGATGTACAAATAAGTGTTATTAAAAAACAATTTTACAAAGTCAACAAAGCATAAAACCTTAAAGATTAGTTTTCTAATGGTTAATAAAAGATATTACAGCTAAAATGATTTCTGTATTTGTTGATAACTAATGAAAGATTTGTCTACATTTTTTACAGTCAGACAAATGTCCTCATCATTGTTGTTATGATCATAACATTACAGCAGCTGCGCTGTCTGTTTTTTTCAGGTATCAATTAATCTGGGTAACCTTCAGGGAACTTCAAAGCTAACACTTTATACAATCTGCAGGGACAGACTGTTCTTGTTCTGCTGTCCGTGTCTGCAAATATCTCAATAAGCATGAGAACTGTCTACATCCCATAGATTGAATTAAGTGTTCAATTTGAAATTTCCTGAATGTTACCTGGATCGACAGACACCCAAAGAAATCTGTAGAGTTCAGTGGCCAAAATGTTGTGATAGTAACAACAAAGGATGAGAATATCAGTCAAACTGCAAATAATGTAAATAATGATAACTCTTCATTCAATAAATTCAGACAAAAATTATGAATCTGTCTATATTTCTTAGATGAAGTATGTATTGTAACTATTTACACTATTTACATTGTTTGAATTGTTGCCCTCATCTTTTTTTGTCATATTCACAACATTTCAGCCATTCTAAGCTCCAGCATTCTTCAGGTAATATACACTGGAATTTTGAACTGAACCCTTTATTTCATTCCCAAGGACACAAGGTCCAGTGGATAAAAGTGTTATAAAGAAGTATTCCAGTGACACGACCCAAAGAGTTGTGAGTTCAATACCTGGCCCCAGCAAAGATGAACAAATCTTGGAGAACTGAGTTACTAATGGAAAATAACTGAAACTGAGATATCCAGAAAAAGCATGGCACATGGAACTAGAACAATCTACCCTAGTGGACAAAATAATTGCAATGTATATCACTTGAAGGAGGCAGGAGTCTATAATGACTTAAACATTGTAAATATGACAATAAAGATGAGGACAACAGTCCAAACAATAAAAATAGTGTAAAAAATTGCTCAATTTATTTCCTAAGCAAATTAAAACACAATTGCTCACATATAAGGCAAACATAATTCCTTCTAACTCACTATTCATATAATTCATTTAAATATTTTATAACCAGTTATTTAGTGAGGTTATATTTTTTTTTTATCCTTTATAGAAAGACCTGATAGTTAAATGCCTAAATTACACTCTGCTAGCAAATTATGGCTTATAATTAGTTTAGTGTGATGTGATATAGGTAAAATGTCATGTGATATAGGTCAAATATCTCATCAGCTACTCCAGGTCAGACATATTGATCACTGTCTTCATTAACATTTTAAAATTATCTTAAATAACCGATTAACTACAGAATAAAAAGACCCAGGACTGACAAATTTCTCATCAGATATCTCTTCAGCTGCTTTTTTTAAATTCTAGAATTAAAGGCTCGAGAGTAACTTAAAGTAGAGCGTTACTGTTAAAATGGTAATGATGAACAAGGTGTGTAATATGAATGAAAGAGTCTATCCCATTAACATGCAAGCTTAATTTAATGAGAATATTGGCATAATATTTGGAAATAAATGCTTAATATGTTGAATAAAGTGTTAATAAATTTAAGATTTCATTGTATTTGCCTGAATCCTTAAACAGACAAGTATATCCATATACATTTCCTATAGATACAAATTTAATATACAGCATCAAAGAAAATTGAAAGCATTCAGTTATCTGTATTGAAGAATGAAATCAAAAGAAATAATTTATTTGTTTCAGCAAGATACTTTACACAAGAGATAATCTTGATACTTTTAATTTAGACAATATCTAGGGTAGGACATGTTGATCAAAATTCTAAAGTTATGTGATCTACTTAATTCGCCACTTGGGTATGATGAGCTAGATATTTTATAAGATCTTTATATTTTTGTAGTGAAAAGTTTGTAGTTTTTCTGACTTATAAATAAATTCCTGCAATCCGTTTCTTTAAGTTAAGCACTGTCTCCTGTCTGCTACAGCAGTCATTGTTCTGCCTGTTGCCTTGTTATGCACTTTTTTATATCCTCAATGACAGCCAAAATTTGCATATGTAAAAAGAGATTCTCATGTGAGCTTCTCCAACTCTGGGATCTATCTGTTTTAAATATGCAACTTGCAAAGCCACCATTTTCTTTTTGGGACAGTTTACATGCAGAATACATTCAAATCCATTTTCGTCCTGGAGGTAAGCTATTTTCTCTAGTGTTACATTGAGTGTTGCAAAAAATGCATGCAACCCTGGACCACTTTGCTCCTTTATGGTAGTTCACTACAATTTTACAGATGTTTGTGCTATGCGTCATTAAATGCTTCTGCATAGTCTATGAAACATAGGTATACATCTTTCTGTATTTTTTTGGCTCACTCTGATATCATTCTTATTATAAACTAGCAGTAAAGCCCGGCATTGCCCGGGGATGTAACAGTAAGAGATAGATCAAGTATCAACCATCATAAAGACTGAAAAATAAAATTGACAAAGATTATTGTTTAAGGTTGATGGACACGCATGTCTTAATTAGGTTTTTTTTTTATGAATTGGTCAAACCCAAACTCAAACAAAAACATTGTTTTCAATCTTTATGAGTCCACCAATTAAATAGAATTTTTATTATAAACAATTGTCTTGTAAATGGAATTTTTAAAGCATTCTGAATGTAAAAACAAAGAAAAAAGTGTGCAAGACAATAAGAAACACTACCTGCCAAAAAAAAAAAAGTGAAGTTTTGTTGAAATCGGTTGAAAAATGTAGGAAATCCGATCCCATATATAAACGAGCAAACACACACACACACAAACAACCTGGGTTTTATAATAAATATAACTCTATATGAGTTGTCCCCCTTTCATTCTCGCGATGCCTCTTAATCGTGTTTTCAAATTGATTTCATGCAAAAACAATTGTGTTTTTCCAATTTTTGGCGCTGTCAGAACCACTGCAATGTAATTTTACATAGTCCTGTGAAGTTTTGTTGAAATCAGTTGAAAAATGTAGGAAATCCGATCCAATATATAAACGTACAGACACACACACACACACACACACACAACCTGGGTTTTATAATAAGTATGATATTGCATTTATTGTTGCAGTGCGATTAACAAAACATGCAGTTTTGGTACTATTGCTAGTCTAATTCTGTTACACACTCTATTCATCAGAAACTGGACAATAAGCTTAGGTATATAGCTCACTAAGCAGATTGCCCAATTGAGCTCACATTAATTTGTGACTGATTTCTTAGATAGTGCTCTGAAGATGGATCTACTAGGATGTTCTGGTATGTTGCCAGTGTGATATATTTCATTTATTATTTCTTGTCAATCCCTAAATTATATAAGCTGATAGCGTCTCTTTTACAATGTCATCTGGACCTGTTGCTTTCTTTCTGTTTAGCTTGGGCAATGCCGATCTTACCTCAGACTTTAATATTTTGGGTCCTTCCATAGTTTTGTGTGTATTCTTCTTCTTTTTCTTCCAGTTCACATGCAATCATGGCTCTCTACAAGTTCCTCTCCTTTGTAGCTCTTAGTAAATTTTGTCTTTTCATTATCACTCCTAATCTATGTGCTACCAGCCATAACCTCATTAATCTACCTAACATACCTAAAAAGTGGTAAACTAGATATTTTATAAGAAAATTCAATATATATGTGTGTGTATGTGGGTACATAAGTATAGATGTTGTTGTCATTGGCAGAACTCATTGCCAAGTACTGGGGTGCTCAGAGAAATTTCCTTCCTTCCTTTTGAGCCCTATGTTGGGTCTGAAGAGATGTCTGCAGCCAATACATGGTAGGGTAGGAGGTTTCAGGGAAGGGAGAACTGGCTTTTCTTCAGGCTCTCTTCTATTTGTCTTCTGATGTTTTTGAAGGATGATGTTTTTCATGGACTGCTCCTCTGCAATTGGTTGAGTATATATGTACATATAATATATATATATATATATATATATATATATATATATATATATATATATATATATATATAAAGCATGGTGCTATAAATTGGGCAGATTTTAAATGTGAATTAAGTTTAAGTGTCTAATTATTTTTTCTTTTTCTTTCAGATTTGGCAGACGTTTGGGTTATATTATTTTTCACACATAATTACCACGACCTAAATGACATGATCCAATAGAGAAATAAATAAAAAAATCCATCAATGAAACACCCTTTATATATATATATATATATATATATATATATATATGCATCTTACTATTAAATGTATTTCTGATATTGAGTACCATATATATATATATATATATATATATATATATATATATATATATATATATTGTTTAAAATAAAAAATGTATTTATAGGGCAATGGTACTCAATATCAGAAATACATTTAATATTAAGATGCATGAATCTAAAAACTTATACACTAATATTAATTTTAAAATTGATAAAACATAAAAAGACTCTGATTCCATATAAATTTTTAGCAGTCTTAAAAATATATGAACACTCGACCACAATATATTAAATTATAAGCATAAACATTTCTACTTTTCTGTTTATGTCAGTTATTTTTAATTATTTCTCAAGTGATACACTTGACAGAAATTCTTCCGTCTGGCAGCAATGAAAAGAATAGTAATTGATCATTCAGTGCCAAGAACTCTAGTTCAGATGATTGGCTGTCAGACAATTTGTAATGAAAATTTGTCAAATGTATGTTTAAATATGTGTCAAAGTGAAACACATTTTGTACTTCCTAGATTGTACCATCTCTAATTCATAGCTCACATCTTGAGCTATTCCTCTTGCTAATGGCCATACATTCTGTAAGATACATAAATATATTTATATGCAGATATGCATGTATAACAATATACACCTGTTAAATTCATATGTATAAATTTTGTTATAAGTAAGTATATACTTACTTATAACAAAATTTATACATATGAATTTTGTTATAAGTAAGTATATACTTACTTATAACAAAATTTATACATATGAATTTAACAGGTGTATATTGTTATACATGCATATCTGCATATAAATATATTTATGTATCTTACAGAATGTATGGCCATTAGCAAGAGGAATAGCTCAAGATGTGAGCTATGAATTAGAGATGGTACAATCTAGGAAGTACAAAAATGTAAATATTGAGAAAGTGTTTCAAAAGACAATGAGAGAATTTTGAAGGATTTTGAAGGAGCCTATAGGAGAAAAGGAAATTGAACATAGAATAGGCTGTGTCAGAGTTAGTTTCACCCAACACTGCAAATTGCTACAAAACCAAAATATCAAATTGAAAACTCAAGTCAGGTTCTTAAATAGCCTCATCTGATTGAGACTTTCACCAAAACTATTCAGAAATATCTAAACTGCCAACTGTATTGTTTTTAAGCTTTTCACTCCAAGCAAGACGGGAGTGCCATTAGCATGCTAGGGGTTACAGAGAGTGGGAGCAAGAGTAAAGAGGCATGAAAGAGGAAAGGATGAAGAGAAGGACAGGGAATAGATCAAGGCATCTGGAAATGTCAATTGACATTGCATTTGAATAGTTGGAGATTATAGCTATCAGGGAAGAAGAGGAAGGGAGTTCCACAGATGGGAAGTGCAAGACATGAAGCTATTGGAGTAGAAGAGATGGCTACATTTAACTGTTTCAGCAATGAAAGGGTGGGACTGAGATGCCAAACTAGTGGCACGTTTAAATTCATGCAGTTTGGGAACTATCAAAAATAGCTCATCAAAGCAGTTACGGTGAGAGTATTTGTAGAAAAAACAGGAGGTGGCAACGGCATGTCTGTGAGAGAGATACCAGATCAGGACCAACCAAAATATTTGTCTCTGGATTTTGTCGAGGACCCTAAGATGAACAGTGGGGGCTCCAGACAATATATGACAGCAATATTCTGTGCAAAGGTGAATGGTTGATTTATAAATTTGAAGGATGGACTCAGGCGAGAAAAACTTTCTGGCACAACAGAGAGAACCAACTTTCCTTGCAGTAGATGAAACTATTGATATACAATTGCTTTCTAAGATCAATGGTTAAAAATGGCTTTGAGTGAGTGAAGCATGTAGGTGTTAGAGTGGACACTCCTTCTCCAAAATTCCTGAACTGGTGCTACAGAATCACCAACAAAGAACTTTATCTAATAACAGAAACTATATTACTTGAGGATTTTCAACAGTAGCACCAGCTAAAAGTGATTACACATGTAACTCGAAGAGAAAAAAAATGAATATAATCAAGATGTTGACATCACACACTACTGTGAATAAAAGGTTAGGAAGGAAACTCCAATCACTATTGGAAAGAGAAATGACTGTTAATAGACCTGAGAAACCTATTTTCTAGAAAAAACCTGTTACTATACCTGAAAACCTATTTTCTAGAAAAAACCTGTTACTATACCTGAGAAACCTATTTTTTAGAAAAAACTTGTTACTAGACCCGAGAAACCTATTTGCTAGAAAAAACTTGTTCTCAAATAAATTTCATTAGAACTAGTACTGGCTACTCAGTCAATGATTAGTGAATGTTTCTTTGTAAGGAAATGGCTAATATTGACATTACCCTTTTTTTATGTGCCATGTAATTTCGAGATGTAGGTGATCATGGCTCTCCACCTCCCTCCATCCCTTGCAGCTCTCAGCAAGCTTCTTCCCTCTGCTTCCTCCCCAGACCACATTCTGTCATCCACTTGCCTAAGCACGTCAGGTATCTCATGCACTGCTTTCTCTTGTCTCATTTTCCCTCTATTCAACCTGTGAGTATCAGATTCTCCAGGCCTTCCTTCCTTATTATGTGTCCCAGAAACTACAGCTGCCTCTTTCTGATGTTAAATATAAGTCTTCTCTAAGACCTCATCATTGTTCACATGCTCATTCCATGATATCCTTAGCATACTTCTGTAGAACCACATCTCCATCTCCTCAAGTCTCTTTTTCATCTTTGAGGAAATTGTCCAACATTTGCTGCCGTAAGGAAGAACAGAGGTCATGTAACAGCTCAGTATTCTTTTCTTTGTTACCAAATACTCTGCTCAGCTTTTGGAATGTACCCTTGGCCATCCCAATATGTCTACAGACTTTACTATAAAGATTCAATCACATTCTCACAGATGTGAGCCAGAATTGGAGATGGTACAATCTAGCAAGTATAGAAATTCAACTACCTGGGAAGTATTTCAAAAGACGTTGGGAAATATGTGACAGAATTTCTGAAGACCCATATAGGAGAAAAGGAAATTGAACATAGAATAGGCTGTGCCATAGGTATTTTGCCCAATACTGAAAATTGTTACAAAACCAATACATCAACCTGAAAACTCAAAACATGTTTTTAAATAGCCTTGTCAGATTGAAAGTTTCATATGAATGTCATACATAGCACCAAACCTGTTCAGAAATATCTAAGCTCAACAGCTTTCTAAGATCAATGATTAAAAAGGTCTTAAGTGTGTGAAGCTTGATGGTCTTGGCAAAGGTCATTCTTCTTTGAAGATTGTGGACTGGTGCTATAGAATTGCAAACAAAGAACTATACCAGATAAAAGAAACCACATCACTTGAAGACTTTCAACAGAAGCACCAACTAAAATGGATAGCATATGTAATTCGAAAAGAAAACAATGATACAATCAAGATGTTGATACTCCATACTACTTCAAACAAAAGGTTAAGAAGGAAACCCCCATCAATATTGAAAAGAGCAATAACAGCTACTAGACTTGAAAACCTAAAGATTTTATAAATATCAACCGAAAGCAATACTACCTTCTCGGTCATTGAATGCCAAATATTTCCTTTTAGGGAACCGGCTAATATTACCATTACCATTGAAACAGTCAAAGCCTTCCAAAAGCTAAAAAAAGTATTAAGAAAAAAAATAAAGTGGAGAATTGGCACAACCAAAATATATCTTGACAGAAGAATGCTGAGAATATTATAGATAGAACATATAAGCAAGATGGAAATTTTAAAGAAAACAGATAAAAAAGATGCTTATATTTTGAATCAGAAAGAGTCAGTTGAAATTTCTACAACGCATAATGAAAAAACTGCTGAAATTATGTGTAATGTTCTGAGCACTTTTAGCCATTATTCATTTTCATCAAAAGAAAGTAGAAGTTGAGAGATAGACAGTGGAACATTTGTGCTGTTAAAAGTCTGGAGATAGAAATGAGATGCTGATGGAATAGATTTTCCCATGACTAAAATGAAATTACAGTTCAAGGGCATTTCAACATGTGTCCACTAAAATATAAACATTTTATTGAATAGGTTTATACAGTGTTTCAGCATACTGGCCTTGTTCAAACCACTGCTAATATTAGGTTGGTGCAAAAATAATGACATAATAATGTCGTTTTTTGACGTATTTTTTAACGTCAAAAAACGACATTATTATGTCATTATTTTTGCACCAACCTAATACCAGGTTATGCATTCTCTCGCAGAAATTGTAACTAAGGTTCACTCAGGATAGTTGCAGTATAAACCACAGGTAGTCATTATCTGTGTTGAACAAACACAAATATGACTGAGCAGGAGTCTGCAAAAGGGATTGGCTAGCTGACCCAGTATATATATATATATATATATATATATACACACACATGCATATATATATATATATATATATATATATATATATATATATATATATATATATTTAGGTAATAAAATGTTTGTAATCTGTATAGATAATCCCAAGGAGAATGTAATTCAGAGAGCTCAGTGTAAAAACAGAGCTAATATTAGTTAAAACAGACAACCTTAAAGGTCCATAGGTTATATTTTATTTCCCCAGGAATGGGATTTTTTCCCTGGTTCCTCAGGTCACATTTCCAAGCATCTTGGTTGCTTGGAAGTTGCTGAGGAACCAGGAAAAAACATCCCATTCCTGGGTAAATAAAATATAACCTATGGACCCTTAAGTTTGTCCTTTTTTTAATTTAACTTGTATATATATATATATATATATATATATTAGGTTGGTGCAAAAATAATGTCGTATTCTCACATATGTTACTATATGAGAAAACGACATTATTTTTGCACCAACCTAATATATATATATATATATATATATATATATATATATATATATACAGGGTTCAGCAGAAATACTTCCCATATATACCTCCCAGAAACACCTAACAAATAGTATTAAGACATTAGCTAGATGAAGACTACCACAAATGTCTTTCCATTATGTAGGAGGTAACTAATAATAAATATACATTTTATATCTCACTGATAGCACAACCCTGAGATTGAAAACTGATGATTGCATAGTGCATGAAACCCATATTTGTGCTAACAATGAGGAAAAATATATATTTATTATTAGTATAAAATTATACATCAAGCACTGTTTTATTACTACCAGAACTCAATGTGCAATACTTTATATTTATATACACACACACATACGCACACACACACATATATATATATATATATATATATATATATATATATATGTGTGTGTGTGTGTGTATGTGTGTGTATATAAATATAAAGCAGGGATTTCATTGATGTTAACATATATATGCTTTTGCATCTGAGTGTTTTTTAAGCCATCATCCCATGAAAGAGAAGGTAATGTCATTGAAATCATGTCTTCTCAGAGAGAGTTATATTTGAAGCACGTGGACTGTCCTTAGGGTTGACATTATTCCCAAGAGGTTAAACTTTGTGACAATAAAGTACAAGAGCTGTTCAGAGAATTCATGATACACTGTGCACAATTTTGTCTACTATCAGCTTATCTGAAAAGTGTTGCTGGTCTTGCACAAACCATTACCCCTATAAACATTCATTGGTGTGAGTAGTTTAATAGTTTGGTTCTGTTTTCTTCTCTCCTCTTTTTGAAATGACTACCACAGACTGCATAAAATAGAGAATAGGTTGTCATAAAGATAATGCCAGCTTTGAAACATCTTGCCTTAGCCACCAGAAAAAGTTTAGATTGGGAACAAAATCCAGATGCAATATATATAATCATATAATAATTCTTCTTGTTCCTTAGCACATATATTGCACTCTGCCAATACCTCATAAATAATGAACTATTCTGTTTTGATTGCTAGGAAAGATGAAATTCTTTATCAGCGCTACACTTTCATTTCAGTAAGAAAAAAAGAAAGAAAGAGTGATAATGCTTTCATGTATTTAACATCTGCTTCCATAAAATGGAAAAAACTTATAAATTTCAAATCTTTTCATTTGTACCCCCTTACTTCTTTAACTAATGACCTGTATTCACACTTATACTAGTAATTATAATATTTCATTAAGTTTGTTAAACTCAAATATTTAACAATGCATTAGGGGAATTTCTATGGGTAATTTATTTTCAAGGATCTCACAAGGAGATTATTCCATTATGAAAAAATTAAAATAGAAAATTTAAAAAATTTTCATTTGTATTTCTAGTATAATTTAATATATAGATATTTATAATTGGGATAAGAATGATCTTGAACAAAAAATCAATGACCTCAACCAAGTATTTCAAGAAATAGAACAAACCTTTCCAAAAAAGAAACACTGAGCAGTTGGAATGACAGCAATGATGGCGCCTGCCCTGAATCCATCATAAAAATTAAGGATGTGCAATTAATAAATACTAAACACTTCAAATACCTTGGTATATGGATTAATTATAACAAATTTAGTATATAAAAAAAAAAAAATATAGGTTACACCTGTGGTAGTTTTGTCCCACACTGCAGGGTAATCTTCTTCTATTTGCCAGGTCCCTTTAGGACATTGATAATCCTGGCTCTTCACAATTTCCTACCACTCTCCCAGTTTTTCTCCTTTTATTAAGGGATCTTCCCTCAGTTTGACTATCCATCCATCTATCCATCCATCCACACAAGCTTGTCAGGGGAGTGGCTCACTGCCTTTCCCTATTTCTCTTACTCTCAATATGTCTGGTGAGGGTTAAGTCTTCCCAGCCCTCTTTCCTCACAAGGAGTCCAAGGAATTTCAACTATCTTTTCCTGTTTCTGAGAAGTGTTCTTTCTGTTGCCATTTTCTTTAAGCAAAACCAAAATATGAACCTGAGAATTTGAGTCATGTTCTTAAACAGCCTCATCAGATCTAGACTCTCATATGAATGTTATACATGATGTACAACTGACAAGTGTGAGAACTACTATAAATTTTCCATAGTTAATGCTCTGCTGAGCTTTTGGAAGGAACTTTCATTATCCTAATGCATCTTTGGATTTCAGTGTTACACTTTCCATTCCCCTGTTAAAAGATTTTCCAGATATTTAAATTTATGTACTTGTTTGATTTTGGTATACCCAATTTTAATTTGCATATTGGGCTGTTCTGTTTGCTGACAACCATGTATTCTATCTTATTGCAATTGATGTTTAATCATCTGTTTTCACTTTCCTTTACTAATAAATTCAAAACATGTCAAATACATTGGTGTATGGATCAATTATAACAAATTTAGTATCAGAGAAAAGGAAACTGAACATAGTGTTGTGCTAAGGGTAGTTTTACCCAACATTGCAAATTGCTACAAAACTAAAGCATTAATCTAAAATCTCATGTCATCTTTTTAATAGCTTCATCAGATCAAAACTTTCATATGGATGTCATGCATGGCATTGAACTTGTTCAAACATATTTAAACTGCCAGCTGTATACAACCATTTTCTCTGATCAATCATTAAAGACAGCTTTGAGCAAATGATGAATGTAGCTCATGGCATGGACTATTCCTCTTCAGACCTTGTGAAGTGGTGTTACACAATCACAAGCCAAGAACTGTACGAAATAACAGAAATCATATTACTTGAGAACATTCAACAGCAGCAACAACTAAATTAGCGCATATAAGTTGAAGAGAAAATAATGATATATTCAAGGTGTTGATGTTCTACTCTAGTTCAAATAAAATGTTAGGAAGAAAGCTCTTGTAAATACAGTAAAGAATGATAACAATTATTGGACTTGAGAAACCTAATTTCCTGAAAACTAACTTTTAAGTGAAAGAATTCATAAATTTCAACTGAGTAGCACTGGGGGCTCGGTCAATGAATACTGAATGTTTTCTTTTAAGGAAAAGGCTAATATTGCCATTACACTTATGGATATTATCATTACCCTTACGGCCAATATTACCCTTACACTTATAGCTGATATTACCTTATGACTAATATTACTATTATCATTATCATTATGGTTAATATTACCATTAGCCTTACAGCTAATATTACCATTACACTTATGGCTAATTTTACCATTACCCTTATGGTTAATATTGCCATTTTCCTTATAGCTAATATTGCTATTATACTTACACCTGATATTACCATTATTCTTAGGGCTAGTATTACAGTTACCATTACAGCTAGTATTACCATTATGATTATGGTTAATATTACCATTACATCTACTGTTACAAAACCCTTATGGCTAGTATTACCATTATGCCTAATATTGCCATTACATCTAATATTACCATTAACCTTACAGCTAATATTACAATTATGGATATTATTTTTAAGGAGAGAGAACAATAAAAGAACATCAATTAAGAAGACAGAAGATAATGACTGATATTGTATTTAAATTTTTCAAGTTCAAAGTTATTGGAAAGCATGAAGCTGGAAGAGAATTCCATAAGCAAGGAGTGTGAGAGAAGAAATTGTTAGTATAGAACTTGTGGTTAAATCTTGACATTTCAATTGTAATTTGATGAGACCTTGCTGTCAATCTATTGGTAAAAATCTATCTACTATCTATCGCTATATATGTATATAGATAGAGAAATAGATATGTAGGTGAGACTGGGTTTATTAGCCTTGTTTGGCAACCAATTTAGGAGAAGTACAATTCTGAATTCAAAATTTGAGTGGGATCATTTGGTGAACTTTTGGCACACTAGCCCATTGGTTCTTTGTATTTGATTCTTTTAAAAAGGTGCCATCTGTTTCTTTGTTTAATCAATTCACCCAAGCAAGCCAATAATGCCACTAAGGCACAAGGGGCTACTGAGAATGAAAGGGAATGAGAAAACTTTAGGCAGCACCAGGAACTCAATCCTCGAAAGGAAACTTGGGATAGACCTCTACTCCTGTTCAAAAGGCTGGGAGTAGTGTGAATGAGACAACAGCTGCACCTATCTATTCCTGTTAAAAATACTAGTTTTCACTACTATAATCAAATCATGTGTGAGTAGTTTGGCTGTTCCATTCTACTAAGAACTAAGCAGCTGAACGAGGTTATAGTAGTTCCAACGAGAGAAATGTGTGTATATTAAAAAAAGAAAGAAACTGCAAATGTTTTTAGTTGTAATGTGGATTTTTAAAAAAATATTAAGCTTTATTTTCCATAATTTTGCTACATGGGTTTCCAGTCTTATGGCCATCATCAAGCAAAGATGGAGATTCAAGATGAGATAACAGTCCAAGAAAGCAGTGAAAAAGACTTGAAAATGAAATTGTATATGAAAGCTGTGCTGCAACTTGTAACTTCAGGACAGAAAGTTAGAAGGTTGGAGAGGCCGAAAACCATCTTGAATAAGTTGGAAAATGATCCCGAAATTATATATATATATTTGAACTTTTTTTCAATCCTACATGAGCTTCTGACCCTTACCTATGATTAATTAATAATGAATATGTTATTTTTGCTTATGATCAACTTCATTACGATTCTTCTGTTAAGCTTCGAGAGTAATTATACATTCTTATTACTCAAAGTAGAGTCCAGTAGTGTTAGAAAAACCGTGGAAAATTCCATTATATCTTTAAACATTTCTAACATACAACAGTTCAAATCTTAATCTAACAATTGGGCAATTTTGCTGTTACACGATTTGTACCATGTTTTTGTTATACATGGTATATATATATATATATATATAGAGAGAGAGAGAGAGAGAGAGAGAGAATGAGAGAGAGAGAGAGATACTCTGTGTATGACAGTAACAACCAGCCTGAATTATTAAGTCCCTAAAAATTTGCCTGACATCACAAAGTTGGAATCAGCTATGATAGAAAGCATGTTCTCATTGGGACTTTTATGAATCTCTTAGCTGTTACCCAAAACGTAAACAATAGTAATTTATTTGCATTGAATTCTCTTGAAGAGTTTCAAGTGACAGTGCCTCATCCATCAGTTCCTTTGGATTAAGTCTTTATTATTCTGCGAATAAAACATGCCAATTCCACAGAAGATCTTCAATTTACTATTGACCATCCATCATTGCTATAACTGAAAAGGCTATCTACAAATGAAGACAGACTACCCTCAGCCATTAGAATTTACTAAATATAATCAGTCAATTTTGAAGCCTTTCCCTGGGTTCAAATTTTCATTGTTGTCATATGGCCAAATCTAATATAACAATGAATTAATGTATTGGCTGGCAAATGCTTGTAGCACAATTACAACAAAAAGACTTTTGTACTCATATTATCTTTTGAATGAGAAAGTTCAAAGTTCTCATATATATTAATGTTTCTATAAATAGTTAATTTTAATTACATTTTTAAAACTTTGAGAAAAATACATGCAGTTTTTCAAAAGACTAACATACATACATAGATACATCAGCGTATTTTTTTGTTGAGGTAGAACCAGAATTAATCTTGCATAAAACAAAGTAGGTCCTGCCTAACAAAAGATTTGTCACAATGATTTGAGGTAAGCTTTTACAAGGCTGGGTGCACTTCCTGATGCCCTACTCAGGCACTCATAACACTATTTTTATTGAGATAACATCTCTTGGAAGGTTGCTGTTCAAGTCTTTAGACCCCCACTCTAGCCATATATATATATATATATATATATATATATATTTGTGTATTTAAGTAGTACATTCTCTTTTAGACGTGTCTGATTGAATAAATTACACATATTATGTCTGCTAATTTTTAACAAAATCTGTTCATACTCATGAATAACCTTCCGTGTATTGATGTTAAAGGATGAGAGAAATGTGCTATAGCTGTTTAAATTTCTTTTATTTTCGTTTCTCAAGTACTTTTGATCTTTATCCAAGATCATCTTCAGGGGTGCAAGTAGTACAGACCTATATGTTGTTCATTAGTGTAAGTATTTATATAAAGATGTGTGTTGTCATCCATTACCATAATTTTTTCGTTATGCTTTTAAATGCTAAACAGTTGACAATGTGCTGAGCATTCATTAGAACATGAAAAAATTGACATTACATATGTGTTTATATATATATATATATATATATATATATATATATATATATATATCAATGTTATCTATTGGCAGCTATAAGAAGCTCATCTGCTTTTTGAAAGGTTTTCTTTTTGTCCTGTGGGGTAACATGTCACCCTCCTCACTAGCAGAAGAGCTAATGGGGAAGCTGGTTTAGATACCAACCAACCAACTGTCCATGGGGCAGATTGTAATGGGTTACATGTTACCTGTAGCAGACCTAAGCATGATCTGATTATAGTCTAACCTGACTAAGCGTATTAAAAATGACACTGATAACCTTTTATATTTATCTCAGTTGGTCAGTTCTGTATTAACAATTTTGAATATTAATTTTTTCTCTTCCATCTTATAGTTACCATAGAAATAGAATTTGAAATCATTAAGTGTAAATAACTCATGCCCTTACCTTACCTTACAACAATTCAAAGAATACATTTTTTGTCAGTCTGTCATCATATAATATCAAGATTTATGGCCAACAAATTTTCTATGGTTATTTATGGGATCCGAGAGAATGTTTTTTAACATATTCAATCAGTTAAGTGCCGTATGTGATACACGCTTGGGTGATCACGTCTCCTTCAATTCATGACTAATTAGGCAGAATATTTTCCCACAGTAGGTTACCATTTCTTTTCTGCAGTAGGCTAGTTGCCACCAAAGGCCATATGAAGCTGTCTTTCCTGCTATTCAACCCATAGCTGAAATGAGAAGCGATGAATGCATACAAGTCCTACAAATAAACCTATAGCATTCACTGTATTCATACTTTTCCCAAAGGTATTAGTACATAAATGGCTATAACAACTCTGACTGGAACTGGAAGTGACCAGGTTTAATGTTGCCTAACTTTGGTGATCATATGAGAACTGTGAATTCAATGTGATATGGCCATAAGCCGATTGCCTGGGAATACTCACTAATCATCATTGTGAGAGAATATTGCCTTAACAATACTTTAGAATAATAATGATTTTTCTAGATGCAAATCCTACTATTTAACCCATAACTACAGGCAGGTTTGAAATCAGAGTTTTCTTTCTCCTAGATTAGTTGCTACCTAAGTCTATAAGACTCAGTCTGTCCTGTTATTCACCCCATAGCTGAGGAAGTGATGAATTCATACGTTTCCCAAGGGTATTTGCGTATAAGTGAATGTAATTGACCCGACTGGAATTTGAACATGGCACTCTGATTTCTCACTCTGAGCCACTATCCATTATACCACAATGCACATCACACACTTAATATTTAAAATATTACTTTTTTGTGAAGGTTTTGATTAACAATGTTTAATGTAAAGTTAACCGCTATTTTGAGTCCATCACTTTCTTCTTTTCCTTCCTCTTTATGTGCCGTGTCCACTCAAGACATTGGCAATCATGGCTCTCCACGACTTCCTGTCCCTTCTAACTCTCAATAAATTTTGTCTTTTTTTTATTTCTCTTAAACCCTGTTCTGCCATCCATTTACTCAAGCTCATTAAGTATGTTATGCATTGTTTTCTTCTCTCCCTCTTGCCTTCAATCTGTCCTGTGAGTATCAAATTTTCTAAGCCCTCTTTTTTCATTATGTGCCGTAGAAATTTCAACTATCTCTTTCTGATGTTAAGTAAAAGTTTCCTTTTTGTTTTCATTTTCTCTAAAACTTTGCTGTTGTTCACATGTTCAGTACATATTATCCTTCTGTAGAACCACATTTCTGTTGAGTGAAGTCTTTTCTTCATCTTTGAGGAGATTGTTCAGCATTCACTGCCATATAGTAGGATTGATATCATGTAACAATTCAGTACTCTTTTCTTTGTTTCTAATGAAGGTTTTTCTGTTTCTCAATACTCAGCTTAGCTTTTGGAATGCATATTTGTCTATCCCAATGCACATTCAGATTTCAGTATTGCACTTTCTATTCTGTTAAAACACTTGCCAGATATTTAAATTTTTTTACTTTTTTGATTTGATATCTCTAATTTGCAATTTGCAATTTGCATTTTGCATTTTGCTGTGTTTGTAATATGAGCAATTGCAGTATAAATGTTAACCTTATAAAAATATCATTTGGTGTATTTTTTATGCTAAATGTTACAAATATTACAAAACACTGTTGTCATTTCATAAGTATTGAACATATTTACTTAGATTTATTAATAATTATTGATCAAGTCTTATATTGAGCACTTTGTTGGCAGGAGTTCTGTAAAATATGATATACATTGAATTGTATAATTTGACATATATTATTTGGTAGTATTGGTATCTAGGATTTTTATTTTACTTCATTATATATATATATATATGTAAATGTATATATATATATATATATACATATATATATATATATATATATATATATATATATATAGATAGATAGATAGATAGATAGATAATAATAGTGGTCAATATACACACACACACACACATATATATATATATATATATATAAATATAT
Organism: Acanthosepion lycidas; assembly: GCA_963932145.1. Classification (NCBI taxonomy): domain Eukaryota; kingdom Metazoa; phylum Mollusca; class Cephalopoda; order Sepiida; family Sepiidae; genus Acanthosepion; species Acanthosepion lycidas. Next base: position 66,818,451 of record OZ010591.1, read on the forward strand.
ATATATATATAATAAAAAGGCTTAAACACTAATATTCCATGGTCATAATTTATTCCATTGTAATCGTAAATACAATCCAATTCATCAGACATACAAATTCAAAAAGAAAACAGAAAAGAACAACTCCGGAAATAAAAATTGAATTTAGAGAGAGTGTAAATATGAGAGTGTGGGACGAATGTTAGTGTTAAAGAGAGGGGTAACATACGAGAGAAGATGGGAGATTAAAACTTAACAGAGAGGGTTTTTTTTACTAGAGGTGAGTGGAAGGGGAAAATATGAATGTTGTCGGATGTCTAATACATTAAAGATACATTTCGTGGTGACATACACACACCATAGACAAAAGATGTGTTGGGGGAGAGAGATGGGGCGGGGGAAATAAAATTGAAGGACATTTACTGAAAGGGCCAATGTGTAATTGAGAAAATTTGACAAAATTAATATCGGCTACAGGTTACAAATCAAATATAAACATATAAAGAATATATATATATATATAAATATAAAAGTGAACATAGAAGTCAACACTTAGAGGCGACAGTCTGTTTCATGCTATATGCAATCGTCAGGCCACGTATGCTGTTATTTTTCTCGGCTATTTATATATATATACGGGTTAGTGGTGCATTGTGGGTATTCTGTTATGGCGGTTATTTCACCGGAAGTCGTTTGTTTATCTATTTAGGTCAAATTATATTGCTTGTTTTTATTTTTGTTTCTTATTTTATTTATTTATTTATTTATTAACGTAGTAAAAATTTGTTTATATCACTTATTTAACAGTTTTGTTTTGGTTTGGGAATTTAATTAAAGCTATTTGTTCAGTTTTGGGGTTGATTGTTGTAGTTCATTCTAAGTATTATTTTGGCGGGAACAGTTTTTAATTGATTATCTTTATTTGGGATTGGTTTGTTTATTTATTTACTTGGATGAATTTAGGTTAATTTATTTTACTTGTATATTTTCTCTTTTCGGTTTTCGATTTTTAAGTAACATAGTATTTTTTTATGTTTTCTATTTTTTTTTTTGTTATTTTGTTATTTTTGCTTATTAGTATATTTATTTGTTTTTATTTTATTTTTTCCGTTTTTAATTTTTTAGGTTACGTAGTAAAAATTTATTTTCATGTCTGCATTTTGAGATGAGTTCGGATCTTTTGTTTAATAATTTATTTTGGTCGGGAAAAGTAATGATAGCTATTTTTTCCTCCGAGCAAAGTTTGCAAGTTTTTGATTGGTTATTGTAGGCTGATGATTTTTTCCTTATCTTCCAAGATATTTTTGGTGTGATGTTCGTTTTGTTTTTAATTTCCCAGATATACTTAGAAAGCATTGTACTGTTTGCATATTTACTATTTGTGAAAGATGTTTTGTGTGTATAATTTCTTTGTTTCCAGGGTCCTTCAGTTATACTATGTATACTTTTTCTTCATTATATATATATATATATATATATATATAAATAAATTGCTAAGAGGATAGAATCCAGGTAGAACAATGTCCAGGACAGAGTAAGAATATAATATAAAAGGCCCAAACACAATTCATCAGACCTACAAATTAAAAAGAACTTTCTTTTTGAATTTGTAGGTCTGATGAATTGGATCATGATTATGATTCCAATGTAATAAATTATAACGATGGAATATTAGTGTTTGAGCCTTTTATATTATATATATATATATATATATATATATATATATATATATATATATATATATATATATATATGTATGTATGTATGTATATAATATATATGTATATATATATGCATATAATGTGTGTGTGTATTTGATTAAAAGCCCCCAAAAGTTCCTGGTTGATTATTTTTTTTTAATAAATGTTTTTAATCATAAAATTTGAATAAATCACTGAAAAATATAGGTCAGGATATATTTATGTAAAAATAAAATACCAATCAGCAGCATATATTCACAGATACAAATTGAAAATCAGAAAAACGATTAGAAACATCAAAATAGTAAATAAAAGAAAGCAGATCAAGGAACATTTCTTTTTAATAAACATGCATAAATAAAAGATTGGTATCCAGGTACATACAATATATGTGTATATAAATATGAATTAAATAAATAAATATAGATACAAGCAACCATACACACGTGATAATGTGCATATATAAATTTGGAAATAGATATTTTATTTAATCTTTGGTGTTAGCAAAACAGTGGTAGTACAAAGCTATAAAGTATATATTAATAAATATACATATAACCTTACATTGAAAGTACAACTGAGTTTCATGTTCATTACAATTTTTGGATACTTTTAATGGTGATGAAGTGTTTCAAAAATTCTGGGTCTCATGGAAGCAATGTTATATAGTGTATTAATTCTATGTTTAATAATTATATAATGAGAATTTAATATTGAGGTATAGATTTGGATTGAAGTTACAAAATTATAGGGTAGGGATAAAAAATAAAAAAAATTAAATAAATTAAAAATAAAAAATAAAAATTGGAGATGTTGAAAAAATAAAATAAAAAAATAAATATTTTTATTGTCATAGAGGTTGTTAAATATTTGTTTAACATTATATTATTATGATGTAATATATATTGCTCAAGGGTTTATGTACAGCTATAGCTAACATTAATGTTGTTTTTGTTGAAATTTTTTTCAGTATTGGGGTATGGTTGAAATGTTTATGGATTAAAAAAGTTTTGACATTGTGTTTAAAAACAAACTATATTGCAATTTTCTATGCTTATGTCTATTGTTATCTGTTTTGTTTTTATCTAAGTATTCTAGTTTAACTTTGTGTTTGTATTTTCTAAGGCATCTACATATTTGCTTTTGTGCTTGTCAAAAATATTATTGCTAGAGTTAGCTGAAAATCTAAATTGTATTGATTTGTGTAAATTATTTAAAATTTTAGGGTGATGGTGAGGGTCCTTGCTAATATATCTATGGTTGTACAGTTCTTTAGTGTCAGGTTAAATATTCTCTTATAGGTCAAAAGTGGCATCCAGAAAGTTGTTTACCTTGGTGTTGGTGTCAGTACTAATACCTAATCCATGATCCTTGAAGAATTTGGTTAGTTTTTTCTAAGTTGGTTTGTTTGTTGTGAGTTGGTATTACATAGGAGGATAATCCCATCATCCCCAAAAAGACAGCATTGTTGATAGCAAATGTGTGAGTCTCCAAAGTAGCAGTATACCAAACAATTCACAAGATGCCACCCTTGATTTCTCAATACTCCTCTTTTGTTTACTTCCATTTTCAAAAACAGTGTCTCTCTAATTTAGAATTTATTCCCAATCTTATTTTTAATCTTAAATATTAATCTGAGCTTAAATTAAAATTCAAAATTAAACTACAATCCATTTAAATATTTTAACTCCAATAATATTCCACCTCAATAATAATATATCTTACATGAACCAGAAAATTAAAAAAAAAACAGTCAACCCAAAATATAAATAAAAATGAATATAATAATATTTCCAGCACTTATATACATACATATATATATATATATATATATATATATATATATATATGAACCTAAAGAGCCAGGTAAACCTACCTAGGTTTCACCTATAATATATATATATATATATATATATATATATATATTAAGGCATTAAAAACAAGAAATTTTATATTGTAGGCCATGATAGATTTAAAACAAAAACACACCAGTTGACCGGTTTTGTCCCCTCTCATCAGAACTGTTAATGGGAAACTAAAATGAATGAGTGGAACAGGGAGAAAAAAATTATTATAAAAATTATACCAACAAAGTTGCTAGAAGCGCAGCACATTCATGTCATGCATAACAAACTTTTTCTTTTTCTTTTCCTCATAATTTTAGTTCCCCGTTAACAGTTCTGATGAGAGGGGACGAAACCGGTTGACTGGTGTGTGTTTTTGTTTTAAATCTATCATGGCCTACAATAAAAAATTTCTTGTTTTTAATGCCTTAATACGCTTCTGTACTGTTTCAAACATATTTAAATATATATATACACACACACACACACACATATATATATATATATATATATATATATATATATATATAATGTTCAACAGAATGTTTCTACATTCAACACCATCACTTGATAAGACACCAGAAGTGTTAAAACAAAATGACTGTTTTTGTAGTGATGTTATAAAATGTTTATGTTATAATTTTTGAATAAATTATATATATATATATATATATATATATTATTTGGCATCGTCTAGGTAATCATGTCTATGAATTTTTCACATTCATCTAAAGTAGAAAAAATATCCATATTAATTTAGAAGGAACAATTTTAAGAAAAGTTATATGTATGACTGTTTCCTTGGTACACTTACATTTCTGTCTCAATTGAAACTTTGTTCCTTGATCATTTTAGCAGTTTGAAAATGTAGTACGAGTTCTAGTATATATAGATTTCCTTCTGGACTTGGTCAGATTATATACAATACCATATTATAGTAATTTTTTCAAGCTATGGAAGATTATAATATGTTATAATATACACTTGAAATTATCAAAATCTTACATTTTAAAGTTCAAATTCTTCTAAAAATGACAATTGTTGTATCACTTGACAGAATACTTGGATAATTGACATTGTAAACTTTATTACCCAGGGGCACTTTTACACTCCTAATATTTCCTCTCAAGTTAACAATCTGATCCTTGTGCACCTGTTCCGATCATATTTCAACTAAAGCTACCTGGAATAAAATCTGTTCATAAACAAGAGTATTGATGACTTTTTATTTACTGGGACCCTGCCATCCATAAGAAGGAGGCAAGGATTGTATTCTAAGAAATAAAATCTTTAAATTTCAGCATGACTCCTATGATAATTTTATTGAGGAAGAATTAATTTGATCTGGATAGTTGAATCCACTTCTTGTTAATGTTTTCAGGATTTTGAGATCTGGTTTTGGAATCAATGAACAGTACTAAGATAACAACAGCATTCAATCAATGAACAATAATAAAATGACAACAGCAACCAATCAATGAACAGTACTAAAAATGACAACAGCAGCCAATCAATGAACAGTACTAAGATGACAATGGCAACCAATCAACTTCTAACTTGAATTAATATTGAATTAGTTCCAAATGACAGTCTTAGCTTTTAAAAATTTCTTGACAGCACTGAAATTTAAGACTATTATTTCTTTTATATTTTTAATTGTATAACATGGTATCCACTGAAAATTTTTACACTATTTCTATTCAGACTATTCTCCTCATCTTTGACTGTTCTCATTCCACTGCCTATATCTAGAACATGCCTATGTATAGAACAGTCTACCCCTGTAGGTTAAAGAAAGGGTTCAGTTCAGAATTCCCTGTAGGTCACCCAGAAGAAAGCCGGAGGGTGCAATGACTAAAACATTGTGATAACAACAACAAAGATGATGACAATAGTTTTGAATATAATTAGTGTAAATAATAACTCTTCATCCCAGAAATTCAAACAGAAATTACTGAACATTTCATTTTTGAATCTAGAAGGATAATTAAGAGTTGGTAGCATTTAATGAGGTTTACAGTTTAATTAATATTTGATCTCTATTTCTACAAAGAAATGTTCTTAAAATATTTGAAAACAGATTGATACAAAAAATCTGTTATTTTTTAAATGTCATTGAAATGAATATTCTCTTTGAATCAGGTATTGATTACAATTAAGTTGTCTTTTTTAGTCAATTGTAATTTAAGTACTTAGAAACTAATAAAATGTATACAATTTATATAACAGTTTACAAAGAAAGCTACTTAATTCATTTTTATCATTGAACTGAAGATTATTTTTCAATGTCAAAATATTACTTGTAATATTTCATAAGCAAAACACCAGCCTCAAAATTTGGTATAAAACAAACACTTTGATCTTAAAACAATTGATGAAAATTTTTAAAATGGACATTTTTAAAAAGTATATATGGGAGAACATTTAACAAATAATCCAATCCATGCTTCATCTTTATCCAGGCATTATTTTACCATAATCAGCAAAGTGCATTCAGATTGCAATATGTGAATTCTTAAAACCCTTTATATTAAGTCTAAGCAGCCTTCTCTTTGTAAGAAAAGGTTGGGTGTAACTGTAATCTGTTCATAATTTATACTACAGATTCCATGTTAGTAGTTTTTCTTCCTACTTTTTTTATTTGTTGTGCACCTATTTTTGTTCTCAATTGACTCTAACAATTTTGTTATTTTTGTTGTTATATTTTTTGACCCACTACTTTTATGATGAGTAACTTGTTTTCTTATCCTTTCTCTTCTGCCCATTTGTTTTATATTTTTGTATATAATTATATATTCTTATTTACACTATTTACATTGTTTAGACTGTTGTCCTCATCTTTATTGTCATCTTCACAAAGTTTCGGCCATTATACACTCTGGCCTTCTTCATATATACATTGGAATATTGAACCAAACCCTTTATTTAGTCCACTAGGGTAAATTGTTCTAGTTCCACATGCCATACCTTTTCTGGATATCGCAGTTTCAGTTAATTCTCTTTAATAACTCAACTCTCCAAGTTTTTGTTCATTACTTCAACCAATACATTTATCCACTGGCTCATGTGTACTTCTTTTAAAATGTCTGTTTTTAACACTTTAATAAAATTTTGTTCTCCAATCAGATTATTTAATTGATTAAAATGTTAAGAACATTATAAATGTTGTCAGATTAGCAATCTGATTATGATACAAGATGTGCTCAACAAAAATATCAGCAGAACATATTAATTTTTATTTTTATTTTTTTATTTTTTGTGAAGAAATGTAAATACTTCATTATTTGCTAACTTTGATCAAAAATCTCAGATAAAAAGGAAAGCAGTCAAGATTTGGAATTGAAAGATGAGATTTTAAAGAACAGGAATTTTGTCAGCTATTTTTGTTTATTTCCTGCTTAAAATTTTTGAATTTCTATTAATTTGATAATTTCAAATAAACTTAACTATTCACTTACTTTCCAAAGATTTCCAAAATGTTTTAAGAATCTGTATTTATTGATTCTTTTACTTTAAGTTTTTTATTCAAATTCATCAAATCTTCTGGTTCTGCTTTTAGTAAGTAATTTGTTTAAACTGTTTTGTAAATGTCTCTTTATTAACATGTCTGAGCAAAAAAACAGAATATATGCAGACTAATTGCGGAAACTAATTTCCCCATGAAGAGTTAATTCTTTGAAAGATTTAATGACTATATCAATTTTAATTTCTAATACTTTTCTTTTGATCATTTATTTCCTACAGGCAGGTTTGAATGAATAGTGTGATTTAAAGGGTTTCTTTTTTATTAAACTCTATGAGTCATTAAAAATATGAATACTTTTCTTTATATGTGTGATTGAGTTCTTCAGGAAATGATAATTACTTTAAAAGTTATGTATACTGCTCCCGCTGTACGTCTCGAGGTCCTCAATAAAATCCATAGACAAATATGCAATATGATAGGTCCTGATCTGGCATCTAGTCTACAGTCACTATCCCACAGATGTGCTGTGGCTTCCCTCTGTCTCTTCTACAAGTATTTTCATGACAACTGTTCTGACAAGATACTTTCGCTGGTTCCCAGACTGAATTTGTGAGCTACCAGTCTAGCATCTCAGTTCCACCCTTTCACTGTCAAAACGGTTAAATGTAACCATCTCTTCTTCTCAAACAGCTTCTTCTCTTGCACTTCCCATCTGGGAAACTCCCTTCTCCTTACTTGCTTTCCCAATGACTATAATCTTCAAATATTCAAGTGTAATGTCAATCGACATCTGACACCCTTAGTTTGTTCCCCGTCCTTCTCTGAATCCTTTCCTTTAACATGCCTTTTTACTCTTGTTCTTAATCCTCTGTAACCTCTTGTGTGCTAATGGCATTCCTGCCTTGCTTGGGGTGAATTGCTTTAAAAAAAATAAAAGAGCAATGATTTTTATGATGTCTGGCACATCATTTTTTGTCCTAATATATTTAAGACGATTTCAACTTTAATTTTAGTATTAGTGTGTATCAAAAGTATTTTCATTTTTACAGACTTTTTCTCCCACATTTATTTCATGTACACATCTAAGAACAACAACTCCATTATATTATTATTTTTTGTTTTATTTACACTACTTACATTAGTCTTGATATACTTGAAGCAAAATGATTAACAAAAAAACAAAAAAAATATCTGTCTGTATTTCTGAGATGTGGTATTATAACTAATTACACTAATTACATTTTTTGGTCTGTTGTCCTTATCTTTATTGTCATATTCACAATGTTACTTCAACCAATACTAAGAAAACATGGATAAAAGCGTTGATTGATGCAATCCAGTGACTTGACCCAGACAGTTGTGACTTCAGTACCTGGCCACAACAGAGATGAACAAAAACTTGGAGAGTTGTGTCATTAAAGGGAAATAACTGAAACTGAGATATCCAGAAAAGGCATAGCACATGGACGAAGTAAAGGGTTCAGTTTGAAATTCCAACTAATTCATTCAACTGAAGAAGGCTAGAGCATACAATGGCCGAAACTTTGTGAATATGACAATAAAGATGAGTACGACAGACCAAAAAAATGTAAATAGTGTAATTAGTTACAATGCCACATCTCAGAAATACAGAGATATTTTTTTGTTTTTTTGCTTTTTTTTGTTAATCATTTTGCTTCAAGCAAGACAATAAAGCCACTAAGATGTAAAGAGTTACTGAGTGTGAGAGAATATGAGAAACAGACACTGTTAGGAAGAGAGAACAACAATAACAATATAATTATTATTATTATTGTTTTGCCTTTGTTTTCTGTAATACAATTTTTCTCCAAGTTTCAAACAGAGACAAATATAAATGTAGTCATTGAATAGAGAGAAATCTACACAAGATGTGAGAAATACCCATGAGTATAATTTTTTGCAATTCACATATTTTAGGACTAACAGAAATTTGATCCACCTATTTACTTACTCCTTTTGATATCATTCCCAAAGTCAACAAGTCTATGTTATTGCCCTGGGGCTCTTATACCTGTTATATTACGTATCTGTCATAGAGAATTATTTAGAACATATCATTTCTACCTTATGATGCTAATCTGCTTTTAATAAATATCAAATGACTAGTCTGAACAGAGATATTGATCCTACAGTCATGGCCAGCTCAAGGTACTGGCAGCTTAGGCGGTTACCCAAGGTGTCATCAAGACTGAGGGTACCATCATGCTGCCATATCATGTGTTTGGGATCATATTTGCAGTCATCCATGACTCAAAACAGATTAAATTCTATGGCTATTCTGTCAATAGAAAATATCTTGTAAAGAAAATAGGTGTAGAATATGTCATGAAAAGATTTGCAGATCTAAAGGCTAGAAATATATATGTTAGATAGGATAATGAATGTTTTCTTTAGCTTGTATTAAGTTGTATATTGTAATAAACTCATTATTCTACATTTTCAGCTTTTCTCCTTGTGAAAATTTTAAAAAATTATACTTGTACAGTGCCGAAGTTTAGCTTGCCAGAGATGCCAGCATCTTTAAGGCTAGCACTGTCTACAGGACATGACCACTAGAAATATTCTAGGATAAAAGGGTTGGGAAAAGCTCATCTGGTGTTTTAAAAAGTTGTGAGATTCATTCCTGTGTTAATCCATTGCAAGGACATGGACTAATTTAAAGAGAGGTAGATGTGTATCATAAAGAAGAATTTATGAGTTCTGAAGAATTTCTTAGGAAAAACAGTGGAGGCAAAATGTATGGGAATTTGAACTGTATACTCCAATGAACTGAATAAAATGTTTTGTCTCACATTCTCAGAAGTGCTACCAAATACATTGAGAATGTCTGGAGAGGAGATTGGCTTAAATATTGTAAAAAAAATCAATTCATCATGTTTGTACAGAAGACTTTATATCTGCTTTGTCAAAATTTAGTTGTAAGTTATCAAAAAAAAAAAATTCAGTTTTAAAGAAAGCTTAAAATAAATATCATATTAGCTTCTTAAACTAATTTTTTTTTCTTTAGAAGTGGGCATAAGGTAAATGATTTTAAAATATTACATTTTTTATAGAATTCCATAATATTAGGCCTGGCAATGTTAATTGTGATATTATTCCCTACAGCATTCATAATAAACATTGTTGTCATCCGATATTTCACCTTATGGAGAAGAGTAAAAAGAAAAATTTATGAAATGATCTAAGTAGGTCAAAATAATCTGTTAAATTAGATGTTCTTAAAACTGCACCAAATTATTTAAACAAGTGATAATATTTTTTTGGAATTTTATTTTCTGAAAGAAAATAAAACCTGCTGCTACAGAATTTTTACTGTTGCCAGAATTAATAACAAAAAAGAAAGAAAAAAATGCAAATCAGGCTCAATTACAAAGAAAAAATATTTATTTCTAACAAGCTAAATAAGGGTTCTTGCAAAAATTTGTCCCTTTTTGCTGAGAATAAGATAACCTCTTCTCTGAGTAACACAATGTAAAAAAAACATTGCAGAAAAGTAAAGCAAACTTAAAAATTACAATGCAGCAGAAAATAATTAAAAAAAAAAAGAATTGTGCCCACCTGCTATGTCAATGATAACAATAAAAAAAGGGGGAAGAGCCTTAGCTCTACAGTACACTTTCAGTCCTTTCAAAATTCAAAAGTTTTTTATCTTTTTTCTTTTCTCTCTTGTGTAGACAAAGTTCTCTTCCTGGTGACCAAACTCACTTATTTCTTCCCTTATTTTCCTCTTGTCCGCCCGGGAAATTATGCTTTTTTTTTTACGGCTGCTAGAAGGTGAAAATGTACTTTAAACATGCGGTAAAACACTTTTTGAAAACACACATGTTTGCTTCTTCTTCTCAAACAGCTTTAGCTCCAAACTCCACTTACGGACTTCTTTTCAACTTTCTTTTCTGGGGCTTCTTCAAGAGGACTTCTCAAAACTTTCTCTGAAGGGGAAACATGCCCTCAGCAACTTTGTTACCCATGCATCCTTCACTTATGGGCAAAGGCTGCCCTCCTTTTCAGCAGGGAGAGAGAAAAATGAACCTTTTCTCTGAACTGTCTCGTTTCCAACTGCTGCTAAGGTCCAGTCCCAGTTTTCCCTTCCCTTTCAAAGAGGGGCAGTTCACCTTTGAACCGTCCAATCACAGTCCATTAAAAAAAATATCAGCAGGTTCTTAGGGCTAGTAACAGAGTGAGTGTGTTTTGTTCTTCCTTGACCTATAAATTTTCAATTAAGACTGCTGAATTATTATTAATACAGAAAATAATTCAAATGATTCTCTCCTGCTCAGCTCTCTGTGGCTATGTCTAGAGAAGGAAATTGAAGTAGTCTTAGTCTGATAACAAAAAGAACTTTAGAAAATAGACAAATAAAATGTTATACAGAAATTTTATAATACTAAGAGAACTTCTAATATAAATTATTTTTCTCTGTTGGCTGGAGATTTGGCTAGCCACAAAAGTTCAGATAATATGTTATTTTTATTTTATTAAAAACATATGTTAAGTGATCATTTTTTCTCCAATTTTCTAAACAGTAGCAATAAAATATTTGGTGAGATGATAATTTATACTTACTTTTAATGTTTCTCTCAAAATAAAGGCAATTAGGACCTCATCCATTCTTCTGTTCTGGGTGACAAGATCTTTTGATAGATCAGTCACTGAACCATTTGTGCAAAGCTGAAAAATAAATGGAAAGCTATCAGTACAGAAGATATATTTTTAGAAAAAGATTTAATAGAGCTCGTGAATGGAAATCCACAGTTTTAGACCTGATCATTTTAAAAGAGTGTTTCAAAGTTTTATCTTGTAGTAAGAAAAAAAAAATAAATGGATTTATAGTAAAAGTAACTCAAGTGACATGCTGTTTTATTATTCTAACCTCTGGTGTTTTACTGTGCTTTACATTATAGCTTTTCCTGAGGCATTTGTAATTCCTCTCTTCGAGTTTAAACCTATTTCATTTTTGATTATATGCCCATCCATCTAAGAGATTTGTTTTTAATCATTTCACCTCAAGCCAGGCAATAATGACACTAGAATGCAGGTGGTTATAAGGAGTGAAAGAGAATGAGAAAACTTTAGGAAAGAGGAATGCCACAAGGATGCAATGGATTACAGGGAGTGAAAGAGAATGAGAAAATTTAAATGAGGAAAGGATATATATATGACTACTGTAATTAAATTTTGTTTTGTTTGTTTGTTTGTATATATATATATATATATATATTAATTGTTTCACCCTAAGGAAGGTGATTATGCCACTAGGATGGAGGGGTTTACAAGGAGTGAAATAGAATGAGAAGACTTAAGTGAGGAAAAGACATACATATGATTTACTGTAATTGAATTAAATTTTGTTTTGTTATATATATATATATATATATATATATATATATATATATATATATATATATATATATTAATTGTTTCACTCCAAGCAAGGCAAAGGGGATTATGCCACTAGGATGCAGCGTGTTACCAAGAGTGGATGAGAATGATAATACTTAGTGAGGAGGAGTGGAGAAGGGATAATAAAGGGACTGGGTTCAGGAATGCAGATGATTGAAATTGCATTTAAATTTTTGAAGATTGTAGGTAGCAGGGAAGCAAGATATTGGAAGGGAGTTCCACAGGCAAGAAGTGCAACAAAAAAAAGAAACTATTAGAATAGAACAGACAGTTGCATCTAGCTAGTTCAACAGTAAAATGGTCAGACCTGATTGCCAATCTAGTAGCACACTTAAATTCATGCAGTCGGGGAACTAAGAAGGATACGTTAGAACTACTGCCATGAAAATATTTGTAAAAAAGACAGATTGGAAGCCACATCACAACAGTATGTAAGTGACTGAAGTTGAGCTGCCAAGTCATGATTGATTACTTTACAGACTCTTTGAGGTTTGTCAAGAATCTCAAGATAGGTAATGTATGGAGACTTTAGAAAGTGTTATTGTGCTGATGTTACATTCACTTTTATGCTTTATCAAAGTTATGAATTCTTTCACACTAACTATGGTTTAAATAGCAGGGTAGACTAAATTCTTTAGCCTTGAGTGGTGACTGATTTGGAAAGGCAATTCTGAATTCAAAGAATGGGGAGAAGGTAACAAAGAAGCAATTCACTATCTTTTCCAAGAATGCATGGCAATATGAAGGCAAGGATCTGTGAAGAAAGAATATGGCATTTTAATAAGATTATGATAAGTGTGATATGGGTAGCATTATGTTTAACAGTGTTTAAAATGGAATTGGCAAGTTGAGTATAAATTCCATCCTAATTTGTTGCATCCACTTTCATACAAATGTCCATGGAAATCCATTGTCCCACTTTAGCTATGGGTTACAAAACAGGGCAAATTAAGCACTCTAAGCTTGAATGGCAGTCAATTAAACTCAGAATTCAAGACTATTTAGAAAATAATAGGAAACCGCTCCATTCTCTTTTCCAAAATGTCATGGCAATTCTAAGATAATTAAGTGAAGGAATCTATAGAGATTCATGATACACCCTGATGAGACATGAAATTTTTGTTTTTTAGTCAAGTTCATCCCACTCAAGGCAGTAAAGCCACTAAGACACAATGGATTACTGAGTGTGGAAGAATTAGAAAAGAGAAACATTACTAAGGAGTGAGAACAAAAGGAGAGTAATCCAGAAGACACTAGATAGTCATTGATATTTCATTTAAATTCTTGAAGATTAAAGTTGGCTGGAAAGTATGGAGGCAGAAGGGAGTTCCACAAGCAAGAAGTACAAGAAAAGAAACTGTTAGCATAAAACTTATGGTTATATCTAGACAATTCAACTGAAATAATGAAACCTCGTAACCATTCTAGTACAGTGCCGAAATTAAAAATGTCTAGGTATCATAGTGACAAGTTCATCTGGACATTTTAGAAATTAAAAAAAAAAATGCAATAATGGTAATGAAGAATGTCATAAAATATTTTATAACAGTTTTATGACATTTGTCATGACCATTATGCTTAGCTTGGATTAATACCAACAATTTTGAAAATATCATATATTAGTGTGCATCAAAGTATTTTTGGTTTGATTTTTATAGATATTTACTGTAAAATATATTTATCGTACATATCTAAACACTACCTATGACTTCACTATAATAAATATTAATGTTGAAAACATTGTATATATATATATATATATATATATATATATATATATATATATATATATATATATGATAGAAATATAATTTTAAGATATGCTATATTTGTGGGTAAAAGTGCTTATTATCAGAGGTATACAGGGACACATTATGATTTTTTGGACCCTGAGGCTAATGGAATTATAGGGATCCCCTCAGATGAAGCCACCTTCAAACCCGCCCACACCCATCTTGAATATTTTTTACTATTGATATATTTTAGTGACATTTACATAGCTTAAAGTAAAATTATTGCTAATTCTTTAAATAAACTAGACTAGCTTTCTTTTGTTTGTCAATAAAGACAAATCTTAAACAAATACTACTATTTTACAATTTATTACAAACCAAATAAGCACATATTTCAACACATATTTTTATAAACAGCATTATGACAATAAATCAATCAAAATAAATATGAATTTGTCATACTGATATCTATTTAGAAGTTATAACATCGAGAAAATTGAAATCACTGCTTTAAAACAAAATCTAACATTTAACATTCTATGTTACCTACTTGAAATGCAATGAAACAAACTAAAACAATCTTTTCCTTGTTTTGCCCCATGCAGAGTTAAATAAATATGAATTTTTCATACTGATATCATTTCCATTTAAGAAATTTCTTAGTAGTTATAACATCTAGAAAATTAAAATCATTGCTTTATAAAAGCTTGAAGGGGCTCTAGGCTGCAGCCTATACTAGCTTAGAGGATTATCTGGTCCTGAGGATATAGCATATGTAAATATAAAAGTGGACACTGAGGTCAGGACTGAAGATTGCAGTCAAATATGAGACAGACTGTTGCCATTAGATGTTGACCTCAGTGTCATCTCTTATATTCACACACACACATGTAGGGGTAATGGGTAAATTGTAGCCATTTTATATCTTTAATTTTGTGCATATGCACCATTAGTTTTTGATTTTGTCAACTGCACACTATAGTAGGGTCAGTTGGGCACCGTCTGTGAGAAAAAGAGCACCATGATGCAATTCACTCTGCCAGAAATTTGGAAATGGCATGCTGTACTGCTTGGTATTCATACCGGAAGCTCCAATATGAATACACAGAACAACCATTGACTTACTGTGTATGCAAAGAATGTACCAAGTGTAATGAAAGCCAAATATACAGTAAACATCATGGTATTTGGAGTGATTACTCATGATAGCAATGTTATGCCTCCATTAATTTTCCCACAGGGCAGGCAACATGGACGCCAACATATAGTGCCTTGAGGAGGTAGTGCTGCCCTGGGTCAAGTGAGTTGCTGCTGGAAGAGCCTATGTTTGGCAACAGGATTCTGCACCCTACCACTGAAGCAGGAGAACTCAGTCATGGCTATCAGATGATTTCTGCCACAATGTAACTCCTTACATCTGGCCACTTTACTCACTGCAACATCCTTGATTATTATGCGTGGGGTGCAGTTGAGTGAGAGACCAACAATATTCCTTGTAACACCAAAGATAAAATCACGGCAAGGATTATGGCAGCATTCACCAACTTAAACAAGGAGACTGTCCAGAAGATTTGCAAGAGATTCCGAATTTGTCTGGAGGCCTGTGGTTGAAGACAGTGGCAATTTTATTGAATAAATTTACTCTTTAGTATTTCAAGATATTTTTTGTGTAATTTTAGTAAAAGTTAAAATGAGATATCAGTGTCATTTTCATTTTTGCATAATTTAGATGACAATTTATCCATCTCACCGTGTATGTATATTTGTGTATATGCATATATATGTGTGTGTGTGTTTATAGATACATATATATACATATATGTATACATACATATATATATATATATATATATATATATATATATGGTCCCAGCATTTTCTATCATTGAAGATGTGACGAACATAACAGATACAAATATATATATATATATATATATATATATATATATATACCAGGGCTGACCAAGCTCTTTAGTGTTAAACAACACCATTGGTCTAGGAGATGGAAAACTCTTACACGAAAAGCTTGAGGTATATTGTCTGCTTCCTCTGTGGCATTTATTTGTACTGATTAAGTGTATCAATAGTTCTGAAAAGTGTGGATGGTTCTGCACAAGCCTTCACCACTTTAATCAAATCACTTGTATGGGTTTTCTGACGGTTTACCTTGATTCATTCTTATCCACACTTGTGAGAGCAAGATCTAAAAGGTCAGCCAATCTAACAGTGATCTCATCTCACAATCCTCACACTTGCTCCATATGTGGCCTCCTTTGTAAATCACTAGTGGTTCTTAAATGCCACTTAAGATTATCGTACAAACTTTCATAACTGAATCAATAAGCTGTCAGATCCTCATACGTCGAAACCGAAGGGAGAGTCCATTATATATATATATATATATATATATATTTATAGGATAAATAAGTAAAAAGCTGATTGATGGTATATTCAGTAGGAGTTTTGTAGATGAACTTTTATGTAATCATTCTGTCCAGTCATCAAGATTATCAGAAATTAACTTCACATTTTCTCATTTTTGTTATTTTTATATTAAGTTAAAAATTAATTTATCTGCTAGTTATTGGTATTAGGTTAATTTTTTTTCTCTTTGTGTGTGTGTGTGTGCATTTTTAAATGTATGTGCATGTGTTTACGTGTTGAATCTTGTGGTTATTGGCAATTCTGAACCATTATTTTAAATTGGATCCCAAAACTAAATTGGATGGCATGGACAAGGAAAATCCAGGTGAAAAGTTCAACCAGGATGGTGATATCTGTGCTATTATATGCCACTGAAAGTGGCCTCTCAGTAAGAACCTTGCCTCCTGTGTCCATGACTGTCAAGACCATTGAGGGAGTGTATTGGCCCAATCTCGTGTCCAATGAGTAGCTCCACTAGATGACAGGCCAGGCAAACACCTTTTATACCATTGTTCTGCACGAATGACAGAAATTATAACAGAGAAAAGTGAAAGTGTATAAGAACAGTAAAAATGCCTTTCTGAAACTAAGCAAAGTATTAAGGGGTAAAATATATATTTAGAAACAAAGAAAGAATGTTGAAGTGCTTAATAATATCCAATCTCTTATATTGCTGAAAATATTAGGCAATCTTTTTAATGATGAAGAGAGACTTGAAGTACCAGAGATGTGGTTCTACCAACAAATATCCTTACAAAGTTGAGTGCTGGACTGCTATGCAATGTCCATTTTTTTATATAGCAGTCAATGTTTGATAGTTTCCTTACGAATGTGGAAGAGACTTAAAGTAACAGATGCGCTTCTGCTAAAAAAGATAGAGAATGCCAGGGACAGGACATGTGAATAACAAGGAAGTTTCAAGGAAAATAATTACTACATGGAAACTAATGCTAACAATTAGAAAATGACAACTGAAATCTATTAAACATAATGAAGAAAGAAGGAATTTTGAGAATTTAACGTTCACAGAACATATGGAAAGCAAGAGAATCAAAAGGAGAGTAAGCTACTTGATTAGTTTCAGTGAATGAATAAGACAGAGTAAAGAGGGTAATAGATATTTAGAGCAATAAAAGAAAGGAAATAGTGGAGAGCTGTGATTGCCCACATCCTGAGAGGGCACGGCATGTAGAAGACAAGCAACAATCGATCACTTCTTTGTGTACATCAATTTCACATAGAACAAGCTTAAAAAAAAACTTGACAACATTTACACCACAAAGTAATCAATTACATTTATCCTCTACCATGATAAATTACCCTTACAAGTCTCTGTTGGGTCAGGTTTTATTTGATACCCTAGCCTAGCAAATATCTCCAACAAGAAAACAGAACATAAAGGGTGTGTTGCAGATTTGAAAAGAAAAAGGTGAAAATGGTGTTTAAATATAAGATATTTTTTGTTTTTGTGTTTTTTACAACATTTTTCTTAGTGTGTATCAGTGTTAATGTTCTTACAGTATTTGTTTGTAGTTGTTTGTTAAGATGAAAAGAAATGTAATTTTTTATGTGTATGTGTGAGAAAGAAGAGGTAATGAGAAAGTGAAGAGGAAAGTGTAAATGTCATGTAGTGTGGTGAGGAAGATGGGTGAATGAGTAAGGGACTTTCTTTTAAGCTGAGCTGTTGTCATCTGTCTCTCCTTATTGGTTTGTCCCTCTAGAAACTTTGTTTAAATACCCTTCAAAGAGATCATAAAGCATGTTTTAAATGTTGGTGGGGAACATGACCTGTTGGTTGAAAAAATGTTAAATATTTATTTTCAAAGCATTAATTTATTAACCAGAATAATGCACAATCCTCTGACTCCAAAACCATTTTTTTGTCATTTGACTGTCTTGGTGTTTATTTCCACAGCTCCACAGCTGAATAAAGCATCATGACAAGTTTACATAGAGAAACATTTAACTTAACAAGAAAATGTTAGAAATGAACAATATATATAAAGTGATACAAGTTGAACATGCTTACAATCATGGTGTTTCTGTATTAATTCCTCCCTAGATACCGTAACTGTAGAGGCTAATAATTATATTTAACTACATATTTAGTAAAGTCTCCTTACATCATGCACACGTTACTTGATTGCTGTCATGTCTCCAACTCACTTTTTTTTTTAGTGAACTCACATGACACTTTTGGTGAGAAATCGTGAGCTGCTGCTGATAATATTTTTGTATGTCTACACCTCCATGGAATGAAACAATTCAATATGTTAAAAAATGCTTCCAACCATTTTAAGGATCCACTGCATTGTTTCAGAGATCATGAATGTGAAAAGAAGAATTATCATAGACACAATAACATTATTGTTACAAATTCAGTAACTGACAGGATGATCAAATTTCAACTCTAAATTATTTATCCCTTTAAAACAGTACATTTATCAGCAAATATATTCATTTTAAATACAGAAGTCATGAAGATGACTTCAGAGAGCCACAAATTTTGGCTTATAGGATTTGCCTGTTACCCAGGGGTTGTTTTCAGAGAGAAAGGAAAATTAACCCTAGTGACATGAATGTCCGTTTCAATTTCATTCAAATTGTGTGTGTTTGTTTGCATGTGTATGTGTATATTTTAATTTAATGATATACTTAAAAAATATTTCTACAAAGATTAGAAAGAATTACTAAAAAATTCACTAAAATCTTATAATTAACTGATTTTTTTAGGGTTTAACATTTTTTTCCCCTCATTTCTAAATTTATGATTTTATTACTCAGCACAGGGTATGGGTTGTTTAAACTGAGTGGGAGGAGAATGTCATATTTCTAATTTAATTAAACTGTGTGGTGGGCATACATGTACAAGCACATATAAGTCACCCACACACAACACAGACATACATGTATAAATTATATATGTATATACAAAGTCACATGCAGACAATGTGAAATGGACAGAGAATCAGCTTTTTTATAATATAGATTAAGATCTGTGCAAAATCAAGTAGCAATTCAGAGAAGAATAAATGAGAGAAAAATAAGCAAGATGTTTTCAAAATGCAGAGAAAAAACGCTGACTGATAATCAATGAAACCATTGGTATGACTAGAAAAACAATGAATAAAATAACGTCAAACAGACAAATAGTCTTGACTGTCAGCACGTACAAGATAACAGATAAAACTGTTTATCTTGAAGTTGTTTTGTTTTAATTATAGTTGACATAGTCATCAATTATATATCATTGCCCTCAAAGTTTGTTTGGATTAGTTATCCCAACATTATATTGTATGATATCAAATGAAGAATAGCACTTGCATCAACTGCTTTTGGAGGACTGAATGAAAAAGATCTGGGACAGAAAAACATTCTATACATCAAAACCAGGCTCCAATATGCTCTGATAAACTCGATAACAATTTATGCCTCTGAAAGCTGGACGCAGAGAAAAGAGGATAGACAAAGTCTTTCAGTCTCTAAAAACAGTTGCCTCAGAGCCATAGTTGGGAAAAATATCAGAGAAAGAATCAAAATTGATGCCATTAGGATAAAGTTTGATGTTATATAATTAACCTGATTAGAACAAGGGAGGTTAACTGGTTGGCCATGTAATCAGAAGCAAAACATGAAGCTTCCTGTACAGATTTTACAAAGACAACTTGTCTGATTAAAAAATACATTTTTTTTAATCAAATCACCCCAAAAAAGATGCAAGGGGCTACTGGGAGTGAAAGAGAGTGGTAAAACTATAGAAGGAACTGGAAACCTAATCCTAAACAGGAAACAAGGAATAAACTTCTACTCCCATTCAAAAAACCAGGGAGGAGTATGAATTGGACAATAGGTGAACCTATCTCTTCCTATTGAGGGGAAAAAAAATAAATAAATAAAAAGTAAATAAAATTTTAGAGTTTAGGTAGAGACGTTAGAATTTACAAAGTTAAAATAGACTTTAAAAGGAACCACGTTAGTGTAAGAAGAAAGAATTGATACTAAAAAGGGGACATTAGTAAAGGGTTGCAAGATTGGACTACAAGTAGTGAATTGGATGATCTTTTTAGATGCCCTTCAGAACATGAGTGATCATGGCTCTCCATAACTTCATGTTCTTTGTAGCTCTAAATAATATTTGTTTCCATACTATTCCTCCTAGTGCCTGTCTTGCTATCTATACAAGACCATTAGGTTTTCCCTCTACACCTCTTGCCATAAGTATATCCTGTGAGTGTTAAAGTCTCCAAGCCCTCTTTCTTCATTATCTGTCCCAGAGATATCAACTAGATCTTTCTCATTCTAAGTACAAATATCTATGTTGTTTCTATTTTCCTTAAAACTTCCTTTTGGTCCATATGTTTTTTCTATGGTATTCTTTTATGCTTCTGTAGAGCCACATCACTGTTGTCTCAAGTCTTTTCTTCATCTGTGAAGAGGCTGTCCAGTATTGCCTGTTATTTAGGAGGATTGGTAATAAATAGCAATTAGCACAGTTTTCTTTGTTTTTAATGACATTTTCTTGTTTCTGAATAATTTTGGTTAGATTTTGAGAGGCATCTTTTGCTATTCCAATGCACCTTTGGATTTCTATAAATATTTTCATGGTAATTTTTCTGATGAACTTTCCTCTTTGGTACCTAGGCTTTATGAATTTAAGTGCAGTACTAGATTAGCAGCAAGGTCTCATTATTTTACAGCTGAAATGGCTAGATGTAACTGTAAGTTCTATGTTGATAGTTTCTTCTCTCACACTTGTCATTTATGGAACTTCCTTCCAGCTTTTGGCTTTCCAGCACTTTGATGTTCAAGAATTTAAATCATTATCTTCTATCTTCTTAACTCCTGTTTTTTTTTTGTTTGTTTTATTGTTCTCTCTCTTTCATAATCTTTTTCTTTTTTTCATATTCTCTAACACTCAGTAACCCCTTACATCTTAGTGGCTTTATTGCCCTGCTTGGGGAGGGGAAAATGATTAAAAAATGACTTCTTATTAGTAAACCAAGTTAACCTAGTTTATTTTAAATGTTAGACTCAAAAGTCTTAATTAATAAAATTCAAAATTTAGTAAGACTGGGCTATTTGCCATTGTGGCAAGCTTACATCAATAGTTATTTGATATAATCCTTATAGAATCAGCACATACTAATGTCTTGTTGATCAATAGATAACCTAAGACATGTGTTCAATTCTGGACTCAAATTCACTCATATGTGTGTATGTATATACACATACTGTAGAACTAAAAATTATAGGAAATTGTGGAGAGCCATGATCGCCTATGCCCTGAAGGAACATGGCACATAGAAGAATTTCTTTACCTGAATATTATTGTTATCTATGGTCAAATTAAAAGACAAGTAAACAAGATGGTGAGGTTGAAAATAGAAGAAAAATATTGGAAGTGAACAGTCTATCATGAAATACATGAGTGAAATAAGTAAAAAAAAATCCCCTATTTAAAAAAAACATAATTTTAAAGTGACACTATTTTGGGTTGTCTCCTTTGAAGCTTGTTTTTGTAAGTGGACATCAGTCAAGAGACTATTTTGCAATGATACTTGGAAGTCAAACAAAGTGTTGTTTACAGACAGCTGCTTTGTTTCCATTCTTGCAGCAAGAAAAATGGACAAATAAATAAACATAGATATGGATCAATAAAAAGATTATCAGGGGAAAAAATGAACAGATGAACAAAATATACAGACAAGCAAAAAATAAAATAGAGGCAGATTGATTGAGAGTTTGTATAGTTAAAGAAACAAAAGACGATGTAGGCAAGCCAATAAAAAAGATTCAGAAATAGAAAAAGGAAAAAAAATGAATGAGAAGATTAAAGAAACAGTAATTTTAGTGTTTTACTTGTTTCACCAGCACAGCAGTCCTTCATAAAATGATTATTATGCAACTTTCATTGATATAAAATGATTACAATTCAACTTTTACTTTTATAAAAGTTTTACAATGCTACTTTCACTTTCACTTTTATAAAATGATTGTTATGCAGATTTCATTTTTACATAATAATTATAATATAGCTTTCATTTTATAAAATAATAACAATGTAACTCACTTTTATAAAAAGAAAATTAGGATGCTAATTTCACTTTTATAAAATGATTTTAAGTTTCAATATAGCTGTGTTTTTTTTGTTTTTTTTTGGTTGAGGTTGGACTGGGATCAATTTTGCATGTAGCAAGAGGGGAACTGTCTGATAGAAGATCTCTGTCATAATGATATGATGCAACAAAAGTTTCACAAGGCCAGATGCTCTTCCTGATGCCCAACTCAAACACACATGGTAGTCCAAGTCCAAGTCCAATGAGTATTTTTATTGAGACACCATTCAACACTTGAGACCCCATACTAGCCTCTATATATATATATATATATATATATATAGAGATAGATAGATATATAGATAGATATATAAATGTGTGTGTGTGTGTGTATATATATATATATATATATATATATATATATATATATGCTGAACTCTCCCATTGTTTATTGATGTATGAGGGTCAAGCAACTCAGTTCCTAGGAACCCACAGCCAGACACCTGCACGTATGATTTGATTATAGTGGTGAAGGTTTTGTGCAGAGATCTGGTGTACTATATGCCACAAGGTCCCCAAATGACCCTTTGCAGATTTTGAATTCAGAATTTTCCTTATCCTAGATCAGTTGTCATCCAAGGCTATAGAACCGAGTCTGTCCTGTTATTTACCCATACCTACATGGAGAAGAATGATTTCTTTTCCTATTTTTTTTCGGGTTAGTACAATTGTTTCTATAATTGATGTTAGCATTTTTGTATCCACCATTTTTTTTAGGGCAGCGTTATAGAAGTTACTGTGCTGTTGGAATATTTCTTTGTTATTAAACTAGGACAGAAATTCCTAGCTTTAATTGAAAAACACTTTCCTACCAATAGTAGACTTAATAAAATATTTAATAAAAACACCCTAAAATTAAGTTACAGCTGCCTACATGAAAAACTACACATTATTAAGTTTCTAAATAATAAAAATCTATTAAACAATAGACATGAGTTAACGGTTTTTTGCCAACATCATCAAATTTTTGCATTGAATAATTAGCATAAAAAACTAACAAACAATAAAATAATTCATAGAGGAAAGGTTATCATAACAATTACCATGAAAATATTTATAGAAAAGGTACAGAGAAGCTATGTTCTGGTGATAGGAAAGTGACTGAAGGGGAAATAAGTCAGGACTGATAACATTACAGTTTATTCTTTGGAATTTGTCAGGAGTCTCTAGACACAGCAAAAACACTAGACCAGATGATGCATGGATAAATGTACACTTATAAAAGTATAAGATATATATATGTGTGTATGTATGTATATGGGCATGTGGCCAAGTGGTTAGAATGTTCACTTTCTAACCATGAGACCCGGGTTCAAATCTCACCATAGTTGATTTGTCAAGAAGGAGACCTTGCTGATGTTATCCGTCTTGAGGGGGACAACCCCAGTGAGTGACACCTTTGGAAAGTGCCTGAAAACCATTCCATGGGTTGACCTAAGCCATGTGAGTGAAATTAGGTAGATGGAACACTTGGAGGACTGTTGATAGCTGATGAAATTACAAGTTATCATGACCAAGGGTTTGAGTGTGCTAGACTTGTTCAGATTGTTGATCATTCTAGATAACACACTCTCTCCCAGAAACTGTAACTAAGGTCCGCTCAGCATAGTTGCAGTATAAACCACAGGTGGGCTCTGTGGGTGTTGAACAAACACAAAAAATGCCTGAGTGAGCATCTGAATTACGGATTGGCTAGCTGCCCTAGTAAACGGGTACCACGAATATGAGTGGCCAGCTATTAGGTTGGTGCAAAAATAATATCGTTTTTTGACGTATTTTTTAATGTCAAAAAACGATATTATTTTTGCACCATCCTAATATTATTATTATGCGTGTATGTGGATTCCACTCAAGTAAGTTTATGTTTCAAAGAGAAGTATGTAAATTCATAAATAGAAAGTAGAACAAGTGAGGTTGACCTTATTTTAAAAGCATAATATTTAGTCTGTGTTTGCAGATATCATGAGAAAAGACATGCCATAAACATTTGAAATGAAATATTGTTTAATACATCAATTTTATTGACTGTACTATTTATTGTGCACTTGTAACTTTATTCTTTAAATGAGTCAACAATGTTTTATAAATACTTTATATGGTAAAACTGGCAGAAACGGAAACTTCTGTTTACCCTCAGCTGACAGCTCATTTCGGTACAAGTTCCGAGAAGGAAAAAAATTTAGAGGATGAATAGAAAGATGAAGAAATGTCAAGCCGTCAAGCAAATTGGCAAATAGATGGAGAAAACCTAGAAAGATGCAAATACTTCAATCGAAAGGAAGACTTATAAAATTGTGAATAAGAAAATGATATTAAACAATGAAAATAGAGCAGCTGACATAAAATAAAGACTTAATATTTGCACATAAAAAAGCATTTTATCAAATCAAATTAACTGAAACTAAAAATAAGAAAATTTCTTTAAAAGACGTGAACATGTTTTTAGCTGTTTTTTTTTAAGAAATAATTATCTTCAGCCATAGATATTTTCCATATTGATCAACAAGAAAAAAATGAACTAAAACAAGATATTCACTCTCATGAATGGCATAACAAGAACAACTTATTCTTGTGGACTGAATGTAGAATTTTGTTTCAAACTTCCAGAATTATACCAAATGCAATAAATTTACGAAAATGGTGCAAAGGTACAATCACTGTGACTATAACAAAGAAGATGAAAAGTTTTTTCATGTGCTGTGTCCATTCAGGATGTAGTCGATTATGGCAGCTATACTCCAAGCAAATCTTATTGTGATTCAGGAACCCTTTTTGGCAGTCAGAAACTAGAATAGCCTGCAGGTCATCTCAAGGTCACTGACTAGCAGGCCATCATGGCAAGCAGTTATGTGAAAAAATAATGAAGGTTTTTTCAGCCAATTGGAAGGCACCATAAACCAAGAACACGGATGCCTTCTCAAACCACCGAAGTCACATAAATACAAGCTTGCATGCCATAAAAAAGAGCAGTCTCATCTCACTAGTGATGTCAGTGGTCAGTAGCTTCTTTGTTCGCCTCATCCTGCAAGCACATATCTCCTTGGAACAACAGAACTCTTTATTGAACCAACTCCCATTTTGTATTGACTCTTGTTACCTTTGTATTTATAACCTTCCTTGTTTTTTCCCAAAAATATATTATTCAACATTACTCTGAGGTTCATCTTTTTCCTTACAACCATATGCTTGTTACAACATGGCTCTTCACACCTATCTCTAAGCAATGTTTGTCCACTTAACATCCTTCCCATTTTCATCCATTTACACAAGCTTGTTAGATAGGTTACTTGATGTTTTCCCCTGTCCCTCTTGCCTTCAGTATATCCTGTGAGTATCAAATTCTCCAAACTCTCTTTCCTCATTATGTGTGCCAGAAATTTCAATTGTGACTTTCTGATTCTAAGTGTCCTTTTCATTCTCATTTTACTTAAAACTTCCACATTGCTTGTATATTCCATTTATGTTATTCTCTATATCTTTTTATAGAACCACATTTTGCCTGATATCTCCTCTTCACCTCTAATGAAATTGTTCATCATTTGTTGCTATATAGGATGTATATATATATTACAAAGCAGTTCAGCAAACTTTTCTTTATTTGTAATGAAATCTTCCTTTTCCTTAATACTTTGTTTAGCTTTTAGAAAACTTCTTTCATTATTCCAATATACCTTCAGATTTTTGGGACACATTATCTGTTGACTTCAGTTATGCATGATTGATTTTACCATGAAACTTTTAGTTACACATATGCTTGTTATATTTAAGAAGATCTAAAAATAGAACATTATATTATAGGTGGCTCTATCTTCAGAATATTGGGCACAAACTGAATGGTAACTTGAATTTAATTGAAATTACATTAAATATTTAATTATTTATAGTGAATATATATATATATATATATATATATATATATATCAAGAAGCTTACCTATGTTATTTTTTTAATTTCCTTAAAGGTAAACTTATTTCTTCACCAACATAATAATAATATTAGTATTAAGCAACATAAAAAACACATATCAACAATAATTTCACATCATCTTGTTGATGAATAAATAAGAATGCATTAAAAAAATGAAGTACACACACACACACACACATATATATATACATCTCTATTTTCGTTGTCCTCTTATTACTGAGAAGTAAAAACAAGAACAAAATCTACTTCCATACCTGATGATGTCTGTAGGAACAAACGAAAGCTTGTAAAAAATTAAAAAGACCTTATGCAACTGGAATTTATAAATGGTGATCATATCATTCATATACATGTTCAGGGTTGATGTATCTTATTTATATAGTTTACGACAATGTATTCTCGCCATTTAAATCATTAACCTCTATATTTGTTTTTTGTATGAATGATTCATGAATTTATAAATCATAATTGCACCTTTTAATTGAAATTAAAATAACTGATCCAACGTGCAACTCTCGGATAATAAGTGTGACATTACTGTAATTATTGAACAATATAGTTCATGCCATATTCACGGAAAATCTACCAGTAAAAAAGAATTCTCTTATTCCTATATTTCTACAAAAATGCACAACCATAAAATTTAAATTCAAACTCAGCGTTGCGACTGCACGTTCCAAAACAATAACACATTTCTCATAGCATTTTTTCAGATTATATCTCTATTTTTGTTGTCCTCTTATTACTGAGAAGTAAAAACAAGAGAAAAATCTACTTCCATACCTGATGATGTCTGTAGGAACAGACGAAAGTTTGTAAAAAATGAAAAAGACCTTATGCAACTGGAATTTATAAACGGGGATCATATCATTCATATACAGGTTCGGGGTTGATGTATCTTATTTATATAGTTTGCGACGATGTATTCTCGCCATTTAAATCATTATCCTCTATATTTGTTTTTTGTATGAATGATTCATGAATTTATAAATCATAATTGCACCTTTTAATTGAAATATATATATATATATATATATATATATGTATGTATTTATGTTTTTATTTCATGTATATTTATTCATATTATATTCTTTTTATTGTGTTATTGTATACTTATTTTTATTTAAGATATACACTTCTTTATATTTTAGTCTAAGCCATTGTATACATCAAGGAGTTTCATTTAGCGAGTTTGTTTTAATAAGAGTAGACTTGAATAGCTCCTGGTAGACATTGTATCACCTTAGGATAAGGTGAAGGTGAAGCAGGTGAAAATGCAGAGGTACTGATGTAATGAATATGCATATACCTGGGTACCCCCTCACAGTAATATGATTGGCTGGTGTCAGCCATAAATACTGACTGATGTGGAGGTACAGGACTATGCCTATTGTCTTCGCCTATTGCCTACCACTACGACGACGATCAGTCCGTTACAGTTACCTGCTAGATTGTCCTACCCGGTTACAGTAGTCAACAACCACTTTGCTATTTCGAACAAATATATCCCTTCCTGGGACATATCAGGTACCAAGACCTGGTAGGAGGGTAAATCAGAGAAATGTACCAAGCAGCAGCTCGTCTTTTTAGTAAGTGCTCAGGACTATTTCCAGGATTTTTTCTGCCTTACAATATGACTTGAGGATCATTGACAAAGTGCAGGTGGAATGAGTTGTGTCTCTCAACTGCAGCTATTAGCTCAGATATAGCCATCTTTATTAAGGGTTAGTAATGGTAATGATAATTATAACCGTCTCTCTACAAGTAAATATTTGGTATTCACTAACTGAACATTCAGTACTGCTTTCAGTTGAAATTTATAAAATCTTTCTCTTAAAACAATATTTTATGAAAATCCAGTAATTGTTTCCAGTATTGATAGGGGTTTCCTTTCTAATCTTTTATTTGAAATAGTGTGGAATGTCAACACCTTCATTATGTCGTTATTTTCTCTTTAAGTTACATGTGCTAGCCATTTTGGTTGTTGCTGCTGTTGGTAGACCTGAAATGTTTTGTTTTCTGTTATTTGGTACAGTTCTTAGTTTGTGATTCTGTATTACCATTCCACAATGTTCAAAGAATGACGTTTTTTGCCGAGAGCCTCAGGCTTTACTTGCTCAAAGCCATTTTTAACCATTGATCTTAGAAAGCAGTTTTACACAGCTGACAGTTTGAACAGGTTTGGTGCCATGTGTGACATCCATATGAAAGTCTTGATGAGAGGATACCAAATCTAATAATAATAGTACTAATGATAGGAAAATATTTAAAAAAATAATAAGCATGCCTTGCTAAACAAGGACAATGTAGGGAAGGGAAGATGAATTGAATTAATTTAATCATGTTCGTACTTGTATCTGGTACACAAGAGTATATAATATTTTCTTGTAAAGACCATTTCATTGTAGAATTATGTGTAAACAAAAATGAAGATGAAGACACCCAGAAAATCAAAAAGATTGATGACTCATATAAACCACTATTTATTGATCCAAATATGTGTCTCTGTTCAAATGTCACTGACTCAAAACATGAATCAGTGAGTTCAGAAAAGCACATAAAAATATTTTAAATTTTTTAAAAGTCATAAGCTGAGATCCCAAGTGCCAGAAGTAAAGGTTAGCACTTTGATAGATTAATAAATGTACATGGGGTGAAAAATACGCATTAGAAATAGAATTAATGTGAGCAGTCTGTTACAAATCCATATCTATAGTAATTTTGTAAATGTAAAACATTTTGGTATTTTGGTATTCTGTTAACTATTAACTAACTTAACTACAAATAATGCTATCATATCATTAGCTGAAGTATGTGAAACCATTCCAAGAATACCTAGAAGGAAAAAGATACACCCATAGAATGTAAATTCTGAGTTGGAAAAAATTCAAAGAAAGAAACAACAGCCAAAAAAATCTAAGGTAAAATACCAAACAATTAACAAAGAAAATTAAAAAAATCTTGTTAATTCTTTGAGAAACCAGTATCTCCATAAAGTTGGAAATTAATGAAGCCAAGCATCATAGAGAATCTATTAAAATGTTGAGAAAAGTGAAAAATTGCAATAATATCATACCTCCACAGAAGAAATGTCCTGGTCTCAAAAAACACTTTGAATCACATTTCAACGCTGACCACACTAAACTTAAGATGCCTGCAGAAATAGAACATATCTGAATATTCATCCAGTCATTACGAAATTTGTCTCCAAACATAAACAAGAATGAATTTAGTGATGAAGAAATTAAGAAAGCTATTAAAAATTAAATAATGATTAAACATCACTTAACCTTGAGGCTGAACATTTGAAAATAGCTTTACTTTCTCTCCAAATTGAATAATAATTTTCTCCATTTTATGAAAGAAATCTTGAAAAGTGGAGTTTGCCATACATTAATGCTTTATGGAAGCAGAAAGGTAGCTCTCAAGACCCTCAAACAACAAGAGATATCACTGTTGGATGCATCAAGGTGAAAGTATTAATGAACATTATATTAATTAGGCTCTCATTGGTTTATGACAATCAACTCCTCACAAATGTGTTTGGTTTTCATTCTGGTAAGGGATGCAATAGTATATATATTATCAAACAACTCCAAAAAATTGCTTACCTCTCTAATAGAAAACTATATACATGCTTTGGTGACATCAATAGAGACTTCCTCTTCTCATCCATTAGAAAATACCTTTCAAAATTCTGAATCCACTGAATGCATCTATCTAATAGAAGAAATATATTGATCTACAGAATCTTACATGTCTGATGAGGATCAAAATATGGAAACATTTCAGACCTCACTAGGATTGCAACAAGTACAAAATAAAAGCCCCAGTTTATTTAATCATTTCCAAAACTATGCCCTGCACATTTAAAAACACAGATGTGATAAGATGAGCACTGACCATTTAAGCATTCCATACTATATCCTAAACAAATCTACCAATAGAAGACTTTCCCTGAGGCCAATGTACTGACAATGTGGGGGAACTATGCTGATGACATAGGTATTTATAGTTGGGATAAGAATGATCTTGAACAGGAAATCAACATCCTCTACCAAGTGCTCCAAGAAATAGAACTCAAAACAGAAACTATGATCTGGAATTGGAATGAAAGCAGTGATGGCACATATCCTGAATCCATCATAAAAAATCAGGATGTACAATTAGTAAAAACTAAACACTTCATTGGTATTGTATAAACCGCAGACTGGTTTCTGTGAACGTTGAACAAACACAAATGTGCCTGAATAGGCATCTCTAACAGAGATTGAATAGTTGCCCTAGTAGACAAGCATCCTCAGATATGAGTGGCCGGCCATTTTTTTTAAAACACTTCAGATATCCCAGCATATAGAGCAATTAAACAAATTTTGTATAGGAGAAAAGGAAATTGAACTTAGAATAGACTGCATCAGCTGTAGTTTTGCCCAACATTGCAAATTGCTACAAAACAAAAACATCAACCTGAAAAACAAGCTTAAACAACCTTGTCAGATTGAGACATTTTTATGGATGTCATGCATGGTACCAAACACGCATTGGGACACTAGAGTCCTCCAAAAAAAAGAGAAAGATAGCCAGGAATGGAGAATTCAGTAGAAGAGATTGGTGAATTCAGATTAGTTTCACAAAGAGTTAGAATATCTAGAAAATGTTCCAAGAGAAATGATTCCATGCGCAGAAATTTGTATGAATAACAGAAATGCTAGAAAAAAAAGAAGAATGGTGATTTAGGTGTTTTTTGGCTGGTTTAGTTGTATTTGGTTTATTTCTTTTTGTCATGGTATATTATAAAGGTGGAAAAGGCCAAGAATAATAGTAACTATCAGTTATCAAAGGTAATGTGGGAATTTGCACAGACTGCAGCATAGTGTGGCCTGAGGGTTACCCACTGGAAGTGCTTGCAGGGATACTTATCCATGCACACCGTGGCACTGGAAAAACCCTGATATTATGTGACTGTTGATCAGAGTAGCCTCTCTAGGTGCTACCCAAGAGTTTGGACTCCTGAAGGATGCTAAGGATATTATGGACTTATCATGTGAGCAACAATGAGGTCTTAGAGAGATTGCAAACAAGGAGGAGACTTATACTTAACATCAGGATGAGACAGCTGAAGTTTCTGGAAAAAAAAATGAGAAAGAAGGGCTTGGAGAATTTGATACTCATGGGTTGAATAAAGGGAAAGAGAGACAAGAGAAAATAATGTTTGATATACCTGGCAGGCTTAAGCAAGTGGATGACATAATGTGGTTGGGTGGGGAGGAAGCAGAGGGAAGGAACTGGTTGAGAGTTGCAAGGGATAGAGGGAGGTAGAGAGCCATGATCGCCTACATCCTGAAAGGACATGACACATAAAAATAAAGAAAGAACTACCAGTTGGGATGCAGCAAGCATCTGATACCCTCAGTATGAAGAGTCATAGCCACCATCCAGTCATATCACCAAAGCTTCCATCCTTATTTAGGCAGAAGAAGAAAGAACTGGAAACTCCTTCCTAAACAAGAAAAAAGGGATAAACTTCTACTGTTCAAATGAATTGAAAAGCATATGAACTGGGTGATAGGTTGACCTATCTACTAATTAAAAAAAATGAATGGATTAGACCATAAAATATTGGTGAGGAGGTGGAAATGTTTAGGAGTAGAGCATTACCTTATGAATTAACTTGAGATAATCCTTCTACCAGGCTTTGAATTTGAAACATAATCATTACCACCCACCCACTTAATAACCATTAGGGTAATCCAATAGACCTTCTACCTATAATGTACCCTTGACCAGCATATATAAATGGATGGACTGAATCACAGCACACATACCCTGAGGATTACATTTAAGCACGAAACAGACTATTTCCATTGTGTGTTAACTTCAATGTCCACTTTTATATTTACATTTGCTCTACCCCTGATACTGAACACTTTAACCCATAAATATAGCATACTTTAAAATTATATTTTTGTCATATATATATATATATATATATATATATATATATATATATATATATATATATATACCAGAGGATATGTTAAACATACATGCCATGCATGACATCATTAAGAATGATACTATCAAATAAGGTAATCATTAAGATTATCAGAAGACACATTTTTTAAATAAATATTAAAAACTTATGGAAAGTAACTTATTTTGAACTTGGCCAAATAGAGAAGATAAGTGAAGTTCTACTAACATTCAGTGCTACATCCAACAGTTTTTTCTTAATATCCTATGTTGAAATGAGTCTTAGTAGAAGGTATTAAAAACTAAGTTGCCGATGTTACTAAGTAAATTATTACACACTGAGGAACAAAACAGAATTTGTTTTGAATTTGGCAAAGTATGGAAGATGAATGAAGTTCCAGTAACATTCAGTATGCCATCCAACAATTTTACTCTTAATATTGCTTACTAAAATTGGAGCCTCTCATATGCCATCTAATACAGCACTCAGTCAGTCAATAGGACACAAACTCTAATACAAATAATGCTGCCCTAGCCAACAATTCTGTTGATCAATAAAGAAATCTGCCTAAATATTTACAGATTTTGACATGAACAGTTTGTCCAGACATTTTCACTGATTGGACGAAGGAGACAAATCTTTCTCTATCCAAATTAAAAGCTAAAAGCCAAAAATATAAGATTGTATTCAACTGATTGTATCTCTCTGATTTATTTCAACAGGTCAACATAAAAGAATTTATCATCTATTTTCATTGTTTTTATCGACTTTTATATGTAAATATGCATTTTATTTCTGTCTGAATTTCTGGGATGATGATGTATCATTATTTACATTATTTACATGTGGACTATTTTCCTCATCAACAGTCTTATCAAAAGGCAGGTTAGGTTTAAGGCTCCAAGTTCTCTGCACAGGCTTAGACAATAGACTAATGGATTAAAGTGTCGGTTCATGAATTTGATGACATAATAATTGTGAGTTCAATCCCTGAGTCAGCCAGTGTGTACTTGGGCTCAGTGGAAATGAGGAGAGCAATAATTGAGAAGAACTAAATGGAACTAGACAAGATATTCTGAAACATTTATAGAGTAAGCTAATTATACCTTCTATATATGTATGATAGGTTACTTTTCTAGCTTTGAAACTGAAAGAACAAGCTAGTAGAGGAAAGAAAGAAGTACTAATTATTAACTGTAACAGGACTGAATACATGGTTTTTGGCAACGGAGACAACCCAAAGTGTGAGTTATATACTGGGATGTCAAAATCAAGCAAATACAAAAATTTGGTGAGTATACTAAGACAACAGAAAATATGAAACAGAAGTCCAAATGAGCATAATGGTAATGGTAATATTAGCTATTTCCTTATAACTGCTTTTAGTTGAAATTTATTAAATATTTCTCTTAAAATAATTTTTCAAGGAAATAGGTTTTTCAAGCCCAGTAGATGTTTTTTACTTTTCCAGTATTGATGAGGGATTTCCTTTCAAACCTTTTATTTGAAGTAATGTGGAATGTCAACTCTTGACTATGTCATTATTTTCTCTTCCAGTTACATGTGCTATCCATTTTTGTTGTTTCTGCTGTTGGTAATCCTCAAGTGATGTGGTTTCTGTTATTTAGTACAATTCTTCATTTGCAAATCTGTTGTGCCAGTCCACAATGTTCAAAGAAGGATGATCTTTGCCAAGATTTGCATTCTGTGATTTCTGGAAAATGTTGAATAAAATTATCAATAAAGACAAAGCGTTTGTGCCAGCTATCATAAATGGCCCTGAAGTTATTACATCCTCATATGATAAAGAAAGTCTCTTTGCAATGAACTTTGCCTCTCACTCTATGTTATTGGATAAGGATCACTCCTTACCTGAGTTCATTCCATCTCACAGAGCTGAAACTGTGTAATATCTCTATCACAGCACAGGAACTTTCCAAATTTATCAAAATATCAAAAGCACTGACTCTAAGAAGGCCACTGGTTTGAATAAAATTCTAGTAGTTATTCTTAAGAATATCAACCTAGCATTATCTTCAATTCTGGCAAAATTGTTCAACTGCTGCCTGAAGGAGAGATGCTTCCAAAATCCATGGAAGCTGTCAACTGTGTCTCCTGTTTTATTTAATGTGTGCAAGCACTTAAGCCTGTCACATTAACCCCCTTAGTGTCATCATTAAACTCTTCTAATCAACAAGAGAGTTGTTGAACAACTCAACAGGAACAACCTACTGAGTGGTAACCGGTCATGTTAGCTCTACAGCAGATGTCTTAACTGTCATTACTCACAGAACTAGTGAGGTACTAGATTATAAATTTATCATGAGGACCATTGCCCTGGATCTATACAAGGCTTTTGACAAGGTGTGGCATCTAGGGATGCTGCATAAACTCTCCAGCTATGGAATCTCTAGAAGGGCTCTCTTAATTATCAAATCCTTCCTGATTTAATGACCAGTCATTGGAAGCCTTAAGGTCTTAATGTCAACATTTCACAGAGTTCTCTCCTTCCTTCTATCCTCTTTCTATTGTATATTAATGATGTGCCTAAGAGTATACTTCTATCATTAGTGAATATCATCTATGTGGATAATACAACAGTTTACAGGTGCATCTCCAAAAATCTGGAAGACCAGAACCTAGCAAATCATCTCTCCCATGGTCTATCCCAGGTGACTCAATGGGGAGAGCAATGGCTTGCAAAATTATGGCCAATACTAAACTAGTAATGTTCCATCACCACTAAGCAGACCGCAAACTTTCTGTTGTGTAGTAGCTGAACACCCCCACAAGATGAAGTGGTCTAAGACTATTTAAACAGCACTATCTCTTACTGAGGGAGAGGAGTTAATGATTAATCATTACTCTGCTTGTCAATGTTTTGCGGCAGTTTTTAACATCAACTTGAGATTTTTCTTGTTAAAAAGTTGAAAATTTCAACATTATGGATAAAAAATAATTAATTTTATATAGTGTTTTTGTTGTGTAGTAGCTGAACACCCCCTCAAGATAGACTGGACTATGACTATTTAAACAACATTCTCTCTTACTGAGGGAGAAGAGTTAACGATTAACTGTTTGTTACATTAGTCTGTATTCTCAACCATGTACCATATTATTCTCTTGAATAAACTACTTCTTATTTTCTATATGTGCATCAACCTTTCCTATTTATGACAACATTTTCACCTATTATGATGAATGGGTGTTCTCTCATGGAAGCTCCTTGTCTTGAATGTCAGTTGGAACTGAAGACCTCAAATGGAACTCATATATCCAATCAGTTGCTAAAGGTGCAATGAAAATTGTTGGTTCATTGTACCATTCCAGTAAGTATCTGACTCTTCCTGCTTTACAAGAGCCAGATCAGACCAAAAATAGAGTATTGCTTTCATATCTGGGCTGGAGGTGACCAGCCCTCATTTGCCTGCCTTGATAAAGTTCCAAAGTATATAGACAGCCTTGTGAATGATGAATTATTTTCCACCCTACAACCCCTTTCCCACATATGAAACATTGCCAACCTTGTGCTATTCTAGTGTTTAGACAATCTACATTCATTGTTTCCAACAGCCCTGATTTTGCAGTTTGCACCTGCCATGCCACCTACATGAGGATGAATCATCCTCATTTCCCTTGTATTCTATTAGTAAGATCCACCCAGACACTCTGATCTTTAGTGAATGTCTATGCAGATGATACAGCAGTTTGTAGGTACCCATTCAAAAATCTGGATGACCAGAAACTGGTAGCTCATTACTCTTCTGACTGAGATTTGGTGGGGGAAGGAATGGCTTGTAAAATTCAATGTGTCCAAAACCAAACTAGTAATATTCCACCATCACAGAGCAGACTGAACTTTCAACTCTCACCTTGAACATCTATTGGGACTCCTGCTAACCCCAGATTTCAAGTAGAACACATATATATAATCAGTTGCTAAAGGTGCAGTGAAAATTATTGGTTCATGGTACCATTCCAGTAAGAATCTGACTCTTCCTGTTATACTCTGTCTTTACAAGAGCCAGATCAGACCAAAAATGGAGTACAGCTGCCATTTCTGGGCTAGAGCTGTCCAGTCCTAACTTGCCTGTCTTGATAGAGTTCAAAAGTGTTTATGCGGCCTTGTGGGTGATGAATTATTTTCCACCCCACAAATTCTTTCCCTCAGATGAAATGTTATGTGCCTCTCACTGATCTATTGCTACTTCCATGGCCTGTGTTCGGACAAACTTCCTTAGTCCCACCACCCCTGACCTTTTTCTCAACTTGGATCCACCATGCCATGTACACAAGGGTGAATCATTCTCATTCCTTTTGTATTCCAATAGTAAGAAATAAGTTCTATTTAAACGGCTTCTTCCCAAGAATTGCTGCTTTGTGGAAAGGGCCCCTGACAGGATGTTTTCCCAACCACTACAATCTTGATCTCTTCAAGTCTAATGTTAACTGTTATCTTTCTTAAATGGCCCCATGAACTTTACTTCTTTCCCTTTCTTATGCTCATAGAACACCACACAGTAACCTTCTATTTTGAGTGGCTCTTGGGCCTTGTATTGGGTAAACATCAGTGTAAGAATAAGATAAGAATCAAATATTCTATATAATTCTTGATTTTTATAGTTTTACACCTTTTTGTCATCATATTTTTTTAGTCTCTGTGTATAATTTTTAAATTGATTTTTGTATCCACCTTTTTTTAGTGGGTGCATGTGTTTCAGTTGACATCTCAGTTTTTTTTTATTTTCTTAAACAGTGAAATTAATATCAACTGAATTAGATAAAAAAAAAAAAGTTCTAGTAAAGAAAAATATATCTCCCAAGAGGAATTGAACCTATAGCTGAAGCACACCATTATCAAATTGGTCATGGGAGACTGCCCTAAGAAAAAAATAATACTAGACCTGAATTTTTTAATTATAACTGTTATAATTTTACTAATTTTGTTTTTGATGTGTTTGTAGCTAACATTCATCCCTACTTAGAATAGTCCAGTTTTTCTCAATTCTTTATTTGAAAAATAAATTCAAGCTAGAATGAAAACTTTGTTCCATATTGATCTTGAGTTAAGCAATTTTCTGTTTGGCCATTTTGGGGATTTATTTTTTAAATGCCATGTCTTTTCAGGATGTAGACAATCATAGCTTTCAACAGATAGCATGTCTTTATTATCTGTGAACTGAACTGCCATGACTTCTTGGGAAGAATAGTTGAGTCCCATTGCCTTCTATATCTTTTTTCTCCTCATAGACTGGCTAACTGAAAATTGGAAGAAAAAAAGGCACATATGCTTAGAATTACAAAGGTTAGAGAGCCCACTCTACTCTGCCTGTGGGAGAAGACATGGTTTTGTGCCTTTCCCAAGGGCATTTGTGCAAAAGTGAACCAAACATAGTAGACAGAGGGTTTGAACTCAGTTCACTGATGCCACTTTTTACATCAATAACGTTTATGCTACACACACATACATTTGTTTGGAAAGATGAGTTTAATGTCTTTTCAATGAGAAGATGATCCCTCATTTAAGACAGGAATCAATAATTTATTTCTTTACAGAGTATTAAACTTACTTTAATAAATTTAAAGTATGCATTACTACTGATATAAATTACTTAGTTGTAAAATATTAATATCACATTAACAGTTAAAATTGTTAAAAAATTTTAAATCATCATCATCAGCAGCAGAAACAGCACCAACAGCAGTTATTGTTGGTTAACTGCCAATAAT
Organism: Acanthosepion lycidas; assembly: GCA_963932145.1. Lineage (NCBI taxonomy): Eukaryota > Metazoa > Mollusca > Cephalopoda > Sepiida > Sepiidae > Acanthosepion > Acanthosepion lycidas. Next base: position 66,856,765 of record OZ010591.1, read on the forward strand.
AAAGGAATTTCTCAGTATCTTCCTTGATAACTGAGACAGTGTTATTCTCAACTATATCTTACCTGTAAACCACTCTTATCATACTGTCTTCTGAGTGTATTTGCTATTGAACACCAATAATCACTTCTATGGTATCATTTGTCTTGGTCTATTATCTGATTCCCATTATCCTCTTTAGTATTATACCTGGCATTACTCTTTCTATTGATCTATTGAATGCTTAAACATTTCAAATACCCTGGCGTATAGATCAGTTATAACAAATTTAGTATAGGAGATAAAGAAATAGGATAATGGATAGGTTTAACTAGAGGTACTTTTGCCCAACAACACAAATTATTACAAAATCAAAATACTAACTTAAGTCATGTTCTTAAATAGCCTTGTCAGATCTAGATTCTCATATGGATGTCATATATGGCATCTGATTCAATTAGGATTATCTAACTTGTCAGCTACACACAACTGTTTTCTCAGATCGATGATTAAAAATATTTGTAACAGCTCCCTTTAAGAAAATAAAAGAAATGGCCAATCCAGAGGTTTCTTTCACAGCATCACTGTAACCAGCATGTAAAAGTGGACAATTTAGAAACTCTCTCTGTTTTTGACAACTGACTCTGGAGCAGTGAAAATGTAATAAGCTTCCTTCTGTCCAACAACATGGAAACTTCAACAGACATGTATGTACCATTTCAATAAATATTTCTAATTGCTGCCATATATGGTCTGGAGCCCCTTCTGTTTGCCTCGGGGTTCTTGATAGGCTCCAGAGGTGGATATGCAATATAATTGGCCCTGCTCTGGCATATCATCTACAGTCACTTTCTTACAGACGTGCCGTCGCCTCTCTCTGTCTGTTTTACAAATACTTTCATGGCAATTGCTCCGAGGAGCTGCATTCACTGGTTCCCAGACTTCAAGAGTTCAAGCGCCCTACAAGGCTGTCATCCTGCTCTCACCCCATTACTGTCAAAACTTCTAAGTGTAGCCATCTCTTCTACTGCAATAGCTTCATGTCTTGCACCTCTTGCCTGTGGAACTCCCTTCCCTATTTCAGTTTCCCTGAGAGCTATAATCTCCAGCTATTCAAGTGTAATGTCAGTCGACATCTCCAGTTGCCTTGATTTATCCACTACCATTCTCCTCATCCTTTCTTCTATCACTCCTATCTGATCTTGCTCCAAATTTTCTGTAACCGCTTGAGTCCTAGTGGCTTCCCACCTTGCTTGGGATGAAACGCTTAAAAAAAATAAAAAAAATAAATAAAAATAAAATATATATGATATTTCCTGTCCTTAGAATTAGTGATTAAAGAACTGCCAAAATTATTTATTATTTGTGAATTCTTGCAGATCCCCTTTTTGAATTTGAAAAAAATACATTTTAATGCATTTACTGACTAATCAGGGACGCGCTCTCTGTAAATTTTGGAATTAAGATTTTTGGGAGCCTCCTGCTTTCTCATAAAAGGAGACTGACTTACTAATCAGAAAGTATTCAGACTTTAAGGCAGAGGAAAATGTCAAGCAGAAGGAGTCATAAATCACTAAAGAGAAAGAAAGATTTATCCACAGCAAATGTAAATGTGGAAGGTAGTTACAAGTCCCAAGTGGGTAAATCCATTTTTAGCTGCTTTCAGAAGAGAATTTCAATGAAACTAAAAACTCAAATTGAACTTTTCTGTAAAGGAAAAACATAAAAAGTCTCTGTGACATCAACCATTTCAAACTACAAGAGATATCTTTCTACTGAGATATTCCTATTCTTTCAAACAAATTATGCGGGTCTGCTTTTGGCATTTTCTCCCTTGTCTAATTTTTACTTCTTCAAAGTTTTTTTTTTGTTCATTTTCAAAAAGTATAATCTTGACTTGTATATGTGATTGTTATCCTGTCTTAGTTTCTGTATATGGTGCACAACAGGAAAATTTATGCAACACTGCTGTTTGTAAATTTTGTACTTGTTTTTTTCCCCTCTTTTGTGTTCTGTAATAAATGCTTATTCTTTTAAAATTTGCATAGTGATTGGGACATTTTTTTTGGTACCTTATTCAACTTTAGGGATAAGAGAGTCATGTGTTCTCTTTTCTTATTTTTTGTAATGTTGTCCAGGGTGGTTATTGAAAATAATAACTAGAATGGCAACTTACAAAGTATAAGGGTTTATTTTAAATAAGAACAATACAAGTAGATATTTACAAATTCATATGGAGTTGGAAAGTAAGCCCTCTCCCTGAGATCAACACCATAAATGTTTATATTCCTACTGGAACAGTCCATTTAATAGAAGGGGATCATTTCTTTGTATTCTGAGGGTTATCAATTACGACTGGAACAGTCCATTTAATAGAAGGGGGATCATTTCTTTGAATTCTGAGGGTTATCAATTACTACTGGAACAGTCCATTTAATAGAGGTGTATCAGTTCTTTGTATACTGAGGGTTATCAGTTCGTTCCCTACAACCTTTTCCAAATTAAATTTTATGCATCCAAGTATATCAAATACCAATTTTGAAAATCACACTGAAATATGTAAAACAGTCTGGTAATGGGTAAATAATCAAAAAATGTTATTGTAATATATGTAGATATAGGAACATAAGAAAATATGTGAATATATGTAAACATAGGAACCAACACTGCATGGTGACTGTCAGTTTCACACTTCAGTGCAATCTTCATATCATGTCTATCTATATGTACATATATAGAAAGCGAGTGAGAGGAGGAGACATAGAGAAAAATAGTTATGCATATATATATATATATATATATATATATATATATATATATATGTATACAAATATTTTGTGTGTGTGTATGTGTGTACATGTGTGTGTGCCAGAATTTTGTCTTGTCATTTCATCGTTTCATCTTTTCATTCTTTTGATTCCATTTTTTGTCTTTCCTTATTCATCTTGCATGTTTTTCTTCTTCAATACTTCTTTTTATAATTCTCTCTTATTTAAAAGCCAAGCTGAGAGAAGATGGCTGACAAGAAATTTTCAACATGTTTATTTCTGATCACAATCATGCAAGCCAAAATAAACCAGTCAAAATATTACAAATCATTCTATATTTTCTCTTGTGTACTCTGTCAAATTTCTTTGGCATATTTCTCAAACTTGTCTTTGTTTTCTTTGTATTTAAATAGTCTTACATAAATTTATTATTTTGTTCATTTGACCACACTTTTCAGGATCTAGAATATTTATTTTGACTACACAGAGAATGAAAAACATGACTATATAAGTTTTTATGTAAAAATTACTGGCTTTCTAGATCTTTGCCATAGATGCAATCCTTACAAGTGACAGAAGTCATATGGTCTTTCCATCTCTTAGGTGGTCTATCATGTGGTTTTGGCCAGCAAGGAAACACATTTTTATTTGATCAGTACTTCCAACTCTAACAAAAACAAAACACTATGAAAGTATAAAAATACATTTTTATAGTAAAAATACCAGCAATACATATTTATATAAAAAAAATTACCAACAATACATTTTCTATAGTTGAAGGCATGCAATTTGTTCAGGGTATATTTGGTTGAAACCATAAAATTGTTTGAAATATTTAGATTTCAGCTTAAATAATCCGTAGTGGTTGATATGCCATTGAACAAAATCAACCAACCAACAATTTATTTGATCAGTACACAATTATGCAATGAAGATAAGATGACATCAGGCTATTTTATTTTTATTTTTTTTGTTCTCCTAAATCATTTCATAATGTGGATGTTATTTGCCATGATATTTCTTGGGATTAATAGTGGTGTGTCTTCCCATTGCTTTCTCCATGGTGATTTATGGAGACACTGCCTCTAGTTAGCTGGCTCTTGACTCATCGAAAGTTCTTCTGCCCTTTGTTAGGTGTTATTTTTCATCCTTGCTAACAAGCTGCCTCACTCACAAGAATATGGAGTCGGGTAGCTGGTTTAGTCGCTGACGTTTCACTGATACTCACAGGGTGGAAAGGGGGAAAGAGGGACAAGCAAGTAGATGGACATGGTCTAGGAGAAATAACAAAATGTCAAAGCTTATTGAATGCTACAAAAGACAACAGGAAATGGAGGTCCATGATTGCTTATGTCCAAAAGGGACACGGTACATAAAAGGAGAAATCATTTCAGTCTGATTTTTCTATATGTTATGTTACTTCAGGATGTGAGCAATGTACAAATTCATGTCTTTTGTAGTTCTTTGTAAGGTTTATCTTTTTGTTATTCCTCCTAATCCCTGTTTTGCTAACCATTTACACAATCTTGTCAGTGTCAAATTCTCCAAGCCTTCTTTCCTCATAATGCACCCTAGTAATTTCAATCGTTTCTGATTTCATGTATAAGTGTCCTTTTTATTTCCATTTTCCCTCAAACTTTGTCGTTGCTCACATTTTCAGTTCATGTTATACTCAGCATCCTTCTGTTGAACTACATTTCTGTTGCCTCATGTCTCTTCTTTATTGTCCAGTATTCACAGCAATATAGGAGGACTGATATTACATAATATTTCAGTATTCTTGTTTCTAGTGAAATCTTCGTGTTTCTTAATACTTTGCTTAGCTTTTGGAAGGCATCTTTCATTATTCCAATGTGTCTTCACATTTTGCTGTCACATTTTCCATTTTCTATTAAAGCACTTATATATATATATGAGGTAATGGAATAACCTGTCACCCCCATGAGTGACTACACTATAGGTAGTAACAAACTAGAAGTGGCTGTAAGTCAATGGACTACAGGAGTCTAGCTGGAATCTTTACCAGCTGTCCTGGTCGAACTCTCTGCCTTCAGGCAAAGAGGAACCCAGATGAGGCTATGCAAAAGAGCAGAGTCTCATCGGGGGAGGTAGACAGACCCAATCCCATTTATGTGGAGTGTATGGGAATTTTTTGGCTGAGTCTATGGGCTCAGAAACCCCACATTAAATTCGGCCTTGTGCCACATGTAACTGTGTGGGGCAGTTGCTAGATACTGTCTAGCTGGGATCTGTTGAGTATGTCTCAGACTTATACGAAGACTACCAACCTTCCAATAGTAGCACTCACTACTGGATTGACTTGCGATGACCTTGTGCATAACTGTTACCTTTATTCTTATTGTACTGGTTTCTTTACAATAAACTTTTACTTATTTTATCCACCATGTTTTTCAAGTTTTTATTCCTATTAGCATGGAATATAACAATATATAATCTAAACACCTAGATATTTAAGTTTTTGTAATTGCTTGGTTTTGTTGTCTCCATTTCATAGCGTACATCTTGGATGACGACCATGCATTCTATCTTCTTGCAATTGATTTTTAGTCCTTTCTTCTTGTCTTCCTTTACTATCTTCTGTAGGAATTGCTGTTGATTCCTTTCTATGCCTGCTATCAGTATTGTGTCATCTGTATATCCTATGTTGTTAAAGTTATGGCTGCTAATAAAGAATTCTGGTAGGACTTCTAATTTTCTCAGTATCACTTCATCATAAATGTTGAATAAGTCTGGTGAGAAAATATATCCTTGTCTTAAAACCCTTTCTATTTTTGTGCATTTACTGAATTTATTTTCTATTCCAATACAGGCAGTTTGCTCCTATTATAGATCCTGCATTATTCTCATATTTTCCCAAATAAATTAAGTTTACCTAACAGTTCAGACACTTGTTTGTGTCATACTGCAGTCAATAAAAGTTCGCTTCAATCAATCTTTGAATTATCATAAAGGTTAAAATATATGGTATTCAGGAAGTAGGACATATAAAGATTCAAATTATGAAGTGGATATGTCAAAATCAAGCAATTACAGGAATCTGAAGACACATAAGAATAGTGAAAGATACCTTCCAAAAGCTAAATAAAGTATTATGAAACAAGAAAATTTTCATTGGAAACAAAGAAAAGAATGCTAAACTTAGATGTAATATCAATCCTCCTATATGTCATCCTCGCAGATGAAAAGATAACTTGAGATAACTGAGATTGGGTTCTACAGAAGGATGCTGAGAATATGATGGGTGGAACAAGTGAACAATGAGAAAATTGTACAGAAAATTGGAAGGAAAAAAGCATAGATGTTTAGAATTACAAAACAACAGTTAAAATTTCTAGTTCATATAATGAGAAAAGAGGGGTTAGAGAATTTGACATCCATAGGACATACTGAAAGTAAGACAAGCAGAGGGAAACAGTAACCTACCTAACAAGCTTGTGTAAAGTGACTGAGAGGTATAGTGAAAAGACAAACATTATCATAAGCTGAAAAAGATTGGAAATTGAAGAAAGCCATGGTTGTTCATATCCTGAAGGGATACAGCATATAAAAGAAGTGATATGATAAAACATTCCTTTCCTACTTTTGTTCAGCTCAAAATCAAGTAAAATTGTTTGCCATATTTAACTGAATTTGATAAGTTAGTGCACAATTCTCAACCAATTAGATTCATTTCTTCTACATTAAAGTGACTTGGCCCACCTTCTACCAATTAGTTTAGTTTTAGTTTTTCCTGTTAGGCATCACGGGGAGACAGAGTTGTCTGTAAGCAGCAAGGTGAGTGGCCTGGAGGAGAGATATCTCATGGGCTCTGAAAGTGTCTGCTACTGAGTCGTTCCAGCATCTTCTTGGTCTGCCTCTCACTCTCCAACTAGAGTAACTGGGGGGGTGTATGCTCAAAGGGCTGGTTGGTTGATAGGCATATGAGTGAGGTGTCCAAATCATTTGATCCTCTGTCATTTGATATGTTGTATGATTGGTATTGCTCCTACCATATCTCTTATTGTCTCCCCTGGTCTTGTTCATTGCTTTTCTCAGGCATTTCATCTCACAAGTGATCAGTTTCCTCTCAAGGGTTTTTATTAGGGGCCATGTCTGGCATGTCTGGAACTCTCTTCTGGCTTCTTGCATTTCAGTCAAGTTTGATCTTCAAAAATTTAAATGCAATGTCAACTGCTATTTCCTGTCTTCTTAATTCCTGTTCTTTTATTGTTCTCTTATCTTAATAATGTTTTTTTTCTCATATTTTCAATTCACACTCAGTAACCTCTTGTATCTTAATTGCCTTGCTTGGAGCGAAATTATTAATAAAAAAAATGGGTTATAACAGGCGGCTACACATAAAAGGAAAACACAACTGCAACAATATTTAAAAGTATATTCTCCATAAATTAAAGGAACTAACACTGTGCAAATAATTTCAGTCAACAGTGTACATACACACCCATATAGTAATAGACATATAAATACATACCCATGTACTAATAGACATACACACTCATGTACTAATAAGCATTTACATATATATATATATATATTAATATACTAATAGACATATACATACATACACATGTACCAATAGATATATATACACCCTCATGTACTAATAGACATATGCATACATACACATGTACTAATAGATATATATATACCCTCATGTACTAATAGACAGAAACATATATACATTCATGTACTTATATAAACATATATGTACATTCATGTACACATATTCATACATATGTATGTGTTATTCAACATATACATACATTCATGTATTAATAGACATATACTTATGCATGTACTAATAGACATACATGCACACTCATATACTAATAAACATATACATATATACATTCATATATTAAGAGACATATACCTAAATATGCATGTACTACTCAACATATACATACATACGCGTATACTAATAGACATATCACTACAAATTTATAAAGTACTAGACATATACATACATACTCATGTACTAATCAATAAATATACTAACAATTGTTCATGTATATTAATTTATTCCTTCTTAAATCTATTGAATCTTTGTTGTTCCAAATGATTTTGGAATTTTTAAGTTTATTAAGTTCAACTCTTATTGTAATTTTTGTATCTATATTTTCATTTTTAATTTATTAGTATTAACTTAAAATTATCAGTTTTTTGAGTTTGATTGATAATTGATTAAAATCACTTAAATCCCATCATGATGGATTTCACTTCAAAATGAAATGAACATAAATAAAAATTCAAAAGATATTAAGATTAAACAGGAAAAAATTTTTTTAAAGTTCCTTAAATTATATTTAGAGTAATAATCTTTGAAAGAGAATAGTTTCCTAATTTTATAGAAAGCCTTTTTTTGTGAAGTATTAAATTGCTGTTCAAAATAAAAGGTTCTAAAATAAAGTAACTTACCTCCATGATAATCCATAACTGATCGTCCATTTTTGTATCTTTTTTGAGGTACAATCCATAAAACTGTGGAAAGTTTGGATGGCAACTCACAGCCTTTAAGATTTGGTATTCCTGTTCGATTTCCTCAACTGTTTCATGGATATTTTCCATTATTTTAGCTGCCGCTAATTGGCCTTGAAAAATAAAATAAAATTGCAATATGATACTTCACAGTCACAATAGTGAAAATGGATCATATAAATACACATTTAAAAGAAAATCCTAGCATAATGTTATTGGTTCTAACCTGGCATCTCAGCTACAGTCACTTTGCAACTGCTGTAACAAAGCTTCCTTGTGTTTTTTCTTTAAATATTTTCATGGTAATTGTTTTAATGAATTCTCCTCTTTGGCACCTAGACTTTATTCATTTAAGTGCAGTGCTAGTCGCAAGGTCTCATAATTTTACAGTTGAAATGGCTAGATGTAACCATAGTTTCATTTCTTACACTTCTCACTTGTTGAATTCTCTTTTGGCTTCTTGTTTCCCACTCAACTTTGATGTTCAAAAGGTACGGTGGCGATTGTTATCTGTCTGCTTAATTCCCGTTCTTTTATTGTTCTCTCTCCTTAATAGTGTTTTTTTCTCTCATATTCTCTAAGACTTGGTAATCCATTACATCTTAGTGGCTTTACTGCCTTGCTTGTGGTGAAATGATTAAAAAGTAAGTGGGAGCAACATATTTATTGTAATTCTTTTTATATATCATGTTCTTTCAAGACGTGTGAGACTTTGGCTCTCCACAATTTCCTATCCTTTGTAGCTCTAAGCAACTTTTGATCCATTACTATCCCTCATGGGGCCCTGTTCTGCTATTCATTTAACAAGCCTGTTAGGCAGGTTATTCTCTGTTTCCTCATGACTCTCTTGCTTTAAATATATCCTTTGAATATCAAATTCTCCAAATTTTCTTTCCTCATTATAAATCCCAGAAATTTCAACTGTTTTTGTTCTGATTTTCCTTTAAACTTTCTCTTTATATATATCTGTCCTGTTATTTACCCATAGCTGGGAGGAGAAGAAGAGGATTCATACCTTTCCCAAGGGTATAGCACGTAAGTGAATGTAATGGATTCAACTGAAATTTGAACTCAGCTCTCCGATTCCTCAATCTGAGTTGCTATCCATTACTCCAACATACCTCCATATATTAATATCCTGATTTCTTAACTAATTTTATAGACACACATGAGAAAGTTTTTTTTTAGACTAACTCAGTCAGTTAAGTGCCACACATGATACACATTTAGGCAATCATGTCTTTTTCAATACATGACTGATGAGGTAGAAGATTTTTACAGCAGTAGGTTGCCATTTCTTTCTGTGGTAGATTGGTTGCCAACCAAAGCTAAAGAACCTAGTCTGTCCTGATATTTAACCCATAGTTGGGGGAGAAGAGATGGATTCATATATTTCCCAATGGTATTGTGTATAAGTTAATATAACAAACTCAAATGGAATTCAAACTTGGCCCTTTGAGTTCTCATTTTGAGCCAATATCCATTACATCACAATTCACATCCAGGCCTAACTACTAAACTTATTGATGAAAGTAAAAATGTTTAAAGACAAGTATGTGTCTTCTCACTGGATTTATTCAGAGGCAATTCTGAGAGTATTAGAAGTCCTATCCAGAATTCATTATTGGTGGCCCAAATCTGAACAACATAAGATATGCAGATGGGATGATATCAGACACAGAAGTTAGTGAAGGAAAGTGAGAAGAAAGGACTAAACATCAATTGCAAGATAGAATGCATGGTTGTTAACAAAAAGAAATAGCCTAACATGCAAATTACAAATTGGAAATAAAATAAGAAAATAAAAAAATTAATTATTAAGGAAGTGTTTTAACAGAAGATAGAACATGTGACATTAAAATCTGAAGGTGGATTGGGATAGCGAAAGAAGCCTTGCAAAAGCTAATCAAAGTATTAAGAAATAGGAAAATTGCATTAGAAACAAAGAAAAGAGTACTGAACTGTTACATAATATCAGTCCTCCTATATGACAGTTATTGCTGAACCATCTCATCATAGGTGAAGAAGAGAATTGAGGCAACAGAAACATGGTTCTAAAGAAATGTTCTGAGAATATAATAGACTGAACCTGTGAGCAATGACAACATTTTAGAGAAAATGGAAACTAAAAAGCCATTTACACTTAGCATCAGAAAGAGATAGTTGTAATTTCTAAGCCATATAATGAGGATAGAGAGCTTTGAAAATTTGATACTCCCAGGACAGACTGAAGGCAAAAGGGATAAAGGAAAACAATACATAACCTACCTAATGAGCATGTGTAAACGGATGGTAGAACAGGGTTTAGGAGAGATAACAAAAAGGCAAAATTTATTAAGATCTACAAAGGACAAGAAATTGTGGAGAGCCATGATTGCCAATGTCTGGAAGTGACATGGCATATAAAAGAATGAGAAAATTCATTTTGTAAACCAAAAATATAACCAAGACTTTTTGAAGACAATTTTATTCTTTAAAAAAGTATTTTTATTTTGTTTCCTTTTTCATCACAATCATTTCCATATTTTATTACAAAAATTATTTTTGTAAATTATAAGTACTTATTAAATAAACATTGGGTTGACCACTGTCCTGGGTATGATGATAAACTACATCCAGCAGCAAGGCCACTGATTGAGAGATTTGAGGTTTTGAAGAGCATGGAACCACGTCTTAATTATTGTTGTACCCCGGTTCATCCTGACCTGGAGCACCTGTTAGGGTTCAAACTGAACATTTTATTTTATCCACTGGGGTATATTGTTCAAGTTCCATGTGCCATGACTTTTCTAAGTATCTTATTTTCAGTTATTTCCATTTAGTAACTCTCCAAGTTTTTGTTCACCTCTGCTGTGGCCAGATATTGAACTCCTCAGGTCAAGTCGCTTTTATCCACTGGGCCAGGTGTACTTGGCATGTGAAACTAGAACAATCTACCCTGGTAGATGAAATAAAGTGTTTGGTTTGAAATTCCAATGTATATCCCCTGAAGAAGGCCAGACCATACAACAGCCAAAATATCATGAATATGGCAATAAAGATGAGGACAACAGTTTGAACAATGTAAATAGTGTAAATAGTTACAATACCTCATATCAGAAATACAGACAGCAAAACAAAACACCAACTAAAATCATTAAATGTATAATATGTTTCTAGCTATTTCTCTTTCCATCACAGTTCTAAATATTCAGAAGTATAGAAAAAAGATTGATGTTATTTTAAATCTTAATTCCTAGATTTGAAATCAATGTAATGTGATAAATTAAAATTGATACCCAGAATTGGTCCAACATGTTTCAGACAGCAAATCAGTAAAATATAGATAAATGTGTTACTGTTGAGAAGACTTAACTTACTTTTAAATAAATCAACAGACTGTCATACAAAGAGATAAATACAACATACAACAGACATTCAGAAATCCCTTGAATCAGAAACAGTTGGATAATTTCCAATGACCTAAAATTATTTTGGCTGATTTCCTGACTGTTTGGATAAAGAATATTAACTTTTTAACTTTGCCAATTTTTTTTCAGTTTATCTTTTCTTTATTTCTTTCTCATTTTCTTTTGAAAACTATTTTACAAGTGGTTGCACAAGGTTGGAAACAATTTTCTACAGATTTTTTTTTTAAATTATGAAAAAGAAAAGATTTAGCAACAGTATCATTGACATTTTTTGACTTGTATTTACTTACATTCTCATTTTTTTATTAGATGAAACATTGTCACTATTATTATTTATTTTTGACTCAAATCTTCTTTAATTTCTATCAGAAGAAGAGATGTCAACCGTTATTCATTTTTTACTCTTATTTACCTACATCTTTTATTTTTATTAGATGAAACATTGTCACTATTATTATTTATTTTTGACTCATATTTCAACTTTGTTTCTAACCAAACCATTATTAATAATTTTTTACTCTTATTTATATAATTCTTTATTAGATGAAGCTTTGTTACCATTATTATTAATTTTTTACTTATATTTACTTTCATCTTCATTTTTATCAGATTAAGCCTTGTCAACCATTATTATTTATTTTTTATTAGTATTTACTTTTGTGTTAAATTTTTATAGCTTTTTATTGTAACTTTTATTTGGGAAGTCATTCTATAGCAGTGACTAAACAGCAAGGAATCAAAAATAAAATCTAAGCTCTGTGTGAGTTATGAATTCATCTTTTTACATAAGGGAAGTATGGTTGAACACACCAGCTGCTCAAACAGCTAAGCTACAAGAATATGATAACATTACAGAAGACCAAATTTAACCTCTATATAGATTGATAGAAAAATAAAATTTCAAAACCTTGAATATACATTTCAGTTTACAGTAAATGATTCCATATACAGATCAATACACACATAGGTTCCCAAATAAGAAGTATATCAGCAGTGTCCAGAGCCCATATTGACATTGTATATTAAATTTGGGGCATTAACAATGGCCTGTACTCTTTCATGCATACAGTCACACATATGACAAATACTATCCTGTGATACATTATTCCATGCCTCTTGCACCTGTTGATTAAATACAGCAAAAGTTGTAAGTGGGGGTAACTGAATGAGTTCTGTGGGGAACATGCTGACCAGGAAAGTTGTCAAATATTTTACAATGCATCACTTTATTATTTATTATAGATATATGATGAGAGCCTTGCCTGTATATCATATTGTTAATGTTGTTTTCATGTATTTTGTGTATGAAAATATATTAAAAAATGCATAAAATACAAGGCTTCCTTGTTGGATTGCACCCTTCATTTACTGGCAATTCATTATAAATGTGATTATGAACAGTTATTAAAATGCATAGTTCATTTGAGTAACACTTTACATAATACTTTTTAGTCTCCAGTATTGAAAGAAATACAAAGGTTTTCAGATATATTTTACTCCTTGTCAATTTCTGTTTAATAAAATTTTTTATTTATCTCTTCCAATTATAAAAATTTGAAGAATTTTGACTAAGTAGGAAGCCTAATAAAATTAAAATTATAACATCCTGAATACAATTAACTCAAGATTTGTATTATAGTTGGATTACAGTAAATGATTCTATATACAGATCAATACACACACAGGTTCCTAAATAAGAAGTATATTAGCAGTGCCTAGAACTCTTACTGACACTGTATATCAATTTTGGGCATTAAGAATGGCCTGTACTCTTTCATGCATACAGTCACACATGTGGCAAATATTAGGTTGGTGCAAAAATAATGACGTAATAATGTCGTTTTTTGACGTATTTTTTAACGTCAAAAAACATTATTACGTCATTATTTTTGCACCAACCTAATACCATCCTGTGATACATTAATTAAAATTGCAACATCCTGAATATGTGTTACAATCTACTAAAGATTTGTAACATAGCTGGATTGCAATAAACAACCACATATACAGATCAATACCTACACTGGTTCCAAAATAAGGAGGATATTAACAGTACTCAGGGTCACATATACATACAACATTAATGCAAGCATATAGTCACATGATCATACAATCATACCATCCTGAAAATCGTACTGTGATAGATTATTCTATACTGCACAGCACTTGGTACAATACAGCAAGAGTGACAGGTGGGCTAACTGAAGAAATTAGGTGTTGCCCCATCATGCCTCATAAATGCTCAATGGAGATTGGTCTATTGATCATGCCAACTGGGGAAGTTTTTAAACATCTTGCAGAGCATGTTTAGCAGCAGAGCCATTATCCTAGTGTAACAGTGTAACTTTCTGTTGTAGGAATGTCACGGAAATGGGTTGAACAGTGTTTTGGAAGTATATGCTGGTGTTTAAAATTCTTTACCGAAACACCAAAGATATATAACATAAAGGACTCCAAACCATAATACACAGGCCTGATTGTAATGCATGTATACACTCTGGAATTGTGGCATTTGATTCCCCAAGTGACTTTCTCATGTCAACAAAATAGATATGTACAACTGTTTTGTGGTGTAAGTAGACACCTGGGGCTATATATACATTGAACTGTGCTGCTGTCAATGTGTTATGGTTTGCAACTGCTTTCTTTATAACGTGCTGATCTTGGCAAGTGTCTCTATTATGTAGCCATCCAGAACCTGGTCTACAGACATAGGAATGACCACTGTTGATAACATAAAAAAAACAACAGTATGTCATGTTCACCTTGCAGAGCAATCTTCCAAAATGTCCATCCAGATTCTTGAAGGTGTATAATCTGACACTTCTGAAATGGTTCTAACTGAACAAAAGGAGCAAAGGATGCAATGGGTAAATTATTGCCATTTTATATTTTTAATTTTTTACATGTTCATTGTTTTTGATTTTGTCAGCTGCATATTATAGTAGGGTGAGTTGAGCACAGTCTGTGAGAAAGAGCACCATGACACAATTCACTCCACCAGAAATTTGGAAACGGCATTCTGTTCTGCTTGGCATTCATGCTGGAAGCTCCAATACAAACATTTCATTGTGTTTGGGTGCCAATTTGAGGACAGTGCAAAGAGTTGGGTGAATCTAATGGTGAATATTAAGGTACAGTAGCTTGTAAAACTCACTTTGATCATTCTGATAAGAACCCCCGAATTTGTTGGTGAGGACCTCAGACTCAACACCAAGGCCTACATCAAGTACCTTGAGGAGGTAGTGCTACTCTTGATCAAGTGGATGGCTGCTGAGACCCTATTTCTGGCAAGAGGACTCTGCACCTTGCCACATAAGCAGGAAAATCCAATTATGGCTGTCAGCCAATTTCTGCAACCACATCATCCCTTACATCTAGCCACCTATCTTCTCAGGCTACAACCCCCTTGTGGGCATATTTGAGCAAGAGACCAACAGAACTCCTTGTAACACTAAAGATGAACTGAAGGCAAGGATTATGGCAGCATTCCTCAAATTAAACAGAAGAGTTGTAGGAAATTCTAAAGTCATCTTGAAGCTAATAGTGATTTTATTGAATAAATTTATTCTTTAGTATTTCAAGATATTTTTGTGTAATTCTAATAAATATATCTGTTAAAATTAGATGTCAGTGTCATTTTCATTTTTGCATAATTTAGATTACAATTTATCCATCGCACCCCGTATGTGTACAATTTTGTGGTATGATACCTATTTGCATGGAAGTCTATCACCACACTAAACCTTACTACAGCATACATCAGTGTCTAAAGCTCAGATTACTACTGCATACATACTGGAGTCTATCATCTTACTGCTGCATACATCAGTGTCTAAAGCTAATATATAGTCAGTGATGATGAATCTCTTCTCTTGGTAGCTCTATTGTGTTTTTCATTCAAAACTTTATTATTTCCATCATTTTTACCTGAGCTAAGGCTCTGCTATGGGCCTATAAGTGATTCCTAAGGCCAGATTCACTTTTACAACCTCCTTCATACACGTTACAAACAAAAAATTTGTCTATATTACCTATATTGAAAACTTGCCTGTCCCTATGTACAATCATGTGATGTTTAATTCCTGTAACTGATTTACAAACCTTCTCACAAAACTTGCACAAGTAACCTGCAGGTCTTTCTGGTAGGATTGTATTCACAGGAGGTTTCACCTGACCGCTCTGGTGTAATCTCACATGACTAGCTAAACCAGCTGTTGAAAGGGTGACTTTTCCATAAATGCTGCAAATGTGTTGGTCTCCTAATAGCTCTGGAACAGATTCTATTTCTCCCTTCCTAATAGTGCACTTTTTGTTGGAATGTCCAATTCTCTTCTGCTCAAAATTGTTGCAGCATTCTCAAATAAACATTCTCCAGCCAGATCTATCTCCCACAACAATTTCCCAGTCTTCAGCATTAATGCCAATAGTCTTTAGGTTAACTACACCATTGAAATTTCTTTTGGGCTTATGAGCAGGTTGTTTACCTTATACCAGAAAGTACAATATATAAATGTTATGATATAACAAGATGGCTGAACACTAAAAATTGTATCAATATATTGATAACCTGCTAGCAGGTATATACTGTACCCATGTTAAAATATGACACACTCCTTCAAGCTTTATTTCCTAACTTTCTTTCTTAGTATCAAAAATGCTAAAAATATGGATATCCTTAGATTTAAATTTAATCTTTTTATGTTTAGTGTACCTTGATCCATAAGCTAACTGACCAATTAGTTTTCAGTTGGTTTTGCTTTTAGTTTTTATTTTCATCACCATTGTTTTCAAATATCTTAAATTGTATCATTATTTTTATGAAGAAAGGAGATATATTTTATGATCCTGAATGTAAATTTACTATAGAACATTCCAAAATAACTTGCCCATGCAGCAGATAATAATGAGTTACATGATACCAATAGCACACATGAAGTGGAATGTTGGATAGCTGCTCAGCTTGAGGAATCCAGGGAGCCAAGGTCAAATTCCGGCTGAGTTCATTACATTCACTTACATGCTAATAGCCTTGGAAATGGTATGAATCCGTCTCTTCTCCAATCAGATATGGGTAAATAGCAAGACAAACTGGGCTCCATAGCCTTGAGTAGAAACCGGTCTAGGAGAAGAAAAACTCAAATCTGTATGTAATGCTGGTGAGGCACATACTATGCAGCTAAGGAAAAATTCATTTGCATTGACTTGCTGATCCCTACCATGATATTTCTCTCTCTCTCTCATATATATATATATATATATATATATATATATATTGAGGGGGACTACCCACATTCACTTTGCCAAGATATCCATTAGGTAGCACAGTTTCAGGATTATAAAAATGCAAACATAATCTTTCTTTTAAAACTCTAGAATGCATTAGGCAGAAGTCTTCACTTCAAGGAGGACTCAGTTACTCAGTCATTTGATGCACATGCAAGAACACACCACACACACAAACACATTACAGCTAACCCTATAAATGTTTTTCCTTTCCTTTTCAGTGTCTAGTATATTTTCTATTTGTTAATCATTTATCAGTTATAGAAAAATACATAAAAAATATCTCCATGTTGAAATTTATTTCATTTTCTTTTACTTATACAAATGATGGCAACCTGTCATTTGCATGTGAAAATCTTTGGTTGCCACTGCTTTTATTTGTGCTAGTAGTAGTGACTACATCAATATATATATATATATATATATATATATATATATATATATATATATATATATTGATATAGATAGATAGATGTGTGTGTGTGTATGACAAAGTGGAAAAAGTTTTTACGTAATGCACTTTAGGACTTTGTTGAGCTAAATTTGTTACATTAGTGTGACAAAACATCCACATCAATGAGGGATGCTGGGAATTTAAATTCATTTTACATTTAACTGCTATAATCAAATTGTATGTGGTGGTAATCTGGGTGTTCAGATCTGAGCTACTAGACCCTCATATGTCAAAAACGACAAGAGGGCCCATTATATATATATATATATATATATATATATATATATATATATATATATATATATATATATACATGGTGGCATAATGGATATCACCTTGGATTGAGGGATTGGAGAGCCAAGTTTGAATTCCAGTCGAATCCATTACATTCGCTTACATGCTAATACCCTTGGGAAAGGTATGAATGCTCTTCTCCCTCCAGCTATGGGTAAATAACAGGACAGAATGGGTTCTATAGCCTTGGATGGCAACTGATCTAGGAGATGGACAATTCTGAATTCAAAACCTGCAGAGGGTCGTTTGGGCATCTTGTGGCACATAGTGCATCAGGTCTCTGTATTCAGCTTTTCAAAAAATGTTGATGGTTCTGCACAAAACCTTTACCACTATAATCAAATCTCATGTGCTGGGGTTGGGCTGTCGGTTTCCTAGGAACTGATCTGTGTGTGTATTTGTATTGCAATCCCTCTTTAATACAAGTTTCATTAAAGATGACTGGTAAGGTACTGGGATTAAGCTTTTTATTTAAACTTTCTTGTGTTTGCATACGTGTTTTCTTTTCTGGACATAACATGTGTAAAAATGCATATCCAAGTGCTTTTGGCTATTCTTTTAGCCATTAGATGATTTTTATTTTTATTCTTAACTGAATGCATGGATATTTTTATGTATGTTTCTAGAGTTATAGAAATGTTTTATTTTTCAATCACAGTCAGCATATTGTGACCATGCTCATAGTTGATGCTATTGAGTATTGACTTTTTTTTTTATTATTAGTGTCTCAATTATTTTTAGTCTTTTTTACATGTGGATGAGGCTATTATACCTGTATTTTCATTTGGTAAGCTTCTATGTGCATTTAAATCTTACTTATTATAAAACCTAGGTTGTGTGTGTGTGTGTGTGTGTGTGTGTGTGTGTGTGTGTGTGAGTGTGTGTGTGTGTGTGTGTGTGTGTGTACGTTTATATATTGGATCGGATTTCCTTCATTTTTCAACTGATTTCAACAAAACTTCACAGGACTACGTAAAATTACCTTGCAGTGGTTCTGACAGCACCAAAAATTGGAAAAACACATTTGTTTTTACACAAAATCAATTTGAAAACACGATTAAGAGGCATTAATTAAAGGGGGACAACTCATATCAAGTTATACTTATAAAACCCAGGTTGTTTGTGAGTGTGTGTCTGTGTTCGTTTATATATGGGATCAGATTTCTTACATTTTTCAACCGATTTCAACAAAACTTCACTTTTTTTTTTGGCTGGTAGTGTTTTTTATTGTCTTGCACACTTTTTTCTTTATTTTTACATTCAGAATGCTTTAAAAATTCCATTTACAAGACAATTGTTTATAATAAAATTCTATTCAATCGGTAGACTCATAACGATTGAAAACAATGTTTTTGTTTGAGTTTGGGTTTGACCAATTCGTAAAAAAAAAAAAAAAATAATTAAGACATGCGTGGCCGTCAACCTTAAACAATAATCTTTGCCAATTTTATTTTTCAGTCTTTATGATGGTCGATACTTGATCTATCTCTTACTGTTACATCCCCGGGCAACGCCAGGCTCTACTGCTAGTATATATATATATATATATATATATATATATATATATATATATATATATATATATATGGGTATGATAAAAATATACTTGCATATACATATAAATAAAATTTCTACCTCAGATGTTATAAATACATTGCTCAATGTTAAGTAACAGAGCTATAAGTATATATTAGTGAATATACATAATATCCAGCGTTGATGATATGGCTTGGAGTTACATGTAAATCATGTAATCTTCAGGTGATTGCAAGAACTGCATGAAACTTTGAGTCATGTTATAAATGTTGGGTATATATATATATATATATATATATATATATAAAGTTTTTAAATACTACCTAAATTCACTGTAATCACTGCAAAAAAAGAGAAAGATTCAGAAAATGAACTTAAATATTTATGATAAAGAAATAGTAGAAATAGGTCTATTGCCTGGTTCACACTCCTTCCCCATCTTTTGAATAAGAGTAGAGGTCTATCCATTGTTTCCTATTTAGGGTTGGGTTTCTGGTTCCTTCTCCTAAATTCTGATCATTTTCCTTCACTCAACTAACCTCCAGTGTCTTAGTGGCATTATCACCTTGCTTCGAGTGAAACAATTGAAAATAAAATCAAAATGCTTTCCATTGAAAACAAACTGAAATTATTCAGTATTTAGTATTAGAGCTATTCTTCACAATGATTTTAAAGCATTGCTTGGAATTTTTTCCCAACACTTGCATAATATCCAAGTAATAATAATGTATTAAATAGTATAAGCATTTAACAGTTCATGTAAGAGAACTGCCGAAAAATCCAATATATTTTCAATATTGATACAAACTAGTCACAGCGTTTAACATCTGCTTGGAAGAATTATAGCCAAACAAAACACAAAAAATCTATATGCTTTACAGGAATGTTTTTCTTCTGATTATAGATTTTTTTTCAGTAGGTTTCCATGTTAAATCAGTTGTGATATTGATTAATATATCAGTAAACCAAATATATCAGTTGATATTTTAACACTGTTTTCTTAAGTTTTCTTTATTTTTTTAATCTTTTTTATTTCATTAAAATTGCCAAAAAATTTTGTTTCTTCCATTGCTTCTCAGTTTTATGTTGCACTAATATAATTAATTCCCAATAGAAAAGGAATCCTTTTTGTTTTGTATAAACTTTGCTTTTTGAGTATTTTGTATTAATTTCTAAGTTTAGATCAATAAGTCCATAGCATGACATAAAATACAACCATATTTGAGTAAATTGTATGTATGCAACAAAAAGAGCATATAATAAAATATATATCTATTAGTTGTGTTTGGATAGCAATCGTTCTCTAATACATGTTTCACCAAAAATGATTGACAAGGTAGTTCTGTTAATATTTTTACTATATTTTGCTTGTGTGTGAAAAAGAGATTTAATTTTTTGACATTATATATGGAAAAATTGTCCAAATGATTGTGATAGGTTTGCCTATCACCCGATACATACTCCTTCCCCATCTTTTGAGAAGGAGTTGACATCTATCCCTTTTTTTCTGTTTAGGATTGCATTCTGGTTCCTTCTCCTAAAGTCTGCTCATTTTCCTTCACTTCCCTAACCCCCGGCATCTTAGTGGCATTATCACCTTGCTTTGGGTGAAACAATTAAGAATAAAATCAAAATACTTTCCATTGAAAACAAACTGAAATTATTCAGTATTTAGTATTAGAGCCATTCTTCACAATGCTTTTAAAGCAGTGCTTGTATTTTTTCCCAACACTTGCATAATATCCAAGTAACAATAATGTATTACGCAGAAAAATTTAAATTAGAAAAATTGTCTAAACGATTGTTTGTTCTGAGTGCTTTTCTTTTAACCATTTTTAAGGTGTTTAGTTGTCCTATTACAAATGTTATATAGGTTGCTGAACTGGAAGGCTACACCTTTTAATAATATTCCTTAAGAGCATAATTGTCTTACATATTAGGTTGTGTCATAAGTAATTTCTGTTTTCTGGAATGGATTGTAATGATAAATGTATCATCCTAACTACTAATGGCAGTTAAGAATAAATTTGGAACATGCAAGAATGATCAGTGAAAAAGACAGTGGATTGACAATGATAAATCTCTACAATCCCAAAATCTGAGCTCTATGAAAGAAAGGTAACATTATGTATATTGTGGAGTCATTGCAGTAATATTCATTTAGAGTTCCTAAAATGCAATGAAATATTAAATGCACACTTATACATCCAGCAGCTGCAATCTGTCCAGAAAAGATTGAAAAGCACATGGTGATCAACAATTGTAAAAATTTCCTATAGTAAAATCAATTTAACAATTTACATTATATTTATAATAGCTCAATAGGGCCACCAATGTTTTCCATAGTTCCTGATAAATGAGAATTGCTTAAAAATAATCCCATCAGATAGCATCATTGGGAAGTGTCTGAGCCATACCATGGTTTGTCCCAAGACTTGTGAATGAAATTGAATAGATGGAATTTTTTGGAAGCCATTGATGCTTGTGCTAGATTGAAGTAACACGTTGTTGTAACTGAGAGTTCAAGTCTAATGATTTTGTTCAATTCCTAATCAAGAAAATACAAGATCTGCTCAACTTAGATGCAGTATAAATGACATAGGCTCTGAAGGTGTTGAACAAACACAACTGTGCCTGGGCAGGCATCTGCAATGGGGATCACCTAGCCATCCTAGCAGATAGACATACTCAAAAAGAAGGAGTCATTATATATGATTATCAATAAAATTCAACAGTATTTTTTGCTTCAGATGTTATAATGGCAGGTATACACATTGAGGGTCTATCAATTCTGAGAATACTCCCAGAATTTGTGGACTGAAAGGAAATTAAATGCTAACCATACTGCCAAAAAGGGGTTTAAGTATTTTAATGTTGTTGATTTGTCCCTTGAAATAAATCCAAGGAGTTGGGGAATATCCCTTATCAATTATGAAGCTTTAAAATACAAGAAGAATCCAACCATTTGTAGGTGAAAAGTTTAGAAGAGCTTGGATCATCAACAGATAACATATCTATATCACTAAATAATCTTAAAAAAACAATGATTATATAAATGGAAATACTTTTGTTACACTCTCATAAGACTTATGAATCATGCCATGAAGATAAATGTAGAAAAAAAAAGATGTGTGTTAAAAAAAAGATTATCAGTTAGTGTGGCAATGAAATTACAGTAATCAAATAATTTCATAATTGCCTTATGATTTATCATTCATTTACAGTTTTTTTAACCAATTTCCCCCCATAAATTAGAGTCACATTACGCCAAGATATTTTTGTATTATCTTATTTAATTATAACAATTAAATAAGACCACTTAAAAAAAATTTATGTTTTACCATTGATGATACCTATTGAAAAGTTATGAATCAATGTATGACATGCTCCTATACTTCTGAATAAAGCATAACATACATTACATATATATATATATATATATATATATATATATATATATATATGTGTATATAAAAATAAAAGCATAACATGCATTACATAAATATATGTATTTATGTATATTATATATATATATATATATATATACATATATATATATAATCTTTGGAAATTTTGTTTCTACCATCACCGATTGACTTTCAGCTATATAAAATAAAAAAAAAACAGTGTTAATCTCTCTCTAAATATTTCTGGTAATTAAAGAATAATTGTAATACACCTTTTAACATCTGGGATATTATAAAAAAGAGCCAAATCTTATAATGGGAAAGGATATAAATGCAACTTATGTCTTGTTGAAAAATTGGTTATCTTAACACATATGAATGAGCCTAGCTTATTAAACAAGAGAAATGAATTGACAGGTACATGTAGGCATAAAAATGGATATCTGCTGAAATACATTAATCCAGATTAATTTTTAATGTAAATTACGTTTTTTTTAAAGAACAAGTAATCCCCATTTATGCTTAATACAAAAAATAAAAAATTAATATTTATAACTCTAAAATATTTTTTTTTATTTACATATATATACAAATTCCATTTACTTTAAATGCCAAATATAATTTTTAACATTAAAAAACTGTAATCCCATTATAATACATAAGTGTGTTAACATTGCAATAACCAGATATTTTTTAAAATTTAAATTATGCAATGGTCAGTCTATACTCAGCACCTGAAGATTGTATTGTACATGAAACTCTGAGTTGCACTATTGGTTAGGTATAATAAGTATATTTATTAATATACATACATATATATATATATATATATATATATATATATATATATATATATGGAGGGGGTAAACAATATTTACATTTGTATATATCTGAAAAATTTTAGGAAGAAACTTAAATTTAAAATTTCATTTTCCCTTTTTGATGCACATGTGCATCAATGTAAACATCACTTTATCCAAGGAAGTTCTGAGAGACAAAGCATGTCACATGAAAAATTTTTCCATTTTGTCATTGGTTTTCCTAATATATATATATATATATATATATATATATATATATGTGGCATGCCCATCATCAGGAGAAAAAAGAAATCCCTGCTCGTTAGTAGCAATGAACTACAGGTATGAATGACTGTCTCTGAAGAAAGTGACCTTTATCTGTAGTTTTCATTTGTTTTTATATCATTAATTTTGGTCAGTACTTGCATAGGTTAAATAGACTCCCCACCTCTCTCTCTCTCTCTCTCTCTCGATATATATATATATATATATATATATATATATATACAGGATAAATTTTCAAAAATTACACAAAAAATTCTTGAAATACTAAAGAGTAAATTTATTCAATAAAATTGATATTAGATTTAGCCACAGCCTCCAGATGATTTTGAAATCTCCTGCAACTCTTTTGGATGGTCTCCTTGTTTAAGTTATATATATATATATAAATTTATATATATTTATATTTATATATATTTATATTTATTTATATTATATATATAGAATATATATATAGAATTCAAGAAAGAAATTTGGATTACTAACACAAAAACAGAAAATGTCTCATATCGAGAATATTTAACATTGAAAAACATAAGGAAAAAATTAATTATTTTTAATAATATGTATATGCACACATAGACATATACAAACACATGCACATAAATATATATGCACTTATATATAGGTGTGTGTACATCTACTGGGTGATTAAAAAGTAACACCCTATTTTATGTATGATGGACTCTCCCGTCTTATAAAAATATAGTTACATGGGAGAGTCTATCATGCATAAAATGGGGAGTTACTTTTTAATCACCCTGTATATATATATATATATATATATATATATATATATATGTATATATATATATATATATATGTGAAAAGTGTGTGTATATAAATATAAATAAATATATATATATATATATATATATATATAATTATTAGTTTCCCCCACCACTTCCATAATAACACCAATACACGCAATCGACATAAACCCAAAATTTTAAAAAAATTAATCAGTTTGTCTGACGATTGCAAAAGCGTGAAACCCAGGGTCACAAACTCACATCTGTCCAACCAAATATATATATATATATATATATATATAAACACTGATAAAGACACACACATGTGTCTGTAAATATGCACATATAAAAACACAGACTCTTACATTTGTTATATTTAAAGCATTTCATTAAGTTCTGAAATACTAAGATGGCTGCAAACCAATTCAAGAAATGAATGTCTGTGACTGTCATGTATTTATACATTCTCATTAAGCCCAAGGCACGGAATTTCAATTGTTCTTACTTTGGGCTGTTATCATTGGCTACCAGTCGATATACAAGCATGTGGGCTAAAAATCAATATTGTTCTGGTATTTTCAAATTAAAGAAAAAAATCAAATTTAAACTTTTTGGTAAATATGTTAAAATGTAAAGAAAATGTCAACAGTGGGGTCTGTAAATGAGTAGAGGGGTAGAAATTGAATGATGGAGTAGATAGTAAGTGGTGTTAGAATGTGAGCTGAGGGTAAAAAGGGATTTGAAAGGTAAAAAAGAGAAAGGATAAGAAAATGAGTGATGGAGTAAATCATGAGTGGGATTAGAAAATGAATAGGAGGGAGAAAGTGAGCAGTAGGTAATAAGTAAATGGAAAGGTAAAAAGCAAGCAGGGGTTAAAAAGTGAGTGATGGAGTAGAGAGTGAGTGTAATTAGAAAGTGATCTGGGGGTAAAATATAAGTGGAGGGATAAAAAGTGTGAAAGGGATAGAAAGTCAGTACATAGCAGCTGAGCACTTAATATGCCATTTTTTTAGGGCAATGAGTTTACTTCTTTGTTTATGTACCATGTTTCTTCAGGATGTTGGTGCTCATGTCTCTCCACCATTTCCAGTCCTTTGTAGCTCTTAATAATTTTTTTCTTCGTGTTATCTCTCCTAAATCTTGTCCCAACATCCATTTACTCAAGCTTGCTATGTAGCTTATCCGTTGTTTTCCTATATCTGTCTTATTTTCAACATGCCTGTGAGTATCAAATTTTCCAAGCCCTCTTTCCTCAATATGTGCCCCAAATATTTAAATTGTCTCTTTCTGATGTTAAGTTTAAGGGTCCTTTTCATTTCCATTATTGCTCATATAAATATAAGTATATCCCCAAAATTTTACCAACTTTTCTATAATAACATTTTATATTGTCTAATTTATACAGAGACATGTTTCCTCATCCCTTCTGTACTGAGCAATGAAAACAACATCTAAATCTATACTTACCTAACTTCTGCAACTAGCTGATACACCTATGTATGCTTTGTTCTTTAACTTGGTCAATCAATAACACAAAGTGTTCAGTTGCCTGTATAAATTTGGTGTACTGCAGCCATACCTAAATTCACCTGTTATTGGGCATGTCCTCTAGGGGTGGATACGTGTCTGCTTATAGATGAGAGTAGCATCATAGCCAAGTGTCAAGGGGGTTATTTTTTTCAAGTTTAAAGTTTAAGACAGCCTTGACAAGAGGCACATCTAGATACTTGGTGACACTCTCAGTTGAAGACTGAGTGAACTGAGTTATTTGACTTGAAAGTATTTCTAACTTTATATTCCATTAGTACGAAAGAAGTTCCACTCAGACAGCCTTTTCTCAAAAACTACAATTTGTGGAACAGATTTCTAAGAGGATGCTTACTCGATCACTACAATCTAAACCTTTTCAAATCTAGAGTCATTAAGTAATTCTCTGCCTTAAGTAGCTCTTGGCTCTTGCAGTGGGAGAATATTTGGTAAAAAAATAATAGCCTGCAAATTATGCACTGCTTTTATGAATGCCAGTCAACATATTGTGCACATAACTATAAAAAGAAGAGTAAGAATCAGTTCCTTAATATCAACCTGATAGTAACAGATGGCCTCAAAAACATATATTTGACTTCAGTTTAAACCTACAAATAGGAATTAAAATACCAAGAATTGTTTGGATTATAGAACTCATTGTTTTGTTGAAACCACAAATAATTTGGTAATCAGTTATTTGGATTTCAGGAGACATTCTCACCTCTTTCAGTATGAAATATACTGTTATATTCTGTGCTAATAGGAATATATACTTGAAAAACATGGTGGATAAAATAAGTAAAGGTTTATTATAAAAACCAGTACAATAAGTATAAGGGTACCGTTATGCACAAGGTCATCGCAAGTCAATCCAGTAGTGAGTGCTACTACTGAAAGGTTGGTAGTTCTCGCGTAAGTCTGAGTCATACTCAACAGGTCCCAGCTAGGCTCCCAGCTGTTGACTTACAGATACTTATAGGTAGTTACTACTGCTAAAGGGGAGAAGAGATGGATTCATACCTTTCCCAAGTGTATTTGTGGTGTAAGTGAATCCAACAAACTTGACTTGAATTTGAACTCCGCTCTCCGAATTTTCACTCCAAGCCGATATCCATTACACCACAACACACATCCAATTTGATAAGCATGAGCCATTTAAATAAATATCTAAGCCTTAGGCAAATTTTCACTTTCTGTGCTCACCAAGCTTGTTAAATGATGCAACTAAAAAATCTGTAATACCTATGGAAATTGATGTCTACATTCAATAACTCCATTTAAAATGCATCATTAGTTAAGGAAAATCATGTGGATGACTAAGTTTGACATGCAAAGATTACGTTTGATTATAAATCAATTGGCTTAGGTAATAATGTCAAAATAAAGGTAGTCAGGAGTTTTATATCAATTTTATATTAGTAGAATTGGAGTTATATAATGTTGTTTCAGGGAAAAAAGGGAAATTTCAAACTTTTATTAAAATAAAATTCTGAAATTTAAAAAAGATTTTTCTTTTTTATAAATATAGACTCAAAATGAAGGAATCCTTTTATCAAATAGCTGGATTCTTGTAAAATATCAATTTATATATTCCATGTCATCTGATACATACTTATATATATATATATATATATATATATATATATATGTGTGTGTGTGTATATATATATATATATATATATATATATATATATATAAATAAATAAAAGTGAACATTGAAGTCAACACAGAGAAGACAGGCTGTTTCATGCTAAACACAATCATCAGCCTGTCACCTCTGAGTATTGACTTAAATGTTCACTTTTATATTTATATACACCCTATCTCTGATATTGAGCACTTTATCCCATAAATATAGCACACCTTCAAACTATATTTCTTCATATATATATATATATATATATATATATATATATATATATATATATATATATATATATATATATTATCAATTTTATGTACACAGAAATTGAGCCGGATCTGTGATGCACTTTACAAATACCAATAATTATTTTTCCTCACTCTTCATAACTCTAAAATATTTTAATGAAACTTTAAAATAAAATATTGGATTTGGCCCAGACAAAATTATAAGAGTCTATTCTATGTTTCCCAATAGAATAAAAAAAATTGAGTTTGTTAGAAAAGTGATCTAATTTAAGACAATTTGCACATGCAAAAATTTATTGAACCTCTTAGCAGAGAAAATGACCCCAAAAAATCCCAGTGTCTTGATAGCATAGACTAGGCAACAATAGAACAACTGGACTTCCCGAGAAACTAGCACACTGAAAATCTGTATGTGGTGAACAAAATGAAGACAAGTTGTAAATTTCATGAAGGGGAATACTATATCATTAACATTGTTTGGCATTTAGCCAATCAAATAGAAGAAAAATTAATAAATATCCTTTGATATTGGATGTGATATTTGTTATTAAAAATATTTTTGTACATAAAGGTGATTATGTAATGAAACAGGAGGCAGATTTAGTTTTTATATGTAGAAGAGATGTGTGCATATATGTATGCATGTGTGTCCTGATGTGTATATATATATATATATATATATATATATGGATGTATGCATGTACAAATGCATGGATATATGTATACATCTATGTAAGAGAATATAAGTCCTGTACTGCCAAGATATTACTGTAATGCTTACTGCAAGAGGCACTGAATATTACCTCATATGTGCGAGAAAATTTAGTTTGCTGTAACTAAGACTATAAAAGTCAAATCTGTGCTGCTCATATTTGAAGATATATCAGGCAATGACATTACTTAAAATCAAGTAAAAGCAATTATGTATACATATATCTTTGAATGCATGTATGCATAGATATATGTATGTATGCATCTCTCTCTCTCTCTCTCTCTCTATATATATATATATATATATATATATCAATCAGTTATGTTCCATGCATGATACACACTTAGGTGATCATGTATCTTTTGATACATGACTGATAAGGCAGATGTTTTCTGCAGTAGGTTACCATTTCATTTGCAATAGACCAGTTGCCATTCAAGGATATAGAATCCAGTCTGTCATGCTATTTACCCCTAGTTGGGTGGCGAGAGAAGAAGAGGATTCATACCTTTTCCAAGGGTATTAACACATAAGTGAATGTAATGGAATCAACTGGAATTTGAACTCAGCTCTCTGATTCCTAATCCAAGCTGCTATCCATTACTCCACTGGGCCTCCTCTTTTATATATTTTATTTTATATATATAAATTTTATATTTATTTTTATATTTTATTTCATATATATATATATATATATATATATATATATATATATATGTGTGTGTATAAAAAGTGGCCTGATGATTGTGTCTAGCATGAAACAGCCTGTCACCTCTAAGTGTTGACTTCAATGTTCACTTTTATATATATATATATATATATATATATATATATATATAAAAGTGAACATTAAAAGGGAATATATATTAAATAATAAATATAAAAGTGAACATAAAAGTGAATATATATAAAATACAAAAGGGTCATTTTAAGAAACAACAAATTAAATGCATTAGTTGCTCACTTTACAGAAAAAAATGCTACTCTAATTGAAAGAAAAACATTTCACTAAAATGAAAATGTTTTAAAAGTGCTTTAGTCAACTTTAAAATAAAAAAATGCTACTCTAATTGAAAGAAAAACATTTCACTAAAATGAAAATGTTTTAAAAGTGCTTTAGTCAACTTTAAAATAAAAAAATGCTACTCTAATTGAAAGAAAAACATTTCACTAAAATGAAAATGTTTTAAAAGTGCTTTAGTCAACTTTAAAATAAAAAAATGCTACTCTAATTGAAAGAAAAACATTTCACTAAAATGAAAATGTTTTAAAAGTGCTTTAGTCAACTTTAAAATAAAAAAATGCTACTCTAATTGAAAGAAAAACATTTCACTAAAATGAAAATGTTTTAAAAGTGCTTTAGTCAACTTTAAAATAAAAAAAATGCTACTCTAATTGAAAGAAAAACATTTCACTAAAATGAAAATGTTTTAAAAGTGCTTTAGTCAACTTTAAAATAAAAAAATGCTACTCTAATTGAAAGAAAAACATTTCACTAAAATGAAAATGTTTTAAAAGTGCTTTAGTCAACTTTAAAATAAAAAAATGCTACTCTAATTGAAAGAAAAACATTTCACTAAAATGAAAATGTTTTAAAAGTGCTTTAGTCAACTTTAAATTAAAAAAATGCTACTCTAATTGAAAGAAAAACATTTCACTAAAATGAAAATGTTTTAAAAGTGCTTTAGTCAACTTTAAAATAAAAAAATGCTACTCTAATTGAAAGAAAAACATTTCACTAAAATGAAAATGTTTTAAAAGTGCTTTAGTCAACTTTAAAATAAAAAAATGCTACTCTAATTGAAAGAAAAACATTTCACTAAAATGAAAATGTTTTAAAAGTGCTTTAGTCAACTTTAAAATAAAAAAATGCTACTCTAATTGAAAGAAAAACATTTCACTAAAATGAAAATGTTTTAAAAGTGCTTTAGTCAACTTTAAAATAAAAAAATGCTACTCTAATTGAAAGAAAAACATTTCACTAAAATGAAAATGTTTTAAAAGTGCTTTAGTCAACTTTAAAATAAAAAAATGCTACTCTAATTGAAAGAAAAACATTTCACTAAAATGAAAATGTTTTAAAAGTGCTTTAGTCAACTTTAAAATAAAAAAATGCTACTCTAATTGAAAGAAAAACATTTCACTAAAATGAAAATGTTTTAAAAGTGCTTTAGTCAACTTTAAAATAAAAAAATGCTACTCTAATTGAAAGAAAAACATTTCACTAAAATGAAAATGTTTTAAAAGTGCTTTAGTCAACTTTAAAATAAAAAAATGCTACTCTAATTGAAAGAAAAACATTTCACTAAAATGAAAATGTTTTAAAAGTGCTTTAGTCAACTTTAAAATAAAAAAATGCTACTCTAATTGAAAGAAAAACATTTCACTAAAATGAAAATGTTTTAAAAGTGCTTTAGTCAACTTTAAAATAAAAAAATGCTACTCTAATTGAAAGAAAAACATTTCACTAAAATGAAAATGTTTTAAAAGTGCTTTAGTCAACTTTAAAATAAAAAAATGCTACTCTAATTGAAAGAAAAACATTTCACTAAAATGAAAATGTTTTAAAAGTGCTTTAGTCAACTTTAAAATAAAAAAATGCTACTCTAATTGAAAGAAAAACATTTCACTAAAATGAAAATGTTTTAAAAGTGCTTTAGTCAACTTTAAAATAAAAAAATGCTACTCTAATTGAAAGAAAAACATTTCACTAAAATGAAAATGTTTTAAAAGTGCTTTAGTCAACTTTAAAATAAAAAAATGCTACTCTAATTGAAAGAAAAACATTTCACTAAAATGAAAATGTTTTAAAAGTGCTTTAGTCAACTTTAAAATAAAAAAATGCTACTCTAATTGAAAGAAAAACATTTCACTAAAATGAAAATGTTTTAAAAGTGCTTTAGTCAACTTTAAAATAAAAAAATGCTACTCTAATTGAAAGAAAAACATTTCACTAAAATGAAAATGTTTTAAAAGTGCTTTAGTCAACTTTAAAATAAAAAAATGCTACTCTAATTGAAAGAAAAACATTTCACTAAAATGAAAATGTTTTAAAAGTGCTTTAGTCAACTTTAAAATAAAAAAATGCTACTCTAATTGAAAGAAAAACATTTCACTAAAATGAAAATGTTTTAAAAGTGCTTTAGTCAACTTTAAAATAAAAAAATGCTACTCTAATTGAAAGAAAAACATTTCACTAAAATGAAAATGTTTTAAAAGTGCTTTAGTCAACTTTAAAATAAAAAAATGCTACTCTAATTGAAAGAGAAAACAATTATACTAAGACGAAAATGCTTACAAAGTCCTTTAATCACTAGTTCATTCACAGTATATTTTTGTTCAGTTTTTTTACAATGTTTCACCATTTTCGCATATCTTCTTTTATCACAATGTGGGATATTTAATAATGAATATGATAGAAACATAAACAAAATGAATCTAAAGGAAATTGGCTAGATTATATGCCTTAAACATATATAAAAAAAAATCTATTATTTTTAAATTTAAAATTCCCAGTGTCCCTCATTTGTGTGCATGTGACATCACACCAATGTAAACAAACCTAGTCTGATGAAGTCCTGAAGGATGAAAGGTGTCATAGGAAAACTTTTTGAACTTTGTCATACATCTTTACTCCAAAATTGTCTTATATATAAAAATTTATATTAGGTTGGTGCGAAAATAATGTCGTTTTCTCATATATGTTACTATGTGAGAAAACGAAATTATTTTTGCACCAACCTAATATATCATTATCTCATATATAAGTATGTATGCAGTCTTGAAAATGTGGCATGTATGAGTGCATGCTCTTGTCGAGGGCAGGTCATGTAAACCATCTGAAAGAAGCCAGCCTAATATGCCAACCTGCCTCATCATTCTTTTATTTTTAATCATCTCACCCCAAGCAAGGTAATAATGCCACTAACACACAAGAGGTTAAGATGGTAGAGAAGCAAGAAATTAGCTGAAGCTGAATGTATATTTCTGTGTATGTTTGTCTCATCCCATTTCTTATTTCTTTTCTTTTTTTCTATATATCTATTTCAACCTGTTCATATCTATGTTACTGACATTACCTGTTGATGTCTGTATTTATGCATATATTCATTTATGTATGTCTTGGTCACGATCAGATCAAGAAGAGTCACTCACTCTGATTTGCCAATATGTAGTCTTGGAAATATGGTGTGTATGAGTGCATGTTGTTTCCAACTGCAGGTGATTTAAATCTGAAAGGTTATCATGACAATCATAAGCATGCTAACTGTGCCTGCCCATCTCATCATCCTGCTTACAACATCTGTGTTGTTTGCAACAAAGTTTGCAGGTCATCATCTGGGTTGAGAAGGTATATGGTGGTACACAAGAGAGTTGTAGGTTATGCAGATCCAATTAACCCAATCAAGAATACAGAGTTTATCTGGCGTATCTGCCTGATACCTATGAAATCAAATGCTGGTCTCGAGTGTCATCTTAGGAGCCATGGCTTCCAAAATAAGATGGAAGCCATTACAAGTGATGTGAGGGTTGAGGAGGTAGCTCTCATCTGAGTAAGATGTGGCACTCAGACTTTGCTTGATCAGCAACTAGTAAAAAAAATCAGACCTTGATTGATCATCATCTAGTAAAAAAATAACATTTATAGAAAATACATTCCTTTAAGCAGTTGGTTTATGAACTGTCAATGCTTTTTATGTGTATAAAAAAAGAAAATGGGATGGTAAGTTTATTGATAAATGCAATATGGGTATTAATTTCTACTTATAAATAGGTTATATGATACCAAACTAACAATTTTTTTAGAAATCTTTTATAAACTTGCTGATAAGTTAGGATATATAAGGAGGGATGCAATGCCTTTGAGGTTGTTATGTCAAATCATGCTCAGATCAAGCATGATCTATGAAGAGACATACACTCTGATTTTCCAGCTAATATGTAGTCTTGGAAATGTGATGTATGATGAGCACATGATGTTGACAAGAACTGGTTATTTAAACCATCTGAAAGGTTATAACAATCAGAAGCAAGACAACTATGTCAACCTGCCTAATAATCCTGCTGACAATACTTGTGTTGTTTGCAACAAGGTTTGCAGATCATCATCAGGACTGAGAAAGCACATTGTGGTACAGAGGAGAGTCACAGGGCTTGCAAATCCAATCAAACCAATCAAGGATACAGAGTTTATCTTTCATATATGCATGATACCTATGAAATCAAATGCTGGTCTCAAGAGTCATCTTAGGGATCATGGATGACAAAACGAAACAGAAGCCATTACAAGTAATGTTAAAGGGTGAGGAGGGGGATCTCATTTGAGTAAGATGTAACAATCACCATGTATACATGTTTGATGATTGTGCTAGTACAAAATAACAAATCATTGTGACTGAGTGTTTCAGTTTACTGACACTGTTCAAATTGCTGATCATTCCAGGTTATGTGCACTCTCGCAAAAACTGTAACTAAGGTCTGTTCAGTATAGTAGCAATATAAACCAGAAGTCAGCTCTGTGGGTGTTGAACAAACACTAAGAGGTGTCTGCAACAGGGATTGGCTAACTGCCCTGGCATATGGGTGTCTTCGGAAAACAAATAGCCAACCACTATTATTATTATGCATCTATGTATTTACCAGTCTATAAGATGCACATTTTTTTAAAATATTGGCTCACAGCCATATCACATTGAAACACAGGTTCTTGTATGAGCTCCTAGGTTAAGCAATGTTGAGCTTGGTCAGCACCTAGATGGATGAGCATTGGGGAATACCAGGTGTTGTAAGCTTAGATATGTAGGTGATGCAATGGATAATGGCTTGGAATTGGAAATTGAAGAGCCAAGTTCCAATTCCTGTCAGGTTCGTTGTATTCACATATGTGTAAATACTCTTGGGTTAATTAGCTTGACTTGTATTAGTAAATCATTAATATTTCCCAAAAATCTGAAAATATTATATATTATTTATTTAAAAATTTTAACATTAGTATGTTATAACATCACTACAAAAATAGCCATTTTGTTTCAACACTTCTGGTGTCTGCTCAAGTGATGATGTTGCAAGGCTTGAAACACCATCACTTGACAAGACACCAGAAGTGTTGAAACAAAATGGCTATTTTTGTAGTGATGTTATAACATACTAATGTTAAAATTGTTAAATAAATATAATTTGCTCTACTCTGTATTGAGCATTTTTTTAAAAATAGTGTTTTTGGTTACTGGAAATTTATTCCATCTATACCAACCTTGTATTTGAAAATATTATATATTATAACATACAAAAGGTTGGTAAATCATAAAATATAATAAAATATTAAATTATTATAGTGTGCACAATGTAGAGGTTATTATAGGTAGGAGACTAAATAAATATATGATTGGTCAGCAGTAGTCCAACAATATCATTATAAAACATTGGACTACAATTAAGATATATTCTAACATGTAAATATTGAAGAAGTGCGGATCAATCATGTCATTATCTGATTGTGATTCCCTCATGAAAATAATATTTTAATAGAAGTAATAAATATCTAGATCAAAAACATAAAAAATGAAAGCATATTTAAGAATCTAAGTGTTAAATGCTCATAAATGTATTGTGATGCTAAAATAAATGTTTTTACAAATGGTTTTATATGTTTTGTTCTTGCTTTGTTTTTTTGCTTTTTTCTCTATCCATCAGAATAATTAGTTATTTTCTTCTCTTCTGTTCTTTTGTAATTAGTTTTTACAAATACTCATTAATAATACATGACATTTGTTATTTGTTTTACTTATAATGTCTATAATGATATGTAATGCTAAAAACATACATACATAAATATATATCTTTATATGATTAATAGCAGAGAACCCATGTCTCCTTTGTAATCCTGTTCTTTCACTCTCAGTAAACCTTTGCATCCTAGTGGCTTTTATTGCTTTACTTGGGGTTAAAGTGATTAATATATATATTAAACAAAATTGCTATGTTGTTTATGCATGAAAAACTGTTGCCACTAGGTGTTAACCTCAAAGTCCACTTTTATATATATATATATATATATATATATATATATATATATATATATATATATATATATATATATAAATATATTGATGTGGGGCCAAAGTCAGGACCACAGAAGGAAAAAACGGAACACGGATTAGATGTAAGAAAGATATATTAACAGGTTACAGAGATAGTGTAAGCGGAGCTTACTATATGTTAGTGTCCAATACTGGTAGTCGTATGTGGCTCTCTCTGTCTCTCCCTAGAGTGTTGTGTCGCATACTTAATATAGACCTGGAAGAGTCTATTGTGTAGGTAGTTCTGGTCTCACAATATATATATATATATATATATATGTAAATAAATAATTCTATAATAATAATGAGTACTGTATTATATATATATATATATATATATATATATATATATATATATTAAATAAAATTGCTATGTCATTTATGCATGAAACAAACTGTTGCCACTGGGTGTTGACCTCAAAGTCCACTTATATATATATATATATATATATATATATATATATATATATATATATATATAAATGATTCTGTAATAATAATAAGTACTGTATTATGTGTATATATATATATAAATAATTCTGTAATAATAATGAGTACTGTATTATGTGTATATATATATATATATATATATATATATATATATTATGAAATGGACAAAGTCTGACAATTATTTTAAGATATTTTTATGTTTATACATTCTTTTTATAGATACAAATATTTAAGTAAATGCTCTGTTTTTTATAATAAACAGTATTAATAACATTTACTGGCCTGAATTTCTTGAACATTCAGGCCAGTAAATATTATTAATACTGTTTATTATAAAAAAACATAGCATTTACTTAAATATTTGTATCTATAAAAAGAATGTATAAACATAAAAATGTCTTAATATATATATATATATATATATATATATATATATATATAATCCTAACAAGCCAGGCAAACCTACCTGGCTTTACCCCGAAGATCTATTTAGGTGAAACCTAGGTAGGTTTGTTGAGCACTTTATGTACTTGTCATTTTACACGCTTTGGTTTGTTTTTTTTCTTTGGACTGGGAGTTTAAACACTTGACGATTGTTTTCACCTTGTTTTAATGTTCTTGATTCTTTCTTTTTTTATTCCCCATTTTTCCTAAGGTACCGATTTGTTCTACTGCAAGTTGAGCTATCTGAGGTTTTTCCAAATGAGTACCACCATTATATATATATATATATATATATATATATATATATATATATATATATATATATGTATATTTATGTATGTATGTATTAGGTTGGTGCAAAAATAATGACATAATAATGTCAATTTTTGACGTTAAAAAATACGTCAAAAAACAACATTATTACGTCATTATTTTTGCACCAACCTAATATGTATGTATGTATGTGTGTGTGAGTGTGTGTGTGTGTGTGTGTGTGTGAAGACAAAAGGAAAAACTTCTCTTAGCCAATGCATTTCATTCTCTGAAGGACATTGTCAAGGCAAATGTAAGGATTTTATTTTGTGATAACTATTTATTTATATGCAAGAGCAAAAATGTTATTTGTTTTTCAAATTTTTTTTGGTATAGGGGTGCTCATTTTTATCAGATTAACATAAATGTCAGGCAAGTTCATGAATTTGGGGTGATGCCTTGATAAGGTCCCTCAGGGGATGAAATATATCAGCTAAGATAACTTCTATGCTTGTCTTTTTTCATATATATATGTATATATATTATTTAATGCAGTACTCATTAAAAACTGAGAGGATTATTTATATCTGTATATATATTATTCCTAGATAGCATAGTACCTAACATAAATTACGGGATTATATATATATATATATATATATATATATATATATAAAATTGGACTTTGAGGTTAACACCCAGCAGCGAGAGTTTGTTTCATGCTTAAATCACATAAAAGTTGTGTTTAAGCATGAAACAGACTGTTGCCACTGGGTGTTGACCTCAATGTCCAATTTTTTGTTTTTACACATGCTCTATCCCTGATATTGAACACTTTAAATCATAAATATAACTTACCTCAAAACTATATTTTTATCATATATACACTGTGTAACAAATTATTAGCGAGGTGACTTTTTTACATTTTGTTCAAAAACTACATGTTAGAATTTAACAAAATTTTCACAGAATGATGCCAAGAGTTATATGTGCATACCTTGTAAAAAGTGTAAAGTTCTGCAACAATACACAGAAACTACGGTCATTTACCTAATTTACTTAAATTATAACTGTTCCAAATTATTAGCAAGATGTAATTAAAACTCATGTAAACAAGAAAATAATGCTTTGATTGGTTCATATACAGATTGTTATGGATACATACAGAAACCAACATGAAATAGAAATCAACAAGTACACAGAGTTCAAAAAAAATAGTGGAACTGGTTAATAAATGATATGTGATTTTGAAATGACATGGATAAGGCACTGGTTTATGGAACATGCCAATGTCTGGATCTCCTCTGATGTAATTCCACATGATACATTCACTATTTCCTGCTCTAAGTCTTCCTTGCTTCTAAACAGGTGTTCCATCTCATAAACCCATTGCTTCAGAATGCCCCACAAGTTTTCGATTGGGCTTAAGTCTGGAAAACTGGCCGGCCAGTTCTCTTTCTGAGGTCCACAGAAACCTAATTGTTGCAGATACTCCATAGTTTTTTGTGTTGCATGCAAGGGAGCATTATCTTGCATAATGATGTAATGGAATAACCCATCACCCCCATGAGTGACTACAATATAGGTAGCAACTGCCTATAAGTATCTGGACTATGTAAGACTTGCTGGAATCAGTTGATTATGACTCCAACTTACTCAAGAACTATTCGACCTTTCAATAGCAGCACTCACTACTGGTTATCACAATAAGCTTTTACTAATTTATCCACCATGTTGTTCCCATGATATTCTTATTAGCATGAAAAATAACACATAAATATGATGGTTCTCCTGCATATGATCCTTTGCTTTTTTAACCAAGGTTCAAGGTGCTCTCTCAGGAAAGCTATATAAGCATCTGCAGCTATTTTAATACCATCAGACTCATTCTACAGACCAACCATGATACCTCCAATAATAACTACTCCTCCTTGTTGGTATCTCAAACGTTGATGACCCAACCTTTGCTCCAACTGTCAGGGCCACCAATGATAGTACGAGATTCATCCATGAACAAAACCTTTAAAAAGTTGACCTTCATGTTATCTTCTACCCATTTTAGATGCTTTTGTATGTGTCTTTTTGACAGTGGGGGCATTATCACCAGTCTCAGTGAATTCCCAACCTTTTACAAATGACATCAAGTAGTTCTGGACACAGTTCAATGCACCGGAAAAGTTTTGTGGTGGTCAGGCTGGGGTTATTTACAGCTTCACATTTAATTGGCGACTGAGAACGTTGCAAAACAATCTTCAAGTGACCCTTATCAGCCTTCTTACATACCTTCATAGGAGCTGCATCAAATTACACGATTATGAAGTCACTCATTAAAAATTTGGAACACTGAAGTATCATGTTACTCATGCAAATGGCTGCATTTTGTTTACACTTGTACAGAACCTTAGTTTTACACAACATATGCATATAACTGTTGCCATCCTTTTGTGAAAATTTTGTTAAATTCCAACTTGTAGTTTTTGGATCAAATAGAAAAGTGTCACCTCATTAATAATTTGTTACACAGTGGATATAAATATATATCTTTATTATTATTATTATTATTATATAGTAGGATTATTTATATATAAATTATTTATATATAGCAGAGTACCACTTGTAAATGAGAGGATTATATATATATAAATCAAGAAGGAAAAAACTTAAAACATCATTTCAAAGAATTTGATAATAAATTTATTTTGACAGATAAATTTTTAATATCTGCCTCATCAGACTGAAATTACAAAATGGTTTAAATTTATCCAGACAATTTATTAAAAATTATTTCAAAATTAAATCACAAGGGAAAAGGAAGCAAATGTCTAAATTACTCGACCTAGAAAAATTTTCATGGGAATTTACATTATTGAAGAGAGGAAGGGGGAAAGAAAAAGGAGAAGCAAGGTGTCATCAAAATGAGCAGGGATAGGTGGGGGAAGTACAAGTGACAGCTAATGAAATGCACTGGAATTAAATCAAAATCTAATCTATGTCAATATAATAACAATCATCATCATATGTGTTATGGTGCGGTTCCTTGTACCAATGGTGATAGTCCAAGGTAGAACCAATAAAGAAGAATTCGAATACAGATATGGAATAACACAGATATATTACAAACAGGAATATATACAGAGAAGAAGAAAGTGTTAGTACGAACAATCAGGTTTAGTAATAATTGTCTGAACACAACTCTGTTTCGGATGGCCTCTGACTCGACTGACTGACTCGCTCTAACTGACTGACTGACTGACAGACTCCTGATGGGCTTCAGTCCAGACTTCAGACTGAACTCCAGACTTCAGACGGAACTCTAGACTTCAGATGGAACTCCCTGCTTCCTCTTGAGGTGCAGTATTTATTACGTATGAAATAGTCCATTATGTTATTATGGGTAAGGTCCCATAACAATATGTATAAAAAAAGTGTGAAAAAATAAATAATGTATAAAAAAAACTTAAATTCATTATATCTAATTCATTCATATCTAATTCTTCTTCATAATTATAAAATACATCATCTATATATATATATATATATATATATATATATATATATATATATATATATATACATGTGTGTAGTATACACATATGCAAAACATATATGTACAAATATACACATCCATACAAACACACAAGTAAACATATATACAATGTATACACATGCACCTACTTACACGCACACACACACATATATATATATATACATGTGTGTAGTATACCCATATACAAAACATATATGTACAAATATACACATCCATACAAACACACAAGTAAACATATATACAATGTATACACATGGACCTACTTACACACACACACATATATATATATATATATATATATATATATATATATATATATACATGTGTGTAGTATACCCATATACAAAACATATATGTACAAATATACACATCCATACAAACACACAAGTAAACATATATACAATGTATACACATGGACCTACTTACACACACACATATATATATATATATATATATATATATATATATATATATATATACATGTGTGTAGTATACACATATACAAAACATATATGTACAAATATACACATCCATACAAACACACAAGTAAATATATATATACAATGCATACACGCACACACACACACACACATATATATATATATATACATGTACACATATACATACATATAAACACCTACATACACATACACAAACATACCCACACATAAATACCCACATAATCTATATATATATATATTAGTGCTAGCAGCAAGCAGAAATATTTCTCCTCCCGA
Organism: Acanthosepion lycidas; assembly: GCA_963932145.1. Taxonomy (NCBI): domain Eukaryota; kingdom Metazoa; phylum Mollusca; class Cephalopoda; order Sepiida; family Sepiidae; genus Acanthosepion; species Acanthosepion lycidas. The sequence continues at coordinate 66,897,867 of OZ010591.1, forward strand.
TGATGGCCATTTCGGCCGAAACTAGTCGAGGAATCTATATGGAATAATAATAAAAAATGAAAGAATATTAATCTACAATCCAGTGTGTCTGAGGATTTTAATTTTTTTATTTTTTTATTGTTCAATATATATATATATATATATATATATATATATATATATATATATACACACATGCATTTCCCATTATATGCATATATATACATACATACACAATAATACAGATATATACATCCATATATAATACACTCACACATACATATATCTATATGCACATACACAAATGTACATACATATATATATATATATTATTTATATATAGTATAGTACCATCAAAAGTTAAAAATGGCATAACATACATATATGAGTGTAATGGAAGCACTTGGAAGAATGATTTATTCTTCCATTTACGTTTTTCACATTATACCCATTGTTATATCCATGATATAACAACACCAATTTTTCACAGACAGAATGGAAAGGAAAAAGAATGACAAACATGCTTTGTTCTCAGAGAGACTTTTATAATACTAATATATACACAAAACCATATATATATATATACATATATACCCATATATGCACACAGCAAAACAAAGTATAAGGAGGAACAAAAAGGAATGGTCTTATATATAATTTGGAGATATTCCTGACCTAGAGAAACTTTTTAGGACTCCAGATTTAAACGGATGGATTCATCTATGTCCCAAAATGAAATGACACTATGTACTTATAAGCTTCTGAGGGAGGCTTCAGCCTGGGCCTTTTGGCCCAGGATAGAAGAAAGCAACCTTCTTTTATGGTTGCTGCTCACAAACTACAAAATGACTGCCACTTTGGTCACTGTATGGAATGATGTCACAAAGTGGCCGTCATGTGACCCATGTGACTATAATCACCAAAGGCAGATGAGCACCTTGTGTATCGCTATATGAGCAATAATCGAAACAAAATGAACAATTAAATTTAACATCAGGAAGAGACAGTTTAAATTTCCTGGACAGATCATGAGAAAGGAGAGTGTAGAAAATTTTATACTCACGGGACAGATTGAAGTCAAGAGGGAAAGATGAAAACAATGCATAACCTACCTAGTGAGCTTTAGTAAATGGATCGCAGAACAGGGTTTTAGGAGAGATAAGAAAAGGACAAAATTTATTAAGAGTTAGAAAAGACAGGAAATTATAGAAAACCATGATTGCCAAAGTTGTGAAAGGACATGGGCAAAAAGGAGACAATAAAGAAAAAGTTGAAGGTAAAAATATGTGGGATATTCTAATGGCTATCAGGAGAGAAAATAGAATTGACGATCTGCATTTAAATTCTGACTAAATCTGTTATGTTCACTTTACGCAAATGCTTTTAAAAAGGCATGAATTCATAACTTCCATCCATAACTTCCACCCAACCCAGCTATGAGTAGAACAGCAGGGTAGGCTGGGTTCTTGATATTTGGGTGAAAGCCAATGTAGGAGAAGGACAACTCTGAATTAAAAATCATGGAGAAGGCAACGACAAACCAAGATATCGTGGCAAGTCACAGTTAATAAAGAAAAGGATTATGGGAGGACCATGATCACCAAACTCTTGAAGAGACATAGCATTAAAAAAAGGTGAAGAGCAATAAGCAGATTAGTCTCAAAAAGTGAAGGAAAGAGTAATGTATTGGTATGTAATATCGGTACTCCTATATGGCAGTGAGTGCTGGACAATTTCCTCACAACTGAAGATGACAATGGAAGCAACAGAAATGTGGTTCTACAGAATGATGCTGAGAATACCAGGGAGTGAACATGTATGAAGGTTTTAGAGAAAATAGAAACAAATTCATTAGAAACACTGAAAAGTGGACTAAAATTAAATGTAATATTGGTATTCCTATACGACCGTGAATACTGGAGAATCTCATTACAAATGAAGAAGAGACTTGAGGCAGTGGAAATGTTGTTTAAGAGAAGGATGCTGAGAATACCATGGACTGAACATGTGAGCAATGAGAAAGAGAAATGGAAATAAAGACAATATTTATATGTGGAATCAGAAAGAGACAAGTGAAATGTAATATCAGTCTTCATTTATGAATTAGCGAATGCTTGACAATCTCCACATAAATGAAAAAGACACATGAGATAACAGAGGTATGGTGCTACAGAAGGATGCTAAAAATACCCTGGACTGAACTTAAGAAACAACAAGGAGAAAATGGGAACAAAATGATACTTATACGTAGCACTAGAAAGAGATGGTTGAAATTTCTAGGGCATATGATGAGGAAAGAGAGCTGATATTTTTAGGGGTTGAAATTAAGATTTTTTCTTGTCTCTCAGTTTACAATGTTATCGCTCAGCTCAAGGTAGTGGTTGTCCAGAATAAGTGGATAGAGAATGAATTATTCCAATGTCTTATTTCAAACCGTGTGTATGTATGTATGTGCATGTGCTTATGTGTATATTAAATGACATGAGCATATGTAAGTCTCTTTCACACTGCACAGACATATGCATTTATGTTACACATATACATGCAACATCACACACAGTGTGTGACAGAATCAGCTCTTCTTTTATAATATAGGCTGGCAATTGATGAAGTGGATGGTTATCAAGTAGAAACAAACAAAATATTCCATACTTTTAACAAATGAGGTAAAATAAAATCTAAGGCAGATTGCGTGTACCCTTTCAAATTTTTCATTAGAAAATGCTTCATTGAAGATTGTGGTCAACTTTTATTGATATAATCATTAAAAATCTTTTCTAAGCTGTTCCTATTTTTATTATAATGGTCATGTGATTTGTTCATTTTCATTGCATTTTGCAACAACACTTCTCTTGATTGTTATTGTTTATCGATTTGAGCAAAATTTATATTAGTTTGCTTTGCCTTTTTAAAATAATTATAGCTCCATGTTTTGAAGCAGTACTTAAATATAATAATAATAATAATAATAATAATAATAAAATCAAAATGGGAGGAAAGCACTCTATTGTTATAAAATTCAAGATGGCAGCCAGAGATAGGGAGAGCATGGAAAAAACTGAAAATAATAAATCAAATGTTTGTCAGTTATGAAGAATTTCTACTGTTCACTCCAGCAAATTGTTTTTTTTATTTTTGTTCTTACAGAGATCAATTTATTGAGAATTATTTGTTACTTTCCTCTGCCTCTCTCATTCTCCTTCAAGATTAACAAATTAACTCTTGGTCATAAACAAAATGAAGCTGAAAAAAACGTTTCCAAAACTTTTCCTTCAATAATTCAACAGCAAAATAGTTTCCCTGGATTAAATTCACCACACAGAAGACTAAGAATGCTGATATATTTGCCATATATAGATAGATATCTATCGAAGAAAACTGACATGATCACTTACATTTATTACTGATACACCCGGAAGAGTGGATGCACAGGTCCGGCTATGAAACTCTGGAGTCAGGATGCTGCTGAGGAGAGCATCAATCAGCTAAATGACAAACTTTTACTCATATTAATCCGACACACACACATATATATATATATATAATGAGAGAAAGAAGAGATGGATTAAAATTCCACTGTTCATAGCATTACTTTTAAAAAAGTGCTCAATACAAAGTAGAGCAATATATATATATATATACTTATCATCGCCTGAAGAAGTACATGTGTTGAAACATGAAAGCTTTTGTGTAATTTCAACTTGTTTTTATTATAATCTCTTATAATAAAAATAATATATATATATATATATATATATATATATATATATATATATATATATATATATATGTATGTATATGTATGTATATAGGAATAAGCAGCTCTTAAAAGGAGTCTGGTGTGTATGCACACAAGAAAGAAAGTCCTCAACACCATACAATAGGATAGACTTATACTAAACAAAGAATCACATTTCAGGTGTACACAGCCAGAACACTACTATAAGTTTCATGCCTTTAAACAATTGTCAGGTGGTTGACAGCTTTAATGCAAAAATGTGAGCTTTATACACCAAGAAAGACCAAGGCGGAAAAAAATATGAATGCAGTTCACGCACCATGCATACACCAACTAATCTCACCTGGAGTGGGGAAAAGGACCCATCCAGTCAAGATCGAAATAAAGCCGTAAACACACAATTATACGCCTCCCTGCTAAAAATACAAAAATATCTTGCTGATGCATTTTTCTTACACCTTGCAGGTGAGATTGGTTGCTGTATTTATGGTGTGTGAACATTGTTGCATCACAGCTGCTAACTGTCTGGTGATTGCTTAAAGGCATGAAACTTATAGCAATGGTCAGACTGTGTATACCTGAAAGGTGATTCTTTGTTTATATATATATATATATAATAAAGGAGTTAATTGTCAGAGATGAATTAAACCAGGAAACAGTAGTATTAAATAAGTGTGTCCTGTTATATACATACTAAAAAAGTTACTTTTGAGTTCATTTGAAGTGGGATTAAAAAAGACTGTATCATTTAATCCCTCACTGATACTGTTATGGTCTGGTTCTTTGTACCACGGTGATAGTCCAAGGTAGAACCAATAAAGAAGAACTTGAAGGCGGATATGGAATAACACAGATATATTACAAACAGGAATATATACAGAGAAGTAGAAAAGTGTTAGTATGAACATCAGGTTTAGTAGTAATTGTCTGAACCCGACTCTGTTTCAAACTGCCACTGACTCGACTGACTGACTCCCTCTGACTGACTTCTGACAGACCTCACTCCAGACTTCAGACGAACCTCAGACTTCAGACGGAACTCCCTGCTTCCTCTTGAGGCGCAGTATTTATTACGTATGGTATAGTCCATTATGTTCTTATGGGTAAGGTCCCATAACAGATACATTTCCAGTAGAACTCATTTTTTATACTTATATATATATATATATATATATATATATATATATATATATACACAAACAAGTTTGATTAAAAAGAACTGACAAGGTCTGGCTGTTTCATTTTTTATTATATTTTTCCAATTTTCAGATAAGGTGTTGAGTATTGAGCTTGAAGTTGTAGATAAACTGTCTGAAGTTCATATTTTGTTATTTATGTTCAAGTACTTTGGACCTTCACTATCATTAACAAGAACTGATGTGGTGTCTGTGGGTTAGAATTCCTTTTGTCTGTATCCTGATGTTCTTTGGGAAGATGTAGAAAAATTTTCTTATTTTCTTTTTTCTTCAACATTAGTGTCAATAAACAAAAATACACCAATTTCTGACAACTTAAAAACATGCATACTAATATGGCAGCAGCCACAATATAACCAAAAGTTGACATTTTCAATGAGTCTGTTAAAATGAAACACTCCTAATGCCATCTAATAGCAAACATAGTACATTTTTAACAACCAATATAAAGGAATAAGCCATGTTTTTTAAAAATAAATAACATTTTTCCGTTATGACAATGTATAAACTAATTTGTGTTTTTTTCCGAGGCTCTGATAGTATATAGAAATCTATGTATACATATAGAAGTTGTGATGAAAATATAGAGTGTGATTGCTCATCTTCAGCATAGTTGCTCATTTTTCAAACATGTGCTCAGACACATTTGTTTTTCTTCAGCACCCACAGAGTCAAACTCTGGATTATTATGCATGTATACTGAGCATACCTTAGTTTCAGTTCAAGTATTTGCCCCACCAGGGCCACATATGGCTTTGAATCCAAAGTTGTCCTATTCCTATACCAGTTGCCAATCATGGATAGAGAATTCAGCTTGCCCTACTATTTAACCTGAGGGGAATAAGTGGTGGATTCATACCTTCCCCAATAGTATTTGTGTGAAAGTGAATGTAAAAATCTCAACCATAATTTAAACTCGACTCACTGATTTCTTATTCTGAGCCTCTAACCATAACACCCCACCTGCACAACCATTCTATTTATTTATTTATTTCTAACACTACTTTTTTTGAGATAATGTTTTGAACTGTTTCTTCAGATTATTCTTTTGTATAAAATCCCAGCAATAAATTGACATGAGAGTATTTTTTATCTTTGCAAATGTAGTGTAGGAATTTTTTTTTCAGTTGTACCACCAATGGCTTTTTAGTATTTTACTACTGGTGATATTTTTGTGACTATATTTGTATTCTAAGGATCCTTTTAAATGTTATTTTTCATATATCAAATCAGTTGTTCAATTTTGTAAACTGTCTCTAGAAATAAAGATGCACAATTTATAAGAAACAAGTAGTTTTAAAGATCCATCAAGGATAGAAAAACTATAATGGTAACAGAATATGTAAAGAAGCACCATTTATAAGAATCATCTGGTTCTCAAGATCTGTCAAAGATAGAGAATATGATGGCAACTGAAAATTCAAAGAAGCAAAATTCGTAAGAAAAAAGTAGTTTTCACGATCTGTCTAAGATAGAAAATTATAATGGTAGCAGAATATGCAAGAAAATAAAATTATTTATATCTTCTTTTATATGGTGTGTTCCTTCAAAACATGGTCGATTATGATTCTCCATAATGTCCTATCATTTCTAGTTCTTAACAATGTTCTTCCCCTTACTATCCCTCACAATTTCTGTTAAGCTATCAGTTTACACAAGCTCATTAGGTAAGTTACTATTTTTTACTGTTTTCTCTCCAACTCTTGTTTTCACCATTTTCTACGAATGTTTCAACTGTCGCTTTCTGATTCTAAGTAAGATAATGGTTAATCCTAGATTGAAGATGTCAAGATTGTAGTGAAGAAGCTTTCTGGAACTTACTCCTTACTAATGGAATACTAAGGGAATGGGGATGATTCTCCTTTGTGCACATGGTATAGAGGGTCCCAGTTAATATATATATATATATATATATATATATATATATATATATATATATATATATATATGTGTGTGTGTGTGTGTGTGGACTCTCCCATCATATTCAATGTATGAGGGTCAAGCAGCTCAGTTCCTAGGAACCAACAGCCAGACATCAGCACATATGATTTGATTATACTGGTGAAGGCTTTGTGCAGAACCAACCACACATTTTGAAGGGTCGAATACAGAGACCTGGTGCACTACTTCCCACAATGTCTCCAAATGACCCTCCGCAGGTTTTGAATTCAATTCTCCTAGATCAGTTGCCATCCAAGGCTATAGAATCCAGTCTGTTGTTCTATTTGCTGGAGGGAGAAAAGGATTAATACCTTTCCCAAGAGCATTAGCATGTTAGTGAATGTAATGGATTTGAATGGAATTCAAACACAGGTCTCCGATTCCTTAATCTTAGCCACTATCCACTACTCCACCATGCCTCCTAATCTCTCTCTCTCTCTCTATATATATATATATATATATATATATATATATAATGAGAGAGATAAAGAATTAATACAATTAATTAATTACCTTCAGCATCCTGACTCCAGAGTTTTGTAGATGGACTCTCCGTGATCACTCCGTCTACTTGCTAGCAATTGACTGTTTATACTTCTTGATTTTGCCTTTTATATGCACTTTTTATTGGTGCAAGTTTTATTTTCATAGTGTATGTGTGCATGCATGTGTGTGTGTGTTCATAACAAGAGGGACTCTACTGTCATCTTCATTGTATCAGGGTGCTATAACTCACTCCTAGAGTTTAAAATAGTATGTCTTGCTTAGGCTACTCACTGTGACATCGTTAGAATTCTTCCTAACTTCAACAGACTTCTACTGACATACTTTGAGTTCTTTAAGGCAACTTGCCTCATTCATTTGTGTTACTAGGGGTGTCTTATTCACTCCACAACAACCCTTATTTTGAGTTTGTTTTTTTCATTTGTAAATGTTTTATTTTATTTCTTAGTATTCACCCCCACCTCTTTCTGTCGAGTTCACCATGTACTTAAATTTGTATTCCTTTTGTTTTGAGTCAAGCTCTAGTTTTTCCATACATTTCCTCTTTCTAGTAATTATACTTATATGTTCAACAAATTCTTGGGGTGTTGGTACATCAAAAATATCATACAGTATTTGCATAGGTTCTTCCTTTCTTGTAGGTCTTTTTTAGCAAACCTTTTCTTTAACTGATTCCAGGAACTGATTCAAGAAAAAAATGTGAACACAAAAGGTGTTCCAATTTTTTCCTTTTACCATATATATCATTTTTCCAATTTGTGACCTTATTATGTCATCTTACAACATTTCTTTTCCATTTTTATATAATCTGAAAAACACTTTGCCAATTTTAAAAATTTTTGTTTCCTTTTTGTTATTTATTCTTATTCTTTTTTGACCCACTAACGTGTCAGACAATGATTTAATTTTTCTTGTGAACATCAATTTTACCAGTGACATGCCTGTTGGTGTATTGGGATTTGGTCTTATCCAGTATACTCTCAAGCATTTTTGCAACACATCTTTGCTGATTTTTTATTACTTGCATTTTTCAAAGTTCTCTTAAAAGTATCCACAAACCATTTTGCTTGTCTATTTGACCTTGTGTAATACAGCAAGGTAGTAATAATTTCATTCAAGAACATTTTACAAAATTCTTTAAATTTGGAAGCAGTGAATTGTGTATTGTTATCTGAGACTATGGCATCTCGAATGCTATATCTTGCAAACAGTTTATGCCAAAAAATCACTGTAACCGTGAAGTTGTTTTTTTGCAATTACAAATTTCAGGCTACTTAGTAAAGCTATCTACTACCACAAAATAATGTGATCCATTCATTGAACCTGCAAAATCCATGTGCAGTCTTGACCATGGAATATCTGTCTTTGGCCAGGGTTGTAATTTCATGGTAGGTGATTTTGTCAGAGTACAACCTCTGCAGACTTTTACTAATTTTTTATTGTCTTGATACATTTTGGTCCAGTATACGTAGCTTTTCATCAGGAGATTCCATCCTTGAAATTACCAAATTTCCACTACTAAATTCATTTACTATGTGCTTTTGTAATATGATAGATATTATTACTATTTGTGCAAACATTAGTACTCCATCACATAGCTAGTAAGTGTTTAAGTCTGTATTGTGTTCTAAAAATCAGCTATCTTTCCTACTTTCATTTTTATATTCTCAAAATAAACATGTTTGATTCTCCTTTTCCTTTTATTTTTTCCAGTGTAACTGGTAGTTATTGTATTACATTGCATAATATATTTTAAATTTCTATTTCACTTTTTAATGCTGCAGTAACAATGTCCTCAAACATTTCAATATTTTTTGGTATTAATTTGGATAAATCATCAGCATATCCTAATATTTTGGACAGTTGGTATTCCATCCTGAAATCATAATTTAATAAGATGGTACCTCAGCATTGTAATCTAGTCATTGTATGTGCAGAAATTCCTTTTTTCGAACCATAAATTGGTAATAGAGATTAATAGTCTGTTTGCAAACAAAAACCCCTTCTGCATATAAATTTGAAATTTTTTCACTGCAAATATTATCGCTAATGCCTCTTTTTGGATCTGGCTATAGTATTTTCTGCTGGTAGTAAAAAACACAAAGAATGTGCAATGGATTTCATGTTAATGTCATCATATGTATATAGAGATACTGCTCCTCTACCATAGTCATTAGCATCTGAAGCCAATACAATTTCTGCTTTTGGATCATAGTGTGCTAATGATAAGTCCAATATTAATATTTTCTTGATTTCTTCAAACACTTTCTAACACTTATCAATCCAGTTCCACTTTACATCATTTTTAAGCAAACTGTTCAGTGGAGCTCTCAAATTCTGTATATTAGGTATAAATTTTATAATAGTTTGCTAGTCTTAGAAATGCTTTTAACCTAGTAACATTTTTTGGAAGAGGCATATTCTTAATTGCAATTGCCATCGATGGATCTGGGTGACAACTGTTTTTTTCGATGATTTGTCCTAGGTACTTGATTTTTGGCAAAAACAATTTGCACTTTCCCTCACTGACTTTGAACCTGTATTCTCATATTTTTTCAAAAACTCTTTTTACATGACTGATATATTTTTCCTTAGATACACTTTTAATTAATTTATCATCCAGATAAGCAACTGCAAAATCACAATCTGCAAATATAGCTTGTTGAAATATAATTGGATCTGCTTTTATCCCAAAAGGAAGTTGACTGAACTTATAAAATCCCTTGTGCTTATTCATAGTTATTAACTCTGAGCATTCTCCTTCAACCTGTATTTGCAAATACACTTCAGAAAGATCCAGCTTTGAAAAAACTTTTCCACCATTTAAATTTGCAAAAATTTTCTCTAGACTTGGTAATGGGTAGTTATGGGATTATAAACATTTGTTTAACCCTGTTGGTGCTCCCCATTTTGAATAGTCAATCTTTTCAATTACACCTATTTTTTTAAGTCTGTCTAATTCTTCATTGACTTGATCCAATGCTGCAAATACTAGACTATTTTTAGGTTTAAACACTAGCATCAACCTTTTTTTCACTTGAAATTTCACTTTGACTTTGGAACACCAACCAACAGAACATCTAAAAAACATTTTTTCAATTCTTCCTTTAAATTTTCACACTGTTTTTTTTAGACTAGTAGCTTGTCCACTTAGATTTTTGCAATAAATATTTATAGGTAAATCCCATAACTCAAGTAATTCCATCCAGTCAGTACCAAATAAATTTATAGTATTTTTAGCACATAAGCCTTAGTGTTTACACATTTGTTATGAAATAAAATGTTACAAGTCATTTCACCAATAAAAAATACCCAACACAACATGTGGCATTTTTGATGTTCTTTTTAATATACGTTATTTGTTTTGCTTTTCAAGTGGCTTCATTGATTATTTTAATATCATTACCAATGTCTAGTTGCATTTTTACATCAACATTATTAATTTTAACATACACAAATTTTCTTTGATTTTCTGTAATTATTTTTTCTGTCACAACACTGTGTACAAAATTTTTCTGCAAGAACTTTTCCTTGCTTTAGTTTTACAGTGTGGCTTTTCATTTCCTACTTTTCCACACTTGTAGCAGTTTGAATTCTGAAATGTAATCCACATTTTTCTTTACCTTGTATGTATACACATTCTTTTTATTCACTTTATTCCATATCGTGTCTCATATTTAGGATTCTCTGACATTCAATCTATTTTTTGTAGTATCAGGTTTTAATTCTGTTCAAGTTTACGTTATACTTCTAGCACATATTTTTGTGTCTTTTTTTGCTGTTTATCCTTGAACAAAAATTAACCCTTTAAACATATCCAGAGTCAGTTCATTTAATTTGATTCATTGACACTCCCTCTTAACAATTCCAGCATCTCTATCTATAAAAGGCAGGATGTGTGTATGTGTGTGTGTGTGTGTGTGTGTGTGTGTAACAAATGCAAGACCACAATTTTCGACAGATTTGCACCAAAATTTACATGCACATGCTCCAAGTTAGCGGGAAGGCCAAGACCAACTTTGCATTTCCCAACTCCCATCGATAGTGGAAATAATCGATTTTTCATGCTTCTACAGCAGTTTTTATGTAGTTTGTGGCCATTTTCTATTGGCCAGAGTGAGAGCCTATAGCTGGCTGCCATGAATAGGCAGGAAAATTCTATTAGTCAGCATGAGAGCCAACAGCTGACTGACACAAATGTTAACTAGCATGCTAGCATGCAAAAAAAATCAAGATGCATTCGTCACAAGTGGGAAAAATTTAAATCTGCATGGCACTTTACTCCAATTGGCTCATTCGCTTGCTTAAACTCACCATTGATTCTGATTCCACAGAACTCGGTTGGGTGTGAAAAAGTATTTGTTGTTAACATTCTTTTTTCATTTGGTTTTTCCAGTTACGAGTCCTTTTTTAAAGCTGATCGTTTTGTGTTCGTTTTGTTTAGTTCTTTTTTCGTAACAGATTTAATGTTTAGTATAGAGTTTAGTATTAGAAAAAATTCGAAGTGTGAGATAGGCAAGAAGTAAGGCATGTAGCAACATCAGCACAGCAAAGGGCACTCCTTTAAAGGCAAGGAAGGGAAAAAATATTTTAAGTCAAGTGATAGCGATTGCTGTATGAGTCGTACGATTTTTTAATCAAGCACAGGCAATGCCAGGCCATGCTGCTAGTATGTTACAAAATCTCCATCTTGTTTTTTGTCAAATTCATACATTTCCAACAAGTTTTGAATAACAAACTTTTCTCAATAAAAATTTTAGTCAGAATATTTACTGTTTATTCAAAGCAAATTTCTCCTGTTTATTTCTGCAGTAAAAAATGACAGTATTTTTCATGTTCTTCTGGTGTTAACTTTCTCAACAAAAGGCTAGTTTTTTCTCGTTTTCCTAGTTGCTGCATTCTTCTTTGAAAATTTGCTCATATATTCTAAAATAAGCAGAAAAGGTAATTCCAACATCTGAATTGTATGGGAATTCAGCTATGGCATTGCGAGTGAAAGAATTTGGTGAATTTTCCGTTTTCTTCCATATTATTTCAATTACATTTTGTTGTTTCTGGAGTTCTAACAATTGCTGTTGCTATTGCTATTACAGTGTAACACGGATATAAGATACCCGGATATAAGAGAAACCCGGATATAAGAGAAACCCGGATATAAGAGATATTTTCTCTGGTCCCAAATTAGAGCCATACTTACATAAACAAAATAGACCAAACCCGGATATAAGAGAAACCTTGATATAAGAGACTTCTTATCTGGTCCCGACAACTCTCTTATATCTGGGTTACACTGTATGGTATTTTCACCATTTGGGCTAATAATTCTTCCATATTTGAATAATATCTATCTTTTTTATTCTTTCTCTTTTTTTTTTTCTTTTTTACACACAACAAAGAGAAAAAGATTAAACCAATGTGGTTCTAATGTCTCATCATAACTGATATCATGTGCAAAAGTAATCTGTATAAGTTTTGATCCCTTTTCACCAATGTTATAACTCCTAGGGTTATAATATTATGTTTTTCTTAGGCTACTCATCGCAATGTCATTAGAATTCTTCCCGACTCCAACAGACTGGTATTTACTGGTTGCGTCACTTTGGACTAGATGCAACACAAGGTCAAGTTTTCTGTGGAGAACCCAAGCATTTCCATCCAGGCCACTGGCCAAAATTTACCCAGCCCCAAATGCAGGCTCGGGTACAATACTTGTCTGTTTTTCTCAGTTGAGTCTCTATCCAAAGACAGAGCTCTAACAGAGTCACCCTTTTCCCAGAAATAGAGGTCTTGTCAGTTACTAGCCAGAAATTGAACTGCCTGACTCCAGCTTGTCTGTTTTCCTCAGCCAAGTCTCTATCCAAAGACAGAACCCTGACTGAGTAACTCTTTACCCGTAGACGGACATCTTGTCACCTTCTGCCGAACTTCTACTGACCCACTTTTAGTTCTTTATTTAAGGTGTCTTGCCTAGTTCATTTGTGCTACTGGGGGTGTCTTATTTACTCCATAACACAGAGTCTGACATCAGTGTTCTTAGAACCAAATAACCTGACTAGTCACACATCTGATTTGATTATAGTAGTGAAGACTTAAGCAGGACCAACCACACTTTTCAGAAGAAACTAATGCAGAGGATTGGTTCCCATAGTGTGCCACAAGGTCTCCAAACAATCTCTTTTCAGGTTTTGAATTCAGTGTTGTCTTTCTCCTAGACTAGAGCTAAAGAGCTCAGCCTATCCTACTATTTAACCCATAGTTAAGGGGGAGACAAAAAATGAGGTTATACCTTTCCCAAGGTGCATAAGTTAATGTAACATACTTGACTGGAATTTGAACTTAGCTCTCTGATTTCCCATTCTGAGCTGTTGTCCCTTTGACCACCTGTTAGACACACACACATTTTGGAAAAGGAAAATCTTTTTAAAACTTGTTTGTGTATGAATCTTTCCAGCCCTGGTGTTGGTACTTGATATGTTCTTTCAAGTTGCTCTAAGCCAGCACAAAGAGTAGGCTGGGGAAACTGGTATAAATCAAAGATTTCTAAGCCACCTATGAACCCTTGTCATGTGTAGCATTGCAGCTCAGACCGGGTACCAGGTTCATTCTCATGGTGTAGCTTCTTCCAGTCAAATGTTTATGGCTTAAAAATAATCTTTCAGCCAGATTGTTACTGATGAATTAAAACCATGAGAATTTGTAGCAGTAAGCAGATTTTATTCTTGGGTTGTCACCTTCTGTTATAGACAAGTGAGGTACAGAAGGAGTGATGGGGAGACAAGTGAGGTACAGAAGGAGTAATGGGGGAGGTGAACAGTCTAATGGTTGTCTTCCCTTTTGCATCGATATGAGTTGATCTTTTCATCATTCTGCAACACTTTAATTTTTGTGGGTAGGGACCACTGTCTTATAAAGATCATTGTTCTTTGTCTTGTCATCTTTGTCTAAAAATGTAGTTTATCTTCATTAAGTGACTTTCTTTGTCTGAGCCACTTGCTATGGTATTTGTAAAGTCCACTTCCTTAGCTGATAATCATCAGGAAAATAAATGTCCGAAACAATTTTTGCAACAGGTCAGTTGTTTTCCATTTAAAAATTAGCTGACACTAATATCACTACACATGCAACCAGAAGAGAGAATCAGCAGCCAGTTGAATATTAGCTAGTTTGCCAGAGGTTTAGCACACAAGTAGGCAAATGTAGCCAAAGCCAAAACTGACTTGAGTCATTTATGGAGAAATATATAGCTGAACAAAGACCCCTCATGCAAATGTATTGGGAAGGTCCATTCTAGCAAAATGGACCAACCCAACTGGTGTATTAGGCGCTCTCCTATAAAATAAGGTAAAATCAGCTTTTACAAGGAAATAGAAGGAGGCAGCCATGTTGGCAGGTAAGTCACTTGACTTCTACATCTCCCTCCTCTCCCCATTGCGGAAGCATATTGGCCGTTGGGGAGGAATTAATTCCCTATTGCCTGGCTGATTGTACGAGAGTAGTCGGGATAGCGCCCTGGGAATCCTCGTTCTTGATGGCTGTGATTGAGTAGGGCCCTGGGACGCTGGTTTTGTAATGTAATGTCACCATTTTCCAAGTCTTTGGCAGATTGATGTGGTCTGCATGTATCCGTAATTGTCGGCTCAGGTGACACAGGCATGGCGCTTGGTATGGGGGTCTTGATTATGGGTGCTTCAAGTTTCCTTAGAAACCTACGGTTCCGCAGGGTTATTCTGTGCTGTACCCTTAAGGCGGACAACAAATTGCTGGATTGATTCGCCTGGTCCCTGGGAAATCGAAGCGAAAGACAATCTATGAACCATAGGGTTCGATTTTTGGGTAACTAATGCCTCCAACATGTTCAGGAGTCTGTTTGGTTTTTCCGAGAAAAATTTGGGGTATGTATTGATGATCGACGTTTGCACAGTCTCATCAGCACAGTTGTATAAATGGATGTTGGTCTGTGTAGGGGGCATGTTTTTCATTTGCACAAATACCTCCCAATCAATTCTGAACTTTCGGAATTGTTGTGATGTCATCTCTGAATGGAGCTGGGGGAGTTTGGCTGCAGGGGCCTTCGTATAGCTGTCTGATGTCAAAGGTTGCTCCTTTGATAGCTTAAGGATAGCTAGGGCATGTCCCATGGTTGTGACACCTAGTTCTTTAAGGATTTCCCGGTCTATGATAGAGAGGCTATCCTTAGTAATATTCTCTTTCACAAACGATTCAGCATAGGTTTTGGCAGAGTCGGTAGGAATGCCAATTTTGATAAGTAGCTCTTGCCAGTCTTCGTATCCTGTTCGCAGCGCCATGTTGAATATTAGCTAGTTTGCCAGAGGTTTAGCACACAAGTAGGCAAATGTAGCCAAAGCCAAAACTGACTTGAGTCATTTATGGAGAAATATATAGCTGAACAAAGACCCCTCATGCAAATGTATTGGGAAGGTCCATTCTAGCAAAATGGACCAACCCAACTGGTGTATTAGGCGCTCTCCTATAAAATAAGGTAAAATCAGCTTTTACAAGGAAATAGAAGGAGGCAGCCATGTTGGCAGGTAAGTCACTTGACTTCTACAGACCGATGTGACAGCAGTGATCAAGGGATCACTCCACCAGCTTCAGTTCAGTGTGTTACATACAATCAAAGGAAGTAAATGCAGCTACTCAAAGCTGAAGTCTTTAGAGAGAACTATTTTATGTTGGAGTGCAATCTATGATAATCAGGAATGGTGAAAAGATGATAAATGATAATGTAGACTTCTGATTAATATAATTTTGTTTACATATTAATTGCAAATAAAAAAAAAACAGAAATAATTTACTTCGCTCTTTTATTGATTTTTTCAATGAATAGTTTAATATTGTAACTTTTAATGAATTGAGCTTAATTGAAGTCATGCATAATCATACAAATTTCCTATGTTTGAATATCTCCATTAGCAAGAAGGAAATTCCATTTAGACAGCTTCTTCCCAAAAACCACTACTTTGTGAAACAGACTGTTGAGAATGTGCTTCACTGATCACTAAAATCTTAAATTCTTCAAGTCTAGACTTAATTGTTATCTATCCTATGTATCCTCATGAACTGCTCCTCTTATGCTCATAAACAACCTCATTCAGTAAACCTCTACTTTGAGTGGCTCTTGGGACTTGTATTGAGTGAATAATTAGTAAAAACAAATTTTTAGAAGTAATTTTAAATAGATTTTAATAAAAGACCTTTAACACACACTATTTGTTTAAAAAAGTTTACATACATGATGCGATATATAAATTGTCATCTAAATTATGCAAAAATGAAAATAACGCTGACAACTCATTTTATCAGATATATTTACCAAAATTACACAAAAATATCTTGAAATACTAAAGATTTAATTTATTCAATAAAATCACTTCTGTCTTCAACTGCAGCCTACACATGACTTTGGAATTTCCTGCAACTCTTCTGTATGGTTTTCTTGTTTAAGTTGATGAATGTTGCCTTCAGTTCATTTTTGGTGTTACAAGGAGTTTTGATGGTCTCTTGCTCAACTATGCCTCACACATAATAATCAAGGGGGTTGCACTCTGGGGAGTTAAGGGGGCCAGATGTAAGAGGGTGGTGTAGTCACAGAAATCGTCTGACAGCCATGACTGGATTCTCCTGCTTGTGCGGCATGGAACAGGGTCCTGTTGCCAGATATATTATCTTCCAGCAGCCACTCTGTTGACCTAGGGCAGCACTACCTCCTCAAAGCACTTCATGTAGGCCTCCATGTAGAGTCTGAACCCTCACCAACAAATTTGGCAGTTCTCTCCATATCAGAATGATCAGTGAGTTTTCCAATCTGCGTACTTTCATAATCACTATTAGACTAGTCCAACTCTTTCTGAATTCTCTGTACTGCTGTCAGATTGATATCCAAGCCCTCTATGTTTGTATTGGAGTTTCTGGCATGAATACCAAGCAATACAGCATACTATTTCCAAATTTCTGGTAGAGTGAATGCATAGTAATTCAGTCAGTTAGATAAATGCCATACATGTGGGAAAATCTTGTCATTTTTATGCAGTAGACTGGTTGCCAACCAAGGCTATAGGATCCAATCTGTTTTACTATTCAACCCATAGCTGGGTGGCAGAGAGATGAATTCATGCATTCCCCAAGGGTATTTGTGCTCAAGTGAATGTAACAAACATGAAAGGAATTCGAATTCAGCTCTCCAATCTCTAAAACTGAATAGAGGTGTTGAGATGTTGAGTGTTTCTGCGTACGTGTATTGAAATAAGGACAAACACATACGTAGGGAAAAATACTGGTATATCCAAAGAGGTATTTACAACAGAGAGATTAGTAGTCAAACGAATGCAGGTTAGTCAGTAACAATCAGAAAGATTATAAAGTCCAACTGTATCTTCCTGTAGAGAGACGGAAGTGTGATGGTCACCTGATCTCCTTCTTCCAGAACTCTATAGAACTGTCCTATTAGTAGTAGAGAGATCAGTCCATTCTGATGAGAAGGTGGGTGCGCCCCAACAAGAGGTAAGCCAGTTTTAATCTTGAGGCAATAAAAATTTCTTTATTACAACATGACTCTGACAAGTGAGAAACCACAAATCCACAATCACAACTGGTTTTGCATTCAGAGATTTTCCAAAGAAAAATCTGTTCGATGTTTGAAACAAAAAAAATAAAAAGTAAACAGAAAAAATTCCATGTCTCTTTTTCCTTGTCTGTCATTTTCATTGTAAATGTAAAAATTTTCTTTTTTTTGACAGTTTTACTTTTTAGTTCTATTTTTTCTACTTTTCAACAATCTCCTCCCCCAGGCATTTCTCAGCTTCATATTTTTATGATAAAACATCACACTATACTTAGATCTTATGTTCCCACTATGTTGACAGTCTGGTTTTACTTCATATAGTGAATTCAAGGAAAAGAAATAAAACTCATAGCATTTTGGCAAAAATATATATATATATACAGTGTGCGATGGGTAAACTTTTGCCATTTTATATTTTTAATGTGCCTAGTTTGTATTTCATTTTGTTGACTGCACAGTATAGTAGGGTCAGTTGGGCATAGTCTTTAAGAAAAAAAGCACCATGACACAATTCACTTCACCAGAAATATGGAAATGGCATGCTGTACTGCTTGGAATTTGCACTGGAAACTGAAATGCAAATATTTCAAAGTGTTCGGGTGACAATGTGAGAACAGTGCAGAAAATTCAGAAATAGTTTGATGAGTCTAATAGTGATTACAAAGATACGGATGCTCAGAAAACTCACTCTGATCATTCTGATAAGAAAAGAACTGCCAAATTTGTTGGTGAGAGACTCAGACTCAATACAAAGGCCTACATCAAGTGCCTTGAGGAGATAGTGCTGCCCTGGGTCAAGAGGGTAGTTGCTAGAAGACCCTATGTCTGCCAACAGGACTCTGCACCATGCCGCACAAGCAGGAAAACCCAGTCATGACTGTCAGACAATTTCTGCCATCTAACTCCCTAGTCTGCAACCCCCTTGCTTATTATTTGAGTGAGAGACCAACAAAACTCCATTTAATACCAAACATGAACTTAAGGCAAAGATTATGGCAGCATTCACCAAATTACACAAAGAGACTGTCTGGAAGAGCTGCAGGAGATTCTGAAGTCATCTAGTTGAAGCTAATGGCGATTTTATTGAATAAATTTACTCTTTAGTATTTGAAGATATTTTTGTGCAATTTTGGTAAATTTGTCTGTTAAAATGAGATGTCAGAGTTATTTTCATTTTTTTGTAATTTAGATGAAAATTTATCCATCGCACCCTGTATTTTTTTTTAATAAGTCTCTTTTTGTCAGTTTGCACCTTTTTAATGTTCATTTGATTTTCTCTTCCTTCTTTTTACCCCTCTTTCTTTCTTTCTTTTTTTAATTAATTCTTTCATTGCTCCTTCTCTGATTAATTCTCTGTTTCATAAATATTGCCTGACTTGCTCACCCTTTCAAACTATTTTATGACTACACCTTCATTTCAATCACCTATGTTTGTTTTTATGATAGTTAATTCCATCTAATTAATTTCTCTTAACTGAGTGGATATTAAAAAGGTTGATGCAAAAGTTCCCAGCATCATCTTTCTAACAGTAATAGAAAAATCTTAGATTTAAATCAGCTCTTTTGCTTGTGCAGTCAGTTGATTATAGTACATTCTTTACAAATAGAGGAAAAATTTAGAAGCTAAAAAGATGAGTTCCATTTGAAGTGAGGAAAAAATATTAATTGGGGTGATGGCTTGGGAATACCAGGTGATGTAAGCTTGAATATGCATGTAGTATAATTGATAATGGCTTGAAATTGTTAATCGGAGAACAAATACCCTTGGAAAAGGTATGAATCCACCTCTTCTAAATCCCCAACTATGGGTTAATTAGTAAGATTTGTATCACTAAACCATTATTATCTCAAAAAAATCTTACAATCTAAAAATATTTTCTGGCTTTAAATAAACTGCAAAACATTGATAACCTGTAAAAAAGAATCAACCAATTCAGACTATCATTTGTTTTACTCTATACAGCAATCTTTTTTGGACAGCAGTTTCAACAACAAGAAAATTCTTCAACAAATTTATCAAATCAAAATCAAAATTGTTATTTTATGATGTAATCCATAATTTAACTGAAAGATATAAGATTTATTTTTTATACTCAAGTTTACCCAATTCAAGACAAAAGAGCCACTTAAGCTAGACAATTACTGTTAAAAGCGTTATGATGAATAAAGTAGGCACAGGAAATAATGGATAGTGTCTCAGATTGAGGAATCAGGGAGCCAAGGTAAAATTCCAGTCAAGTTCATTACATTCATATACATGTTAATACTCAGCTATTGGTAAATAGCAGAACAGAGTGGATTCTATAACTTTGGTTGGTGACTAATCTAGCAAAAGGAAAACTCTGGATTCAGGCCATCTTTCCCAAGAAATGCTACTGCTGTTGTGGCTGCTGTGGTACACCTATGATCAGGGTTAACTTATGATCATGATAAATAAAATGGGATATGACTGAAAGAGAAGGTAGTGGAAAATGTAGATTATGAGGATAAGGAAGATAGATAATGATTGAACCTTGAACCTTGAACCTTGACTTGAAAAGGTTAAATTGTAGCCTTCAGGAAAATATCCACACACAAATTTGTTCCCCAAATGTTATAGAAAAAGAAGATAAAAATAATCTGATGGCAGAATGATTCTGCTATAAATTAATATGAATAAAAGATTTTACCCCCAAAATGCTACAAACATTTGTATCAGATTAACAATACCATACAATAGACTAGTGGATTAAAGTGGTTTGTGAATTTGGTGACATAGTAATTGTAGGTCAATCCTTGTGCCAGGCAGTGTGTACTTGGACTCAGTTGAAACCGAGGTAGCAATAATGGAGTAGTATCAAAAATAAGAACTAAACAAGATATTCCTAGACATGGGCAATGGAATGAGAAGAGTCTAGCCCTATAGACTAAATTAAAGGTTCAAATTAGAAATCCTTGTAGGTTACCTGGATCAATAATATACACATTATGAAAGCTGGAGAGCTCAGTGTCTCAGATGTTGTTATAACAACAATGATGATGAGGTATATAGTCTGAATGTAAATCGTGTAAATAAGGTTAACAATTGTTTCATAGAGATTTTTTCTAACCAACTTTAATTTCAGTATATTTTTAACTGAAAAATAAACTAGTTTATATCCATTGATGCAGCAAGATAATTTTTTTTAATTGGTATCACCCCATGCAAGGAAGTAAAGTCACTAAAAAACAAGGGGTTACAGGGTGTGAAAGAATCAGGAACAAAAACATTAATAATGAGCAGAAAGAGAAAAGAGTAATCAGGAGGACAGTAGATAGCAATTGACATTACATTTAAATTTTTGAAGACTAAAGTTGAATGGAAAGCAGAGAGCCGGAAGGGAGTCCCACAAGCAAACAGTGTGAGAAAAGAAACTGTCATCATAGAATTTATGGCTACATCTAGCCAGCTCAACTGTAAATTGGAGAGATCTCAACACCAATCTAGTACTGAACTTAAATTCAAAAAGTCTAGGTACCATAGTGAAGAGCTCATCTGAACAATTACTAGAGTATTTATAAAAAAGTCAAAGAGAAGCAACCTTACAGCAATGGAAAAGTGACTGAAGCCACACTACCAGATCAGGACCAATAATATTGCTGATTCTTCTTTGGATCTTATTAAGGAGCTCAACACAAATAGCAGGGGCACTAGACCATAAGTGGCAGCAATATCCAGAGCATTGATGAATGGTAGATATATACTGCGTGCCAAATTATTATCAAGATAACTTTTTTTCTAATATTTCAGTGCTTGCGCAGGTCAGTGTTGCCAACATTGTGTGAAAATCTTGTGTGAATCGATTGGACGGTTTTTGAAATATTAGAAAGAAAGTTATCTTGATAATAATTTGGCACGCAGTGTATAGGTATGTAAGATAGATTATGGAGAGAAAAATTGTCTTGCACAACACAGTGAACTGACTTTCTTAGCAGCTGACCTAGCAATGGATTCCATGTAGTCTATTTAAAACACAAAACTATGTGGATACACTTGTCATTAATTCCAATGTTTTCAATATACAGATAGTCAAAATAGTAATGGTAACTATGTCTGTACATTCTTACAGTTTGATGAAATTTATAAAATTATTCCCTTAAAAGAGTTTGTCGGGAATTCTGACTTCTTATCAACTGTTATTGATCTCTTTCTATATTTCTAAGATGTGGTGTTGTCTGAAATTCCAACATATAATACCTGAAGAAGGCTGGAGCGTTAATGGCTGAAACATTGTGAATGTGACAGTGAAGATGAGGACAATAGTCTGAACTATGTAAATAGTGTAAATTGCTATTGATCTTTCTAGTGTTGACGGGAGTTTCCTTCCAAAAGTTGACATCCTTACACACATACACACCAAATGTCTGTATAGATCATTTATTCTCAAAAGGAAGGCTCTTAGCTCAAAGAGGAGGAATTTCAAAGTTAATGGCAAGAATTTTATCCGGGGTATCAACAAGAAAATGAATTTCATTCATATGTATATGTCACGAATATAATGACAAAAATTCTTGATGATAATTCAAAATATGGGAGGAATTGATGAAACATGAGATGACAAGGGGAAGAATGCATCTTGAGAGTCTGAGAACCAGTAATATAGATGTATCGTTCAGCTTTTTAGTGTTCGAAATAATTAAGTTATGCATACTTTTTAATAAGTTGTTATTAGGTTGGTGCAAAAATAATGTCGTTTTCTCACATAGTAACATATGTGAGAAAACGACATTATTTTTGCACCAACCTAATATTAAATTAAATTTCATTGTGATTTGTGACATTTAGCCATTTTATATAATGTATAATATAAAAGGTGCATTGGGATAGTGAAAATAGCCTTCCAGAAATTAAGCAAAGTATTAAGATATGAATATTTCATCAAAAATAAAGAAAAGAGGGCTGAGTTGCTATGTTATATTTAATCTTGTATATAACAGTAAATGCTGGACAATTTCATTCCAGATGAAGGCAAATAGTATCATGGCAAAAGAGATGTAGTTCTATTGATGGATAATGAGAATTCAATGGACAGAACATGTGAGCAAAGAGGAAGTCTTTACAAAAATGGGAATTGGTAGGATGTTTATACTTATAATTAGAAAGAGAAAATTGAAATTTCTGATTGGTTGGTTGGTTGATATCAACCTCTATGGGTTGTTTAATGCTGAAATCAAAATATTTTGAATGCAAATATATGCCTTTAACTACATAAATGTATTGTTGGTAATTCTGTGATAAATAAGTATTGTTGGTAATTTCACTACAAATATGCATTGTTGGTAATCTTTTTTTATGAAATGGAAAAAATTCAACAATTATTTTAAGACATTTTTATGTTTATACATTCTTTTTATAGATACAAATGTTTAAGTAAATGCTCTGTTTATAATATGTTGTTAAATACTGTTTATTATAAACAGAGCATTTACTTAAATATTTGTATCTATAAAAAGAATGTATGAACATAAAAATGTCTTAAAATCTTTTTTAGTATAAAAATGTATTTTTATACTTTCATAGGGTTTTGTTCTGTTTGTGGGGGTTCACTATTTGTCTATAGCTGGGACTGTAACAGGTCTTACAACACTGGATTAGGACGGATCTAGGAACAGCAGCAATTAAAAGGTGGTCTCACACTCCTCAAAACTTCCACTCTCCTAATTGGAGGGCTTGCTGCCAGATGTAGTTTACCATCATAACCAGGACTATGAAATTTCTAGGTTATATAATAAAGAAAGAAGACTTGATAAATACTCACAGGAAGTATTGCCTAAAGTAGGATGCAACAAGCAAGTTTGTGTGAATAGTTGGTTGAACAAGAACAAAGGGGATAGTAAAACATGAAATGTTGCTTAGAGCAGGGAACTTTGGAGAACCATGTTTGCTCACATTTTAAAGGGAATAATGATGATGATGATCATGATGATCATGACATTGTAGAAATAGCAAAAATGCAAACTAAAGATAATTAATAATACAATTAAAAAAAACTTACCTGTTTGTTTGTTTTTTACGGCATATACCTCCCCGTAGGTTCCTTCGCCAATCAGTTCTTGAAGATCCCATGTTTGTGTGGGGTCAGTGAGTTTGTCAAACTCTATAACTTTACTGTATTTGGAATACATTTTTAGCATGTCTGCCCTCTGGATATCTCGTTTTGGACTGCCCAAAGGGACATGGCGCCTGGGAGTATGCCCCACTGAAAAAGAAAAAGCAAGAGAAATTAAGCAAATGCAGAAAAAATATTTACTTTGCAAAAATCAATTGATCAAGGGTTATAAATGTTTTAATATCCCCAGACCCCCCCACCAGATGGGAGGCCCAAGCCTGATTAGGGGCCCCTGGCAGTGCTTTGTGATCCTTGCTATCTTATCAACATTTGCTTTTTTCTACCTACATTTATATGCATTATAAATTAAACTAAGCACAAGTGACTATTAAATGATGAAAAATTTTGTGGATTTTGACATTATCCTGGGTCATTTTGTGTTTTCTTTTTTTGTTTTGCTTATGCTAAATCTAAAAAAACTATATAAAATTCACTATTTTTTATCCATAATGTCGAATGTGTTAAATTATTCAAATTTTTAACAAGAAAAATTTTAAGTTGATGCTAAAAATTGCTTCAAAACATTATTTATGATGGAATGATCTATTATGACATGTTTCTAATTTGTATTTAGATGCAGCACATTTATTTTCAATTTTTTTAGTTGAATTGTTCACCTATATTGCATATGATTAATCACTGTACATAATTAGATTATAATAAAATTTATATTTTATATGAATACTACTTTCATAAAATTGAGATGTAGTAGATTAGGGGGCCCAATATCATAGATTTGAGGGGTCATGTATAATAATTTGGTGGGGGCCCACAAGACCCTTGCACTGGCCCTGGTTTGTGTTATCATTTTTTAAGAAATATATTTAGTCTGTTCCTAAATTTGATAACATTTGTTTGATTGTTTGTCTTTTATGTTTAATGTTTCTAGCATTCATAATCCTTTTTGCAGTTTATGTGATATAATATTTTTGTGTTATTGGTGAGGAATTGTTTGATTTCTTGTGTTTTTTTGTTATGTTACTAATGATAGTTGATTTAATTAAACTATTATCAGATGATTGATAGGGTAATCAGCATGATCATGTGGTGGTTGTGAAACCATGATATGTGTTGTTTGAATTATTGAGCAATTTATATTTAAATATGTACCATAAAATTTATAGAAAAATCTTTTAAAATTATTAACTTTTATTCATCTTAAACCAAAAATGCCTATCTATCTATCTCTCTATCTATCTATCTATCTATCTATCTATCTATCTCTATATATATATATATTATGAAATATATATATATATATAGAGCCCACCTGTTGTTTATACACCAATTATGCTAGCAGGTATTAGTTATGGTTTCTAGGAAATAGTATGTAATTTATCATGACTAGCAGTTTCAAGCCCTTGGTCACAGTGATTTGTGATTTTGTGCTAGCACAATTATTGAGGACTTTCAAACAGTTCTGTCAACAATTATTTTTATATTTTCTGTTTATACATTATTTTTATAGATACAAGTATTTAAATAAATCCTCTGTTTATAATAAACAGTATTAATTACATTACTGGCCTGAATGCCTGAGAAATTTCATAGAAAATGTTTCCTCCAACAGGAATTGAGCCTGTGTCCTACAAATTAAATGATGGTTCCATGTAGGACACAGGTTTGATTCCTGTTGGAGGATACATATTTTCTATGAAATTTCTCAGAGATTCAGGTTGGTAAATGTAATTAATATTGTTTATTATAAGCTGAGCATTTACTTAAATAATTGTATCTATAAAAATAATGTAAAAACAGAATATATATATATATATATATATATATATATATATATATATATATATATATATAGCTAATATTAGTGGTAAATATACACATACATATGCAAAATATATAAATATATATACATAGGTGTATACACATACATGTATATTTTTGAATAAAAAATTCCAAGAGGATAGACTCCAGGTAGAACTCAATGTCCAGGACAGAGTAAGGATATAATAAAAAGGCTTAAACACTAATATTCCATGGTCATAATTTATTCCATTGGAATTTTAAATACGATTCAATTCATCAGACCTACAAATTCAAAAAGAAAACAGAAAAAACAACTCTGGAAATAAAAATAGAATTTAGAGAGATTGTAAGTATGAGAGTGTGGGATGAATGTTAGAGCTAAAGAGAGGGGTAACAGATGAGAGAAGGTGTGAGATTAAACCTTAACAGAGGGAAGTTGAATGTTGTCGGATGTCTAATACATTAAAGATACATTTTGTGGTGACATACACACACCATAGACAATCTAATGTTAAAGATCAGAATAAGGGGGAGGGAGAGGAAAAGAAAAGAAAAAAGGGTGGGAGAGAGAGATGGAATGACTGGTTACTCTCATTTTCTGAGCACACTCATCTGCTATGCTGGCTAACCAATCTCTGCAGTCCTGTTGCCGATGTGTGCTCAGGCCCACCCACAGAGCCCACCTGTTGTTTATACACCAATTATGCTAGCAGGTATTAGTTATGGTTTCTAGGAAATAGTATGTAATTTATCATGACTAGCAGTTTCAAGCCCTTGGTCACAGTGATTTGTGATTTTGTGCTAGCACAATTATTGAGGACTTTCAAACAGTTCTGTCAACCCAGTTTTACTCACAAGGCATGAGCCAACCTAAGCTGTGGTTTTCAGGCACTTTCCAAAGATCACCTCCCCTCATAGCATCAAGAAGTGACAAATCACCTTATGGTAAGATCTAATTCCAAGCCTCATGGTCAGAAAGTGAATGTTCTGACCACTGAGCCACATGCTAATTTTATATATATACATGCAGACTTGTTTGTTAATAAGTCTATAGTTTAAGGTTGAAAAAAGTATTCATTTTCTACAACAAATATTTATTTTTCAATATAATTTCCATTCCTGTCATTTCATTTAATTCAGTGGTGAATAATAATTATATAGATTAAATATTACACAGTGAAAAGTTCAGATCAAAATGTCAGATAATAGCAATGTATCAGATTATGGTTTTATTGATCCACTTTCAGATAAATAAAAAGAAAAACATCCTAGTAAAAAATTAACAGTAATATTAGTGTCAATTTGAAAAGCTTAAAACATTTAGTCATTTTGCAAAAAGTGTTTGATAAAGTGCATTGCAAAGAACTGTTGGAATTGTTTAGTAACCTTGACATATTTTGGAAGGATATTAGAATAATCCAGAACCTATAATGGTTTCTAACCAACTGAATATAGATAGAAAATGAATTCAATAAATATATAAAAATAGAAAGTGTTCTCACTGGATTTATTCAACCTATTCAGTGAGCGGATTCTGAGAGAATTAAAAGTCCTATCAGGATTCATTATTACCAATTCATTATTACCAATCTTACTAACATAAGACAGACAGATGATACAATATGAACAGCAAACATAAAAAGGAGACTACAAGAAATCATACAGAAGGTAGTGAAGGAAAGCAAGAAGAAAGGACTAAACATGAATTGAAAGAAGATAAATGCATGGTTGCTAGCAAAAGAAACAACCCAACATGCAAATTATAAGTTGGAGATGTGAAAATGAAACAAGTATAACAATTTAAACATTTGACGATGGAATACATGACACTGAAATCCAAAAGCACTTTGTGATTTTGAAATATGCATCCCAAGAGGTAAACAACGTATTAAGAAACAGGAAAATTATATTAGTAACAAAGAAAAGCATAATGAACTGTTACATAGTATCAGTTGTCCTATATGGCAGTGAATACTAGATAAAGATGAAGAAAAGACTTGAAGCAACAGAAATATGGTTCTACAGAGGGATCAGTATTTTTCTAAATAAAATTTTTCTGCGTGACAAATTTGAAAATTATATAAAAATTGATGAAACTCTTTGAAAAGTTCTAATAGTTAAAGCTATCAGTTATAAACCTGATTTCATATAATAATTTTATATGATATAAAAATTTGTTTAGAGTAGAATTTAATAGCTGTTTATTTATTGACAATGATTCTATTTACAAGGCACACATTCTAAACTCCTTCATTTGTTCACACATGCACACATCTTAAATTCCTTTATATTAATGGCTGTCTTTTATTACTTTTTTCTAATTATTTGAAAAACCTCAAGCAAATAGACTGCATGGATATTCACTTCTCCTTGAATTTGTGGGAATTAGCACATGTTGTCCAGCCACAAAAGTGTGTTTAATTGCATCTGAATCACTTTCCATCATATTTTTACCATTGTTTGTTTAAAGAAAAAAAAGAACAGCAAAAGGAAGGAATCTCCTTCCTGTTTTCACAGTAAATAAAATGTGATATGAAGCAAGAAGATGCACAGATGATGTCATGTGATATCAAGTCAGCAAGATGATGCACAGATGAGGTCAAGTGATAGCAAACCAGCAAGATGATGCCCAGATGAAGTCATGTGATATCAAAGCAGCAAGAAGATTTACAGATGAGATTATGTGATATCAAGCCAGCAAGAAGACACACAGATAAGTTCATGTGGTAGCAAGCCAGCAAGAAGATACACAAATTGAGGTCATGTGATATCAAGCCAGCAAGATGATGCACAGATGAGGTCATGGGATATCAAGCTAGCAAAAAGATGCACAGATGAGAACATGTACTATCAAACCAGTAAAAAATTGTACAGATGATATTATGCAATAACAAGTCAGCAAGAAGATGCAGAAATGAAATCATGTGATTTTATGCCAATAAGAAGATGCATAAATGAGGTTATGTGATATGATAGCTAATGAGTTCTAATTATGCAAATGGTACATTTTATGATGTAACATTTCATAATTCTTTAATCAGGATAAAAAAAATTAAAAGAATATTTTATTTATGATATTTACATCAAAAAAGGATTTACTGGAAACAGTAAAGTATTATTTAGAGAGTGAAGTATTAGAACCACTGAAAAAGCATCATGGGTTTCGATGAAAAAAAAAACATCATCAAAATCCACATCATTTAATAGTCAGTTGTAGTTAGTTTAATTTACAATGTATATAAATGTAGGTAGAAAAAAAAGCAAATATTGAAAAGATAATGAGGGTCACAAAGCACTGCTTGGAGCCCCGAATCATTCTTGAACTGCACCCTGATTGGGTGGGGGAGGGGTAGTACACACCATACTTTGACTGTCATTCTTTTACCATTGCCCCTGGCTGATATTCATGTCATTTCCCTTAAACATTAAGATCAAATTTATGCCATACTTCTCAAGGTATTCTTAAACTAATCCAATCATGTTGCTGCTTATACTCCTTCTGTGCCAACTTGGGACATTCAATAAGTATCTGGTTAACTGTCTCCTCAGTTTGTTTACACATCCTGCATTTGCTTTTGCTTTCTTCTTTCTTCTACAACATTTACATCGGCCCTGATAAAACTCACAAGATATTATGGGACTTCTTGCTCCAAACAGATCAAGTCATTGAAGCACAAAATCCCAGACTTATTGTGATAGGTAAGGAACATAACAATTGTCAAATTATTCATTTTGCTATCCTATACTGTACAAGAGTGGACTTCAAAGAAACTGAAAAGATTGAAAAATACCATGATCTAGTTAAGGAGTTGAAGAAGCTATGGTACATGACTACTGAAGTAATTCCTGTAGTAACAAGTGTGCTTGGAATACCACCTAGAAGCTTGAAAGAGTACTTTGGGAAAATTGGTATTGAAACCAAAATTGTAGACACCCAGAAAACTGTCACCATTTATTCTAAAAGGAGTCTTTGAAAAGTTCTTGTGTTGTGAGGAGTCTTGTTGATACCATGCCTTAAGAAAAGAATTTCCACTGACTACATCAATGTATGGCACAAACATAATAATAATATGGAGTGCATTAACAACGGAAATTGCAATAAGAGGTAGAAAACTAGTAAATAAAATGATAGTTTAACAAAAAGCAACAATAGTGCAGAGAATAGCTATTAATAGCATAATAGTAATAATAATTAGTATATTAACCTTGAGTGTGTGGGCTAAAAAGCAACAATAACAGAGAGAAGATGTAATAAGAATAAAGATTGTATGAAACTAGTATTGATAAAAAACAATAACAGCTTGTAATAAATTAATTCTAACAAAGTTACAAGTCTACCATTCATCCATGCATTGAATATTGCTATCCTATCAGGTTTAGTGATTCTGCTATGTATTTAAATATTCTTGATAAAATACAAAGAAGAATCGGTAATGTTATTGGTCCTGACCCGGCATCTCAGCTTTAATTGCTTTCCTACTACAATAACATATGTTCCTTGTGCCATTATTATATTTTCATGGTAAATGTTCTGATAAGCTTCCCTCTTTTTGGTACCTCTACCAATACAAATTTAAGCATACTAGCTTGAATAAATGTATGGCAGAACATGGCTTAGGAGAGATAGCAAAAAGACAACATTTATTTTTCAGTCAGCTTTGATCTTCAAAAGTTTAAATGCAAAGTCAATCTGTCTTCTTAACTCCTGCTCTTTTATTGTTCTCTTATCTTAATAAAGTTTTCTTTTTCTTATATTCATTCACACTCAGAAACCTCCTGAGTCTTTATGGCTTTATTGCCTTGCTTGGGGTGAAGTGGTAAAAAACAACAATGGGAGTTGATAAAAAGCAACAAGAACAGACGTGAATATCTGGCAGTAAAATAATAATAATCTATTTAATAAATGATTTACTGATTCTCTGTCCATCACTCACTGTCTGCATGTGAATTTGCATGCATGTATATAACATGTATGTGTATGTTTGTATTGTGTATGAGTGATCCATTTGTTTTTGCGACATTTATATATACACAAGCACACATATAAAAAATTTGACTAAATTTGAAATAAGACATTGGAATAATAAACTCTGCTCCCATTTAGTCTGGACAACTCCTACCGTGGGCTGAACAGTAAAATCATAAGGTTTGAAACAAGAAAAAATTTTAAATCCTAAAAAAGTCAAATAATCATCAGATTTTATTGAACTTTTTAGAAATTATTTGGTAATATATAGAATTATTTTTTTAAAGCTTTTTTGGAAGTTTTGTAGAAATATTCTCTTTCATTGAATTAAAATATATATGCACATACAATCTGAATGAAATTGAAATGGATATTTGCATTGCAAAGACTAACTTCAGTTTCTGTCTGGCAACAACCTTTGGATAACAAGAAAAAAGTATCAGCTAGTACTTTGAAGTCATTTTTATGATTCATTCTGTATTTAAACTGAATATATTTTCTAATTAATGTAGTATTTTAAATTGACAAACGATTTAGAGTTAAAATCTGATCATCTTACCATCAGTGAATTGACAGGTGCTGAATTAGTAATAATAAATAGTGCATCAAGCCAGTATTGATAAAAAGCCACAATAACATGTAAGAAAACCTATTAATAAATTAATCATAATTATAAAGAATGTATCAGCTTGCAAAAATGGTTTTGAGACAAACCAACATTTAAAAAGAGAAAAACAAGTGATAAATAATAGTAATAATAATAATAATATAGGTGAAGAAATACTAGTAAATTTCTGAAGCTGCAAAATGCTTAAAAAAGAAAGCAAAGGCAAATGCAACCGACCAGATACAGAAATGATGGCAAGATAAACTGCTTCATACTCAATACTCTGCCCATACCAAACAAGCTGATGTAGACAGACCCTATACCCATCAGTAGCTATGTAGTGCAGGATTAAAAGCTGAAACCCAAGGTTTTATTCTTGCTGCACAGGACCAATGCTTGCTAACTGAAAAAATTGTGTTAGCCCAAAATGTAGATTCTGTGATAAATATCCAGAAGTAATTGACCATCTTGTATTAGGTTGCATGGTATTGGAACCCACTGAATATAAAACCTGGCATGATAGAGTGGGCCAAAATCTGCACTGGAAAATCTGCAACTTTTACAGAAATGAAACTGCAAGAAATTGGTATGAACTCCAACCAGACCAGATTACAAAGATAGGATCTGTAACAACGTTATGGGACTTCACACTACACACAGACAGAACAATCAAAGCTAATCATTTATCCTTATTTATATAGCAGTCTCTGCAGACTGCAATGTATCTTTGAAGATCTTCAAAAAATATCAAAATACAAGGACCTTGAAATTGAAATCTCAAAAATGTGGCTGATGAGAACATCAACAATTCCAGTTGGAGCCCTTGAATTGATTGGAAACAATTCCAACAGACTCATTGAATGGATTTCTGGTAGCCCATGCCTTAAGGAAATACATAATCTTGTTCTTCTGGGTACAGCCCACACCTTATAAAAGGTATTATTTATGTCAAATATGGGTGAGTTTATGTTTTTTTCAAAATTGCTCAGTGGAAATTATCATGATGCCATTTCTGAACTTAGGTCTCTGATTGGGACCTGGAAAGAAATGAGTACACACCAGAAATTGAAGGAAATAAAATAGTAATAATAATAGTAAAACATGTATTAACATAGAGAGTGTTGTCGAAACCTAAGAATAACAGGGAAAATAAAATAAGGTTCATAATAAATAGTGTATCAAGCTAGATTGTTTTGACAAAATGCAAAAATTCAAGGAGAAAAATTTTTATAAAATAAAGATTTATTGATATGAAGTCTGTTGTCCATAATCAATAACTGAGAAGAAAAATAGTAATATTGAAAAAATTGAACAATAGATAAAAGTATTTTTTCTAAATTGATACTTTTTTTAAAATAAGATTTTGATTTTTAGATACATTTCAATTGGAATATAAACTAGGCAAACTCCTTTTGGTTTTCTGTTTTTTATTTCAGTTAATAAACCCAAATCCTTCTGGCACTAACTTAAACTGACACATTATTTTTTCCATATATTTAAACTATAATTATAAACTATAATTTTGGAATGTGAAAATTTCATTGAAATATGTTGGAAAATTTTCAAGATTTTATCTGAAATCAAAAAACTATTAATTTTCATCAAAATGTTCTTAATAAATGGAAAAGAAGAAGTGACATTTAAACACGTATTCTTCTGGTATTAGTTTAAACTGACACCTTCTTATTTCCCATATATATAAATTATAATTTTGGAAAGTGAAAATTTCACTGAAATATGTTGGAAAATTTCCAAGATTGTATATTTTATCTGAAATCAAGAAAACAGAACTTTTAAATTAAATGAATATATGGAAAGATGGTGTCAGTTTAATATATGAAAAGGTGTCAGTTTAAATTGTAGCCAGGATAATATGAATGAATTCAAAATACAAATAAATTTAATTGATTGACTGATTGATTTGCTAGTGAAATTTTGAGAACAGAATTGCAAACCTTATATTCTTAAACTTAAATATTAAGTTGATGCAAAAATAATGTCGTTTTCTCGCATAGTAACATATGTGAGAAAACGACATTATTTTTGCACCAACCTAATATCTTATCACTGGGTCAATATATTTCAGTTTTACAAATATATTGCAATGAAAAGAGAAAGATAGAGAAATGGAAAGCAAATGTAAGACAAGGTGTTTTTATATCGTACAATGAGATGAACTATTGTCTTTTGAAAATTCAGCCATGAACTAATCCGTGTTAAGTGATGGTCATATTTTTTATGTTTTCATTCCCTTTTCTCACTCAACTGACCAATGAAAGACAGAACATTATCTGGCAATCTTATAAAGAGAGCCATTAACTTGTAGTCAGACCACTTTTCCATTGTACTATAATTCATCCTCCTAAGATCATACTGAAATAACATACTATTAAATCCGCAATAATCTACCAATGGAAATAACATCCCCCTCTTAAAAGAATAGGAATCAACAGATCGATTTAAATAATTTAACCTGACAAACTTGACCATTTGAAAGCATCCATTTCATGTATCCATTAACAATTCCAACATATGAAGTCTGACCAACTTCTGCCACTATTGTTATGTCCTTAAAGCTTTTCATTTCCTCAGTCATGTAGTAAAACGAAAGGCAAAATTTATTATCATAAATAAATTTTTATTAACATTACTTTCATCTTATTTTATTTCTTTTTTTTTTATTGCAACTTCAAACCGTTTTTATATTTAATGATTATTAAGCAGTAGAAATTAAATGAAAAACTGACTTCCAACAAGACTTGAATTCACACAACTTATTGTGAATCTGTCTTACATTGGTTGGGCCTTACCAATTAGGAAAGAAAGCTAATTCAGATTATCCATTTAGCTACATATACATATCTCTATATTTTTATCACTTTATACATTATTTTTAGTGGGTTTGAGTAGATGCTCCATTTATTTACTAAACAATATATTTATTTTTGTCTACCAGTCTGAATATTCAAGAAATCTTATTAAAGAAAAATATGTGCTCTCAATCTCTCTCTCTTTCTCTCACTATATATATATATATATATATATATATATATATATATATATAATATAATATAATATAAAAGGATCAAACACTAATATTCTATGGTTATAATTTATTACATTGGAATCGTAATCACAATCCAAATCATCAGACCTACAAATTCAAAAAGAAATTGGAAAATACTTTCTGATTTCTTTTTGAATTTGTAGGTGTGATGCTTTGGATTGTGATTACGATTCCAATGTAATAAATTATAACCATGGAATATTAGTGTTTGAGCCTTTTATATTATATTAGCAGCATGGCCCGTCATTGCTCGTGCTTGATTAAAAAATCGTACGACTCATACAGTAATCGCTATCACTTAAAATATTTTTTCCCTTCCTTGCCTTTAAAGGAGTGCCCTTTGTAGTGCTGATGTTGCTACATGCTTTACTTCTTGACCTATCTCACACTGCAAATTTTTACTAGGCTCTATACCAAACATTAAATCTGTTACGAAAAAAGAACTAAACAAAATGAACACAAAATGATCAGCCTTTTAAAAAAGGACTCGTAACTGGAAAAACTGAATGAAAAAAGAATGTTAACAACAAATACATTTTCACACCAAACCCAGTTCTGCGGAATCAGAATCAACGTTGAGTTTAAGCAAGCGAATGTGCCAATTGGAGTAAAGTGCCATGCAGATTTAAATTTTTCTCACTTGTGACTAGCATGCTAGTTAACATTCGTGGCAGCCAGCTATAGGCTCTCACTCTGGCCAGTAGAAAATGGCTGTAAATTACATAAAAACTGCCGTAGAAGCATGAAAAAATGATTATTTCCACTATTGATGGGAGTTGGGAAATGCAAAGTCAGTCTTGGCCTTTCTGCTAACTTGAAGCATGTGCATGTAAATTTTGGTGCAAATCCGTCGAAAATTGTGCCCGTGCATTCGTTACACACACGCATCCTGCCTTTTATAGATAGAGATTCTTACTCTGTCTTGGACATTGAGTTCTACCTGGATTCTATCCTCTTAGGAATTTATGCATATATATATATATATATATATATATATATATCGACCACTAATATTATCAATATATGTATGTATGTTTATAGATATGTATATATGTGTGGATATAAAAACTCAGAAATAAATATATCTGTGAAGACAATATAAATAAAAGGAATAATTTTGGTCTTGTTTTTTTAATCATTTCACCCCAAGTAACGCAATAAAGCCACCAAAACTTCAGGAGTTTCTGAGAGTGAAAGAAATTGAGCAAACATTATTGAGTTGAAAGGAAACTAAAAGTACGGGATTCAAAAAGACAGATGATAATTAATGTTGCATTTAAATTTTTATAGATCTTAGTTTACAGGACAGCAAGTAGCCGACTAAGAGTTCCATGGATGAGAAGTGCAAGAAAAGCAACTATCAGGAGAGAACTTATCTCATAATTTCAACAATAAAATCATGAGCTGCCAATCTAGTACTTAAGTATGCTTAAATTTATGACGTCAAGGTACAACAGCCAGAAAAATATTTATACAAAAGGGACATGGAAGCTAAACTACATCAGTGAAAAAGTGATAAAGCGATTTCCTTGTCTAAGGATTGGTGTTGCTTCTGAAAATGAGAAAATGTTCTACCTATTCATGAAAAATGAATATTTTTGTATGTGGAGTTGATAAGATAGTTGCTGAATTTTTAATGGATGCAAACTGGTGGATTTCTACTGGCTCTAGTAAAATATTTTTTGAAACTTGTAGAATTAGTTGTATTTACTATTCTAAATAGCTGCATTAAATCAAGGCCAAGACATTCAGTGTCTGTTGCTTAATATAATAATTTATGAAAATAATCAGTAAATAATAAAACAATTTATCAGGTTTGCAGCAAAAGGGGACAGCCCAACATGCAAATTACAAATTGGAGCTACCAAAATCAAACAAGTACAAAAATTTAAATATCTGGGAAATGTTTGAACAGTGTATGGACAGTGTGACAATGGAATCTGAAGGCACATTAGAATAGTATATATGCCTTCCAAAAGCTAAGCAAAGTATTAAGAAATAGGAAAATTTTGTTAGAAACAAAGAAAAGAGTACTGAACTGTTACATAATATCCATCCTCCTCTATGGCAGTGAATGCTGGATAATCTTCTCATAGATGAGGAACAGACTTAAAGCAACAAAAATGTGGTTCTACAGAAAGATGTTGAGAATACCATGGACCAAACATATGAAAAACGACAAAGTTTTATATGAAATGATAAAATAAGGACACTTATATTTAACACCTGAAAGATTCCATTGAAATTTCTAGGGTGCATAATAAGGAAAGTAGATTTGGATAATTTGATATTCACAGGATATACTGAAGATGAAAAAGATAGAGGAAAACATAATCTAACAAATGAGCTTGTGTAAATGGATGGCAAAGCAGAGGTCAGGAGAGGTCACGAAAAGACAAAATTTACTAAGAGCTACAAAAGACAGGAAATTGTAGAGAGCCATGATCGCCTATGCCGTGATGTGACACAGGATATCGAAGAAGAAGAATATTATTTAAAGATTTTCATAATCAAATATCAATAAAATGTGCAAGCATTTAAAAGTAACAATTATTGCCATAAATTTAACACAATTGATAATTTCTTCATAATTTTGATTGCAAACTATTTTAGTTTCTGCAAGTCTAACAACTTAATCAAATTAACTGTTTCCATGTCCACAAGGTATAGGAAGATTGTAGAAGACAGAAGACAGTTTCTTGAAATATTTCTTCCATGGATTTTAATCAGAATTTGGAATTGGTATGTTATTTGTGCTGCCATATTTGTTTTTGGTATTTTTTTTAAATTAAGAAAAAAGAAAATATAATAAAATTAATTTTACAAGTAGAAAGAATGTGTTCTGTTTCTCATTGCAAAACATTAATTAGTTTTTCAAGATTCTCCTTGTTGGCTTAAAGGAAGTATGAAAATACAAAGAAAATAAAAATAAATTTATTGATTTGATACTTTCTCCCCAATGTGAAAAGTTGTTACCCTTGAGGGTTAACATTTCTCATCTTAATGTAACATATAAATATAGTTAGTAATTATTTTAATGAACTTTAATTTTTTGTTAAGGAAAGTTACCAGCACATCACTTTAAATACAAACTCAATAAATGCTTAATTCACTAGATAAACTTGGAGGTATGCTGCTATTTTTTTCAATGGAGAGTATAAGTGTTGAGGGGTTCTCCCCTTTTTGCACAAATGGACTCACCCAGGGTATACATATACTACTGCTAGTGAATACCGGCGAGAAAAACGAGAAAGAAAGACAAACGAGCACGAACCAGAATGAACATAATGAGCAAGAGTCACAGTGAGCAAGCACGTAGTCTCAGTAAGAAGTCATACAGTGATACGTTGATACCAAAGACTGTATATATATATTTTGCTACTAACCCACATTCCTGGAACTACTAACCTGCATTACCAGTTTGTATTATTACATTAATACATTTATTTTCCTATATTCCTTCTTGGCGTTTGTTATTTATTAGTACCGGATTTCATCCCGGAATCCACGACAATAAGCTACTACTTTTGCAAGGGGACAAAAGATTTTATTTGGAATATAACTTGTTGCAAAACTGTTACACATGCACCAGTAAATAGTGATAGTCCTTTTATATGGAAATATAATTGTTAGAATTTCATCTAACAATTACACTGCACCATTACAATGTACAATTGCACTCTCAATGAGGTTTAATGCACTGAATGTCCATTGGGTCTCAAGTTCACTCCAGCAGAACTCATACATACTGTAACTGGGTAGGTAATGTTAGGTGTTGATGTATTATTTTCCCTGTTGTTATTATTTGTTGACTGTAATGGGGTTGATATTAATGACGGAAATTAAAATGCATAAAACGTACAACAATAATAACTTGAGACATGTGTTGACATAAATAACATAATTTTTATTTTATTTTTGTGATGTGAATCACAGAATATTGGTATGGTGTGTATAAAAATGTTCTCAGTGTCTCTCTTGTTTAAAAATCAGTGTTTACTTGGCTTGGTTCTGAGAATTTTGTTTGTGAGGATGCATTTGAAATTGTCTGTTTTTGATTTTCCCGGGGTACTGTCAGACACGTGTTTCTGTATTGCTATTTGTCTCTGGTCTACTCTACTACTGACTACTG
Organism: Acanthosepion lycidas; assembly: GCA_963932145.1. NCBI lineage: Eukaryota > Metazoa > Mollusca > Cephalopoda > Sepiida > Sepiidae > Acanthosepion > Acanthosepion lycidas. The sequence goes on from OZ010591.1 coordinate 66,936,469, forward strand.
CTATGGGTACCCTAGTCTACACTACTCTACTGAAGGGTCGTTTTATAATGATGAAAGTTAGGATGATGAAATATCCTTCTTTTCAATCATCACTGATGACAAGGTTCTTTTTAGAATGATGAAATATCCTTGTCTTTTTATCATCACTAATGACAATTTTTAGAATTGTGAAATATCATCATTCTGAACCATAACAATACAATCCATTGCTAACGATGATGGAAAAATGGTTGGTCAATTTTATCACACTAGGTAGTACCTGATTCCTGTCTTGTTTTATCTTTACAAGAGTCAGATTGCACCAAAAATGGGGGACTAGAAGTGTCCAATTCTCACTTTCCAGCTTTGATCATTTTCAAAATCACTTAAACAATCTTTTTAGGTGGAAGACTTATTTTCTATTCTGCTCTCTATTCACTACTCTATTGCTGTTTCTATGGCAAATCTTCAGATGAGCTTCATTCTTTAGTTTTACCAGTTCAGATCATTACAGCAAGGGCATGCTATACTACAGACTTGAATCATCCTCATTTCCCCTATGTTTTCAATGTAAGAAGAAAGCTTCACATTTATTCCCCAAGTACTGCCACTTCATAGAATAGACCCCCATCTGGGTATTTCTATGAACAGTTCAATCTTGACCTCTTCAAGGATCAATCATTATCTTTCCTCCTTATCCTCATAATCTCCTCTTCCTACTACCACCTCTTTTAATTATATCATACATAAAACTGATATTCTTTCTTGTTTATGTATCATTTCCATTCAGCACTTGAGAAATCATGGCTCTCTACAACTTCCTATCCTTTGTATCTCTTAGCACTTTGTGTTCTACTTTCCATTTACACAAGGTCATTGGGTAGGTTACTCAGTTTCCCCTTACTTCTCTTAACTTCAATGTCCTGTGTCAATTTCTACAAGTCCTCTTTTATCATGATGGGATCAAGAAATATAATCTCTTCCTCATTAAAGTATAAATGTCATTTGTTTTTGCTCCCATTTTCCTTCAAACTTCCTCATTGCTCACATGATCTGTCTATGGCATTCTTAGCATCCTTCTGTATAAGAACATCACCGATGCTTCAAGCCTGGTTTTCATCTGTGAGGAAATTTCTAGTATTCCCAGCCATGTAGATATTAGATTAGTACTCTTTTCTTTGTTTCTAATGAAAATTTCCTGTTTCTTAATACTTTGTTTAGGTTTCTTGAAAGCATCTTCACTATTCCATTATGTCTTAGGATTTCAATCAACTGAAATTTGGTAACATTTTTAAGATTTATATCAGTAACTTACTGCGCGGACTTCAACTTATAATATTTATCCATATTTCAATAATTGATGATAACTTGTTTCTGAGATGTCACGTTTTATTATGTATAAATGCAACATAAATAATTATCTCTAAATAAATCTGAAAGTTATACAAGATAGAAGCATACATTTGATCAACAAATTAAATATCCCATACAAGGAATAAATTATTTTATGCTATATGTATAATATCCAATCTCATGAATAAATTATTACATGCTATATATATAATATCCCATCTCATGAATAAATCATTATATATTACGGTCCATCTGAAGTTATTATGCAAATCAGATAAATCTTAATAACTCGAATTTGCATTGAAATGTTTCTGTCAAATTTTAAACAAGTAATTTTGACATCAAAACAAAGCTCAAGTTAAATTTTCAGATAGTTTCAACATATTTTATTAAAGTTATTTGATTTATTGTAAAAACTGCCATTTCAAGTTATGCAGATTAATTATTATGCAGATATTAATTTAAGGCCTCTAAAATCTAATAAAACTATATTTTTCCTTTTTTTTTCCGTAATATATCTTGAAATATGGGTAATGGGGATTTTCTAGGCATAGCTTAGATGTGGCTCAAGCCAAAAAAAAGTATAGGAACCCAGTGAGAATCAAACTCACTATTCAGTCATAATTGATCTAGCATGACAAACTTGCTAACCATTAAACCAATTTGAAGTGCCCAAAATCATGGTTAATGGAAAGGATCTAACAAATGCTGAAAAATAGAAAATAACCTAGTTATTGAGTAAGGAAATGTCCACACTGGAGATATCAAAAGAGCTTTACAGAGACAAAGGATAAATAGGGCTTTTGAAAATATAACTAAATTGAGAACTAGAAGTACAGGTAAAGAACGTATCTCCATGAGGAGAAGATAAAGAGAGTTATAGCAAAACAACCACTTTATGACAAGTGCTGAGATCTTTGAACAGGCTGGAAATGAGGGAATCAAAAAGGAAAAAAGGTGTAGAGTACTTCACAAAATGAGATCTGTCAAGAAATCTCCTAGGCAAAACATCTCTCAGTAAAGCAAATATTTTAAAGCATTAAAATTGGGCCTAGAAATGCAGAAAATTCACTTTTATGGGCAAATCTCGAGTGACACGCAATGAACCTGATAAATGGGCCAAAGGATGGATTCTATATGGCTAAAAGAAGACAACAATGAGGTGGCCATGTGATTATATGAGCTGGAACTGTCAACCAAACCATTATTGGACCATTCAAAACTGATGAAGGAGTTAAACTGAACTTTGCTAACTTTTATGATTTCATGGACAAGACTTGACAATGATTCAAGTCACAATCTCAAAATTTGAAAGTGAAATATGTATTTATGCATGATAATGCTCTTTCTTATGTATCTAAGGTTACCGATAAATTTTTTGAGCATCAAAGGATTGCAGCAATGAAAATAATTAAATGGGCACCATCAATTCCTGATCTGAATCCAATCGAAAATTTATGGTCAATTGTGAAAATGGCAAACAAAAGAAAGTTAAGCATTTAAAACCACCATGTCAGAAATTTAACCTGAAGTAAAAAAATTAACAAAATCTGGTTGTTATTGAGAAGAAGAGTCACTATATTAAGGTGTAAATGCTTCAAATATGTTTTTTATTTGTTCTATGATAGATGTTGATGATTTTATTACCTTGTTTTGAGTTTTGCATAATAAATTCAGACTGCAAGTTTTATAATTATTTGAATAACTTTAATAAAACATGTTGAAACTATTAGGTTGGTGCAAAAATAATGTCGTTTTCTCACATGTGAGAAAACGACATTATTTTTGCACCAACCTAATACATAAAAATTTAACTCAAACTGATCTGGGGTGGAAGTTTGTTAGAGTAAAGAAACAAATTAGACACTGGTTTGGAGAAATGACCAAAGATTTATTTTCATTTACAAGATATGAAAATGTCTCTGTTAAGTTGTATAGTGTAGCATTCAAATGTATAGTGTACAAGGTGTGAAATGAGAACATGAAAAAAGAGTACGCTTAAACCAGCTGACTGCTTGTTGGCTATTGGTTTGGGCTTGTTGCATTGATAGTGGAGTTCTTTCTCTTTCTGTATTCACAGGTCATTTTCACAGGCTAATAGTTGGACAAGCAGTCAGTCGTACTCTTGGGTAGCCTCTATTGTTAATGTGTGTGTGTGAAATCTTTCTCTCTCTGCCCCACTGTCCAGCTTCTCTTATATCTTATATATATTGACTTAGATGTCGACATCTGTGACAAGCAAGAGTTGTGTCAATAATAGCCAGCACTCTGGTATATTTGTGCTTGTTTTAAAATTTGTTTTGAGTAGAGTGTCATGTGTAAGATTTATCTAGACAAAAATTGCTGTGCAGTTACAGACATGTTTTCAAATAATTGTATAAATTTGGCTTTAATTTATTATCTCTAAACATGTTTAAATTGTGTTTTTCTGCTACAAAGCTTTGTTTCAGCATTTAAATTAATTGTTTAAAATTTGGGAACAATTTCTCAAAGTAAATTTGAGTTCTTGAAATTTATGTGATTTGCACAATAATTTCTGAGAGACTGCATATATATATGTTTATTATCTAAAGAATTAATGGATTCCATTTTTTAATGCAACATATTTTTTTTTTTACTTCAAATGTTATTTTACTCATATTTGAGTAGATATTCTGTTTTATTTTAAACCGTATTTATTTCATCTATCAGCCTGCCCACATGGGAATCTGAATGAATGAATGTGCTTTAAAGGCAAACAGAATCTTGCTTGATTGTAAAGCTCTTCATAGCCAAGCAGATAAAGCACACCTTGATTTCTTCTGAAAAAAGTGACATAGGTTCGATTTCTGCCAGAGAGCAACATATTTGATAGTGAATCAAGTAAATATCCCATGACCTATGATTAGAAACTAAAAAGAGAATATAAATATCTATTTTTGTATCATTAGATTCCCCTGCAGAATATAATGCCATGACCACACTATGCCAGATGTGGCTGCTATGATTTCTGTAGCAAGTATGTTTTATGAGGTGGAATTGCCAACCCAAGGTCCAACTGGATTTGAATTCGGAGTTGTCCATCTCGTAGACTGATTGCCAACCAAGGCTAGAGAACCTAGTCTGCCTTGATAATTAATCTATAGCTAGGAGAGAAGAGATGAATTCGTATTTTCCTTGAGGGATTTTGTGCAAAAATGAGCACAACATACTAAACTGGAATTTGAGGTCTGCACTTCAGTTCCACTTTCAGCACCTCTACACCAGTACATATCATTGAGTGCTCTTCTATGGGCCGTGGCCCTTCAGAATGTGAGCTATCATGGTTCTCCACAACTTGTAAATTTTAGTAAGGTTAGGCTTTTTGCTATCCTTTCCAATCACTGTTCTGCCAATTATTTACACAAGCTCGATAGGTAAATTATTCATTGCTTTCATCCCGCTGTCCCTCTTGCCTTCAGTATATCTTGTGAGTGACAAATTCTCCAAGCCGTCTTTCCTCATTATGTGCCCCAGAAATCTTAACTATCACTTTCTAATTCTAAGTAGAAGTGTCTTTTTTGTTTCCACTTTGCCTGAAACTTCCTCGTTGCTCACATGTTCAGTCTATAAGATTCTCAGCATTCCTTTGCAGAATCCTTCTGACAAATTCAAACTTGAATCTTAGACTGCAACTTTAAAAAAACAAACTATGTTACAGCTGCTATAACTAGATCACTAATTATATAATTATAATCAATGAAGCTTGAATTTGAACTCAACTGATTCCACTTGCCTTGCTGCTAAAAGCTACATTATGAGTGCATCTATATCCTAATTATCTTGCAATAAAGAATTAATAATTACTTATTGAGCATTATGGATACAGACCATTTGTATTTGATTTTTATTGCCATGTTTCTAAGGAAAAGAAACTAAAACTAAATATTATTAATTAAACGAAAACAAAAATATGTTGCTTGAAATTTTTACTCTCACTGAATAAAATTTATGAATACCCATTTTATTTCTTCTTCTAAATGATGTGTCATTTCAGGATGTGGACGATCATAGCTCTCCACAGTTTCCTGTTATTTGTAGCTTTTAGTAAGTTTAGTCTTTTTGCTATCTCACCTAATCTCTGTTCTACCAACCATTTACTCAGACTTATTAGGTAGGTTACTTGCTACATTCCGCATTCTCTCTTGCACTCAGTATGTCTTGTGAGCATCAAATTTTCTAAGCTCTCTTTCCTCATCATGCACCCTAGAAATTTCAACAATCTCTTTCTGATTCTAAGTGTAAGGAAAATGGAAATAAAAAGGACACCCATTTTACTACAGAGTTTTAATTTTTGCAAATTATCAGCTCAGTCTCAACTGTAACCAACTGTGAAAATTAAATAGAAAATAATGTCTAACAAGAATTTTCAAATAAAACATACTTACCATAGGAGGGCATTTCCAGTGCATGAACCCTGAATAATTAGTGAAAGCTAGGATTTAACATCCAATCAAATTTTTTCTATTTATCTATTAGATGCAATATTTCCCTGATCTTTTTCACTCAACAAAATATTAGATTTCTTGTTCAGCATCCATTTCTACTCTCAGTAATTCTGTTTAATTGTATGTTTTGATACCTTTTATATCAGACAAAGAATTCTTCTTTAATGTATGATGCTGTCACTATATATTTGATTAGCACACAATATTGGCACAGAGCTATTGTAGTTCCACTGAAATGGTTGGCATATAAGTGTCTCAAATAAGATGTTTCCTAAGAAGCATCTCTCTAATTATTCATGAATTTATATATATATATGGTAGTGTGAACCACCATATATATATATATATATATATATATAGTGGTGTGGACTCTCCTGCCGTATTCAACACATGAGAGTCAAGCAGCTCAGTTCCTAGAAACCAACAGCCAGACACCAGCATATAAGATTTAATTATAGTGGTGAAGGTTTTGTACAGAACCATTCACACTTTTTGAAGGGCTGAATACAGAGACCTGGTGCACTACATCCCACAAGGTCCCAAAACGATCCTCTGCAGGTTTTGAATTCAGAGTTGTCCTTCTCCTAGACCAGTTGCCATCCAAGGCTATAGAACCCAGTCTGTCCTGTCCCATAGCTGGACAGAGAAGAAGAGGATTAATACCTTTCCCAAAGGTATTAGCAAATAAGTGAATGTAATGGACTCAACTGGAATTCAAACTCAGCTCTCCATTCTTCAATCCAAGCTGCTATCTACTACTCCACCATGCCTCCATAGCAGCTCAATTTTTAGAAATGAATAGTCAGACTACCTGCACATATTATTTGATTATAGTGGTGAAGTCTTTTGCAGAACTAACCCTACATTTTGGAAGAACCAAATACAGAAAACTGCTGGACAAAGTCACAGGGTCTCCAAATGACTTTTTTTTAGGTTTTGAAATCAGAGTTGTACTTCTTCGAGACTAACTTACAACCAAAACTAAATTACACACACTATACTACTATTTAATCCATAGGAAGAAGGGGACAAAGAGATAGCTCTTTCTTATTTCCCAAGGGTATTTGTACAAAAGTGAATGCAACAAACTAGAATTCAAACAGCTCTCCAGTTTCTCATTCTGAGCAGCTATATATTACACCACCCCCATATGTATATATATATATATATATATATATATATATATATATATATATATACATATATATATATATGTGTGTGTGTGTGTGTGTGTGTTAGGAAAATGAATGAAAATTAAAGTGGAAAATATTTTTTCTTTTTCTTCCTCGGACTAAAAAATTATTTTTTTAGTTTCTCATTAAGTTCTGGTTCTGTAATATTGTTCTGGTATATAAAAATTCATATATCATTGATAAAAGTATCTGGCCATTAGGGAAAATTGAATTTATTTACAGATATTTACAGATATTATACAGTGTAACCCGGATATAAGAGAGTTGCCAGGACCAGAGAAGAAGTCTCTTATATCCGGGTTTGGTCTATTTTGTTTAGGTAAGTGTGGCTTTAATTTTGGACCAGAGAAAATCTCTCTTATATCCGGGTTTCTCTTATATCCGTGTCTCTTATATCCTGGTTACATTGTATATGTAAATAAATTCTGTAAGTAAATTTACTATCTAAACATATATACAGAGAGAAAGACAAAGATCAAAATTAGATTTTAACTCATTCAGACTCATTCCTTAATTTTTATGGTTTAATTATCTTACATTTTCTTAGAATTTCTTTTCTCTGATGCCCAGTTTCTCTTATTAAATACTTCTATTAGATACTTCTTTTATCTGCCATGTCTTTTAAGGACATGGGTGATCAATGCTCTCCACAAATTCTTATCCTGTCTTTTTACTATCTGTCCCAGTCCCTGTTCTGACAATGTCGCTTTCTGATCTATGGCATATTATAGAGTCTCAGGCAGGAAAGCAACAATCCCCATCAAGTGTTTTCATATATATATATATATATATATATATATATATATATATATATATATATATATATATATATATATATACTTAACTGTAAATATTAATTTCTTATGTTGCTTCCCCAAGTTCAAAGTTTCTTGGAATTGTCCATTCTTCAAGAGGACTGTTGTTTGAATTTGAATTGTTTTCTAGAATTCAAAGAGGACTGTTGTTTTGAAATCTTAAATCTTATATATATATATATATATATATATAGTCTAATGATTGCATTTAACATGAAACAGACTGTCGCATCTGGGTGTTGACTTCAATGTTCACTTTTATATTTATATATGCTCTTTCTCTGATATGTAGCACTTTAATTATAAATATAGTATAACTTAAAACTATATTTTTATCATATATATATATATATATATATATATATATATATATATGTGTGTGTGTGTGTGTGTTTGCTGATTTGTAAATGCATATAAGTATGTTATTCAGTTTCTTTTACAAAAGATTGATCTGATAGACAGTAAGATATATCTGTGAATATTTTAATGGCTAATAATTCACAAAATATTTGGAAGCTAAACAAAAATCAAGATCCAATTTATTTTGACAATTTGCAGATTTTCATTTTGGGGTCTGAAAAATATTCCAGTATACAATGAAATTAATGATAGCATATGTTTTGAAGATTTGAAAATTTTGGAGATACACGTATAATTTCAACTTCAAAAAAATTTTAAAAGGAAATAATTTTAAGATAATTCAAAATTTGCACATATTTGTGTCAGTTTGCCCAGAGAAGGAAATTACAAAACAGAAGCTGTAAAATTCCACCTCAAAAC
>OZ010591.1:66950054-67080054 GCA_963932145.1 Acanthosepion lycidas
AGGATTCATACCTTTACCCAAGGGTATTAGCACATAAGTGAATGTAATGGAACTGACTGGAATTTGAACTTGACTCTCCAATTCCTCAATCTGAGCCACTATCCATTACACCACTGTGCCTCCTCCTCAAGAAAAATAAAATAATGGGTAAGTGAAGATATGTAAAGAAACATTTATTTTGTTATTTAAGTATTTTAGGCATAGTCTCATTTCTTTTAATGCTTCCCTAAAATTGACTGTAAAGAAATGATGTTTTGTTTTTGTATTCAAAAACCTTTCAAATAGTTCTTAGATATTATTTTAACTCATGATATAAGGTACATCAATAAATTTGTAACTTAATGATAGATAAAGCATTTATATTAAATAACAACATAATCTTTTGTGTCCATGCTCTTAATTCAAGAGTGAATGTTAATCACATAGATTGAACATTATATGGTAAAAATTAAAAATTCAGCTACAATTATTCAAGCAATGAACTTATTGATCCACATCCTTGTGTATACACGAATTTAAAATTAAAAAGAAGACATAAATACCACCAATAAAAAGTGCATAAATTATTTTTTAAACCTTATATAAAAATAATGAAAATACCTCCTGACGAGTAGACAGAATGATTACAAAATGTGGCAACAGTTGGCTAAGTGACAAACTTTATATTTGTATTAACCCTATATATATATATATATATATATATATATATATATATATATATATATATGTATATGTATATATATTGTTATATGCTGTATCTATGAACACTAATGGATATATCCAAATCCTCATAAATACTGTACACTATTGTAATTGGGAGTAATATGCTGTCTAAGTAGTCCACCACTAGAAGTGGTTTACCTATTTCACTCCTCTGGCGAGTATTGTATTTTGTTGATGTTATAAATATTACCATTTCATTTACAACCTCTGTTTTAGTTATTCTTCATTCATTAACCCTTTCTAGGTTAATACACACACACACACACACACACACACACACACACACACACACACACATATATATATATATATATATATATATATATATATATTTTGTAACTTATGGAAGTTACTGAATAGAATAATCAAATGAAGGTTAGTAATGAGTGATAATACTTAAGACAAGACCAAAACATATAAGATTCACCAGTATATATGTATATAAGTAGTCAACTGCTAGAAGTGAGTCAAGTGAATTCCACAATGAATCTCCAACTGGAGACCAACATACAGTATTTACTACTGTATTTATGTGAATTATCGTCAGTAGATATGCTATGACATATATATGTGTGCATGTGTGCATATAGAATTAATATAAATCTACAGTTTGTCACTTAGCTGATTGGTGTTCAGTCTTATACTCAATCAATGAGCCATATTTGTATTTCTTCATAGTATATCTTATAATTAATAACAGTAAGTGGAAAAAATTCTATTCTCCAAGAATTTCATCATGAATATTGAAAAGTATTTCTGCAAATGTAGATATACATTTAACATTTTTTTAAAATGCCATGTCCTTTCATGATACAGGCTATCACCACTCTCCACAAATCCTCTAGCTTGCCATGACTTCTTGGAAAAGATAGTAGAGTGGTTTCCTATTGCATTCTCCATAGTTTAATCCAGAGTACTAACTTCCACTCAAGAATAAAGAACCTCATCTATTCTGCCATTTAAAAGTGAAGAAATTGATCCATACTTTTATCATGAGTATTTGTGTGAAAGTGAATGCTTGTTCATTGCCAAGTGATGAACTGAGCATTTATTTTATGCAATAAATATTTATTCCTGCCTTTTCCTTAAATCAATTATTAATGCTAATCACATTGATTGAAAATTATAGAGTGAAAATTATAGAGTGAAAATTATAGAGTGAAAATTTCAGATAAAAATTCAGCTGATATTAGATTCTGAATTTATTGACACACCTTTGTAAATATCTAGAAATCTAAAAGTGGAAATGAGAGCCATTAATATTTTATTCAGTCAGACTTTATATTCCGATTTTGTTGTTTACTCTAATGGTCAGAAAATATTAAATCTAAAAAGTTGAGATAAAATCAACAAAAAAAGATGAAATTTAGCTAAAAATGAAAAATAAAAACATTTAATTTCAGAGTTCAAAGAGTTTAAGACTATAAAAAGTAAATTCTATTTTACCATGACTTTTTAAGACTGAATTGGTTAAAGTCTTATCCATATAAGATGAGCTCCTAAGATACAGAATTTGGTGATTTTCTAAGCGTGTGACACATGTGATTATAAAACTCGCTATTCAGTCATAATTGATTTAATGAGTCAAACTAGCTGAACATTACACCATGTCAAAGTGCCCAAAATGGTTTTTCAAAGAGTAGGTTAGATGTTGCATAAGACTGATAGTGTGAAGCCCCAATGAAAACCAAACTTATTCATATTGAGAATATTGTTAACCATTACACTACATCAAAGTACCCCCTGGGATATAGAATATGAGTTCAATTCTGATCAAAATCTACTTGTTTATTTTATTTTACTCTATTTTAATAGTCAGAAAGCATTTGAAGAAGAATATTGGGATAAAAAATTAGCAATAAGATGAAGAAAACTAGTAACAATAAATGATAAAACATATCTTATCGCATATAAATTAAGACATTTATATTGTGGTTTATTTAAAGTAAGAAAAAATTTTCAGATTGTAAGATTTTTTGTTGGAGTTAATAATGGTTGAGTGATAAAAGACTTACTAATTAACCCATAGCTGGGGGTAGAAGAAGTGAATTTTTACCTTTTACAAGGTTATTTACTCATAAGTGAATATAACAAGTATAACGGCAATTGGAACTCAGCTCTCCAATTAACAATTCCAAGCCATTATCCATTACACCACTTACACATCCAGGCTTACAGTACCTGGTATTCCTAAGCAATTACACATCTCGGTATTGACCAGGCTATAAAACAGTTACAGGGCTTAAGCAAATGGAGAGAAAGTTTGGTTCATGCCTTTATTGAGAGCATTTACATGAAAGTGACATAAGCAGCTGTACTAGTATTAGATCTCAGCTTGTAGGTTCTGTTTTAAGAATTGCTAACAAATGTATCAGTTTTCAATCTCGGAATACCATATTTTTGGAATATAAGATGCACCCTTATTTCAAGAACAAAATTTCAGTCTGAAATCCATACTATTGTTATAAATAAACCATTCAAATGACCTAAACTATACATTCCAATTTAAATTTATTCACACCTGGCATATATATATATATATATATATATATATATATATATATGTTAGCTCTTTATCTGATATTGAGCGTTTTCTAATAAGTACTCTGCATATACTATATAAATAATAATATGTATAATATATTACACACACACACACACATATATATATATATATATATATATATATATATTTGGTTGGATTGATGTGAGTTTGTGACCCTGGGTTTCACACTTTTGCGATCGTCAGACAAACTGATTAATTTTTTTTAAATTTTGTGTTTATGTAGATTGCGTGTATTGGTGTTATTATGGAAGTGGGGGGGACGTCGTCGTGATGTCATCATGCTAACGCAAACATCGATGTATGTTCATACACCCAATGAAGTACACAGACACACATACACACTTGGTTGTCCGTCGGGTCTCATACATATATAAACATATGTGGACAGTTTCAGATATGACATATGTATATATATGGGTGGTGTTGTGTCTAGACATACACATTTTTCTATTTTTCCACTGAATAATATTTCCTTGCATGTATGTATATACTTTTCACACACATATATATATATATATATATATATATATATATATATATATATATTTATGTTTATATTTATTTACACACACTTTTTGCACACACACACACACACACACACACACATATATATATATATATATATATATATATATATAGTAAAAAAAGAAAAGAAGAAGAAACATGGTAATTCCTGTGTAGTGATGGAACCATATTTTTAAATCAGTTAATTTATAATACATATATATATATATATAAATGGCTGACAAGTTACTGCAATTACTTTCCTTGTTAGTTGGTAGGTCATGTAACTTAATAATTGTGTTTTTGGGCAGCAATCCATTTTGTTTTTTTCTTGTCAGTTGTTTTTAACAAAACTTGTATAAAAGAAGGATTGCTATCCAAATACACAATTATTAAATTACATGACCTGGCAGCCAATAAGGAAAGTAACCTCAATAATCTTGTCAGTCGTTTTTTATGAAGCTTTTTATATATCAAGAAAAATTTTAGGTGAAAAAGTATGACAGAATGGAAGAAAGTTTTGTGTTATGTTTTTCATCCTTTAAAAACTTTAGTTTATGTTAACATTGATGTGACAACATATGTGGAAGCATGTGTGATGCTAACAATTACAATTTTTAAACGCATGTTTTGGGGACATAATCTGGCCAACTTCATTTAGATTCTTTTTCTTGTTTATGTTTCCATCCCTTTTTTTTTATATCAAATATCCTATATTGTGATAATAGAAGATCCTCTAAAAAGGGTGACAGAGTGTAAGAACCTGGATGCAAATTTACTGTTGATGATCTAGCAATTAAAGCACTTTCTAAACATTTTTGTCTGAGTAAATTGTTTTTTCTTTTAATTAAAGTAGCAGTCTTGTTATGGTGAGCAATGAATGCATTTAATTTATTGTTTTGTAAAAGAACCCATTTGTGGTCATGTAATATTTTATTTAAATTCCTTGAGGTTTCTCCTATGTATTCTTTGTGGTAATTATTACGGGTAATAAATTCTTACGTAAAGTTTGAGTTTATTATTTTGTTTTGTATTAATTAAGTATTTTATTGTTTTAGACAATAGTACTTTTTATGTTGAGCTTAGATAAATTCTTTTCAATTGTAATTGTGACAGAGTTGTTGGGGAGAACAGTATATTTTGATTCATTGAGTTTATCAGGGAGGTCTGCTCTTCTATTTTGAAATAATTTATAAACCTTTCATTTTGCATTGTATATTAAATAGGCCATTGGTGGAGCTTGAAAGTATTTTCAATGTATTTCTCCTCTTTTTCCACATACTCATACTTCTTTTCCCTATATATATATATATATATATATATATATATATATATGAATGTGCATATGTATGTATGTATGTATGTATAAAGGTAAAAGACAATAGTAAAACTATTATTAGCTGATGCATTTTGTCCAATATGGACTTTTTCAAGGCAAAAACGAAAAGTATTTGACATAATTTTCAATTAACAATAAGAATATAATAGCATTTTCTAAATTCTTCTAGTTACTAAGGACATTTTGTTTATTATTAATAGTTACTTTGTTTTCAATAAATTCTTTTCGTTTTTGCCTTGAAAAAGTCTACATTGGACAAAACGTGTCAGCTAATAATACAGTTTCCCTATTGTCTTTTACCTTTATACATATTGTCTTTTTCTACAGGTTAACTCTGAGACATTTTTCATATATATATATATATGTATATATATATATATATATATATATATATATATATATATATATATATATATATATATATATAAGATGAATATGTCAAAACCAGTTGATGTTTTTTATTCTTTTGCCAATGATTGATTCAAAGATTGATTAACTGATTTGTTTTTCATAACTTACCAACCCTTTATAATATTTAAAACTGAAACATAATTGATGGATAAAAACGAAATGGCAATGACAGCTGAAAATTCCAATCATTAATTTCTGAAGCAAACTTTATAATTGGATTTTTCTTGTAGGATAGTTTTGTCAGTGGATCAATTTCACCCCAAAGTGGAATCAATTTCACAAATTTATGAATTTCTAGAAAACGAGTATCACGTGTAACTCATTGTGAAAATAATGACATAATCAAGATGTCAACATTTCATGCTACTTTTCAAATAAAAGTTTAGGAGAGAAACCATTATTAATAGTGGAAAGAGTAATAATAGCTACTGGACTTGAGAAATGTATTTTCCTGAAAATTTGTTTTAAGAGAAAGATTTTATAAATTTCAATCAACGGTAGTACAAGCTGCTTGGTTAATGAATGGCAAATGTTTCCTTATAAAGAAATGGCTAATATTACCATTACCGTTCATTGAAAATGATCTTCCACCAGCTGCCATAGACACAATCTTTCCATTGGATCAATCCAATACTATATCATATATTTCCACATTAGATTAAACAAAAGCTTAGGAAATAAACTTCTATCAATAAACTTCTATCAATACTAGAAAGAGTGATAACAGCTACAGAACCTATTTTCTTGAAAAACTGTTTTAAGAGAAAGATTTGATAAGTTTCAACCAACAGTGATACAAGCTGTTTGGTTAATGAATGCTAAATGTTTCCTTATAAGGAAACAGCTAATATTATAACTGCCATTACAAATAGGCAACCAGATTCTCATCATGAACCATTACCCTACACTGATGTACCTCACCTGATGAAGATTGAAGAGGAAATGCTATCATTTATAAGCACAGTAAAAGTGTGTAGATTAGTGTAGAGAAATTTAATTTCTTTCTTCCTCGTTAGAAGAACACAGACAGATAATAACTGTGCTTAAATTTACAGCAACCGACACCCTGACCCCAGAGTCTACCTGATAACAGATTAAGAAGATGCAGCATGCAGCCTAAACAATCTTCTTCACCATCTCCCTCATCATCACCATTCACCTCAGTTATGATACATATGCAAAAGACTTCAAGATTATAGCATCAATGAGCTGCTCCTCCCATCACAAAATTAAGTGCACACATGGGAAAGATAAGCCTTGATTATTCACCATGGCAACAGAGGCAGATAAATGACAAGTATTGCTATGAGAAAGGTGTGGAGATATTTCTGTGAAGTTTTGTCTCAGTAGACTTTGTGTGTATTGGATTATGGATGAATGGTTAGATGAGAGATGCTCTGCCTAATCTAAAATGGTGACTGTCCAAGATTATAATAGGTTCAAGAATTTGGAAAATCACTTTACAAGTGAAATTTACAAGTCAGCCAAATTTTTAATTCTTTATTATTTGACATTTCTGTCTATATAGTTATATTAGTAGACAAATTAAATTTTCTTTAATGTGAATGTGCGGTTATAATATCTCTACACTTGTACACTCATTTATGATAGATAATGAACAGGCTGAAGTAGATAGATAGATAGATAGATAGATAGATAATTAACGAACTGAAGTAGATAGATAGATAGATAGATAGATAATGAACAAATTGAAGTAGATCACTACAATCTTAACCTGTTCAAGGCTAGGGTTAACCATTATCATTCACTCCTGTACACACAAATGACCTCCACAAATAACCCCCTACCTCAAGTGTCCCCAGGTGTTGTAAAGGGTGAACCTCATTGTAAAAAAAACAAAAAAAAAACAACAAAAAAACAATAAATAGATAACAAACTGATGTATATAGTTGATATCTAGTGTCTTCCTGTGTCTTTTAGTGTCTGTTGTTCTCTCTCCTTAATAATATTTCTGTTTTCTAATCCTTTCACCAGAAGACATGACAAGATCTATTTTCATAGAACTGCCTAAGAAACCAGATGCAAACAAATGCGAACTCCATTAGATAGTCATCCTAATGGGCCATATAATAAAACTCATCATCCGAATCAAACTGGAGACATAGGAACAAGGAACACAATATTTATGCTTAGAATGTTATCAGAAAGAGCAATACATATGCAGAAGGATGTGTACCTGCATTTTATAGATATACAAAAATAGAAAGGTGTGTAAGGGTAAAGGTATAGGATATTTTGAGGACTGGTACAGGGAATTTGATATATTTAGATGCACAACTCAGTTGATCTCATTCGGTTTACCAATGTTTTTGTTTTTATTGCTGTTGCTTAGAAATATCCCACACTGACAACAGAAGATTTTTTAATAATGGTGATATGCTGTAAGAACCCGCATGCAAGTTTCTCATGAAAAACTCAGAAATCAGTATACTTGCTATACATTTTCACCTTACATAACATACTTGCTTATTAATTAAAGCAGTATTTTTGTAATCAAAATTATGATCAGATTCATTGCAATGTGTTTTCTAATATCTAATTTTCTAATTTGTGTTCATATAATCTTTTATTTATTCAAATTCCTCAAAGTATCTTCTATGTATTTTATACAGCATATTTACAGGCTATAGCATAAATTCCTGCTCCAAGTTTTAAGTTCTTTTTTGACTCTTATTGTTTTAGAAGTATTTGTAACAAACTTTGTTAAGTTTAGATAAATCCTTTTCAATTTTAGTTGGGATAGAATTGGTTGGTTAGTTGGTTGGCAGTATTATATTTCCAGTTTTATTAGATTTATTTATATCATTCATTCTTTAAAAATTTGATGAGCTTTTTGATTTACATTAAATATGAAATAATAAGGATACTGGAGGAGTTTAAAAGTATTTTCAATATATATCTCTTTATCATATAAATATAGAGGGCCACAAATTCTCTTAAATAGTTATTATAATTATTCCACATTTCATTTTAATGTTATGATGAAAATACAAATTTATTTTTATTAGTAGAGTTACAATAGACACTTAGTTTTAGGTTATTATCAATACAGTTTAACATCATATCAAGGAAAGGTAATGTGTTGTTTGTTTCTGTTTCATAAGTTCTATCATATGTTCAATTTTATTTACAAGAACAGATAATATTGTTTTACACAGTCAGCTCATCCTCATTCTCTTTGTATTCCATTGGTAAGGGGGAAGTACCACTCAGACAGCTTCTTCCCCAGAACTGTTACATAATGGGGCAGACCCCCAAGAGGATATTTCCCTTATTACTACAATCTTAACTTAATCTCCATTTAATCATTATCTATCCTACATATCTATAAAATATAGACCTCTTACTCCTTCCTTGTATGCTCTAACAATAACCTCATTGAGTAATACTCTACCTTGTGTGGCTTTTGGAGCTTGTACTGGCTACACATTTAGTATAAAAGAATTATATATATATATATATATATATATATATATATATATATATATATATATATGCATGCAGAAGAACTATAGCAGTGGTTACCAAATTTTTTTCTCTAGGCCACATTTTTTGAATGAAAATTTGCTCATGTCTCACCAAATTTTATGTGATAGAAAATAAATTGAAAAATAAAAAAACAAAAAAACAGAGAGAGAGGATTAAAGGGAGATAACTGTGGATTCAAATTTGGAATACTATCATTGATAACTCTCTCCTCCAATATGCAGACTCTAGTTAGTATATTGTTAATACTTGATATAATGCAAAAATATCACAATGATAAAATCAGTCAATAGTTATTTATAACTATTTATGCTGGGACTCATGCATGCAATTACAAGTAATCCATAATAATATTTTAAATTTTGAAATCATATTTATTTTTGACATATGAATTTTTGAAACTATTTCTAAATCTTTGATTATCTTTCAATCATTTCGCCTCACCTGCTGTCCTTTTCCACTGCATCTATGAGACACGCTGCACTGTTTGAGAACCACTAAATTATAGTATACTTTCCAGGAATAAATTTAAATCAAGAATTAGGTATATTTTTTAAGTTATTCCTGTGCTCCTTTAGTCATAATGTCTCAGTTAAACACTATATGCTGATCTTTATTGGTTGATTGATTTTTTTTTATGGCTTATCCACATTTTTTTATACTGTAAAACTTTTTTGGGAGATAATAATGGTTTACTGATACAAGTCCTACTAAGTAACCTGTAGATGAGAAGAGAAGAGGTGTATTCATACCCTTTTTAAGGGTATTTTTACATAAGTGAATATAATGAACCCGATTGGAATTGGAACTTGGCTCTTCAATTTCCAATTCCAAGTACTTATCCATTACACCGACTGCACATCCAAACTTGCAACACCTGGAATTCCCAAGCAGTTACCATCTGGGTACTGACCAGGTTCAACATTGCTTAACTTTGGTGATCGTAAGAGAACTGGTGTTTCAAAGTGATATGTCTAAAAATCTTCCTTCTCTTTAATAAAATGTCTTACATACAAAAATCATTTAAATATTTTACTTTTTCATTCTGCATCAAGTCAGGTATAGAGGCAATCATGTAGTTTCTCTCCTCTTTCAGTTATAACTAACAAAAATCTGGAGAAGCCTGGAGAGTACAATGGCTGATACAATGGTCTGAATAGCAAAGTATATACTAAAGAATTTGAAGTAATTTTTTAATTTTACTTTCAGAATACTGAAATTGAATATTAAGTTTAGATCATAATAGCGGTAGGTTTGACTGTAGAGGAGATACATAGTAGCAGCAGTTAGCTGATAGGGGGTCTTTAAAAATCCAAGCTTTCAAAAAATAACCCCTTCTTCCCTTTTCTTTTACATATGCATATGGTCACATACCTAGCAGGAAGCATTCCCCTCCAACTTGTCAGCAAGTAGTAATTTTCTTTTTTCCGAAATGTAGACATTCTGATTCAAACAAAAAAAATATCTTTTCCACAGCCTGATTTTTATTATTTTTACTATACTTTGTATTTATTAAAATCTCAACCAGTCGTTTATTTGCTTTTCTTCTATATCATTTTGTTGAAAACAGTTTTTGGTGATAGAGGTACCTCCTCAGTAGTTATAATGGTTGCCTACTTATTTCTGAGTACACCCATTTGCTAGGGTGGCTAGCCAATTCCTCTTGCAGACATCTGCTCAAGTACATTTGTGTTTGTTCAATGCCCACAGAGGCCTGCCTGTTGTTTATATTGCAAGTATGTTGAGAGGGCTTGAATTACACTTTGAGAGCATATCAAATAGCATGATCAGCAGCTTGAACAAGACCAATACATTTAAACCTTTGGTCATGATGACTAGCGAATTCATGTCCTTTATACGTAGTAGCCAGATTAGATATTGGTCATTCACAATGACAACGCTTTTTTGAATGCATTTTTTAAAGTCATATAGTTGGCAACATTGGCTATTTCAGAATGCTTTAGGTTTGAAAAGATGAAGCATTATTCTATCTGATCAAACTGTGTTGGCTACAGTCAAAAATAGAAATGATTAAAATCCAATAGCACGCAAATATCTGAAGGCAAAGTTCTATACGTGGCCTAATTTTAGATTCATGAAGTCCTGATGAGTTAGACTGCACAAAGTCCTTCCAAGTTCTTGCAATGAATCTCAATTTCATTGTAAGACACTTGTTAGTGCTTGTCTCAATATTTTTAGCAATTCTTATTTCACAGTCTTGCTCATGTCATTAAACTGCCACCTCTTCTCTCATCAGTTCAGTGCAAAAGCATTACACAGATTTGCAAGGTCAGCAGTGATGAAAATAATGAGTTTCTATGTTAGTTCAGCAAAAGGCTGTTTATAAGGAAAGAAAAATGTTAATATCAAGAATGTACAATTAAATTAATTAGATATTGAATAATATATTATTTACATTACATTGTTTTCATTATTTTAAACATTAATATAACTCTATTTTTGATCTATTGTAACTGAACCTATCTTTCTGCCAATCGTTAATTCTCTCATTCTCACACTCATCTAATATTTATTTATATCAAGCTCATATTACACTTTATATTTTTGGTTTAATTAATATCTTCTTCTTTCATGTGCCTTCAAGGTGTTGGCAATCATGGCTCTCCACAATTTTCTATCTAATTATTCATCTAATATTTGTGGTTTCTATTATGCTCATATTATACTTTATATTTTTGGTTTAATTAATGTCTTCATCTGTGTGCTATGTCTCTTCAGGAAGTGGGCAATTATGGCTCTCCACAATTTCCTATATAATTATTCATCTAATATTTATTTCTATCAAGCTCATGTTACATTTTATATTTTTGGTTTAATTAATGTTTTCATCAATGTGTCATGTCCCTTCAGGAAGTAAGCAATCATGGCTCTCCACAATTTCCTGTCTAATTATTCATCTAATATCTGTTTCTATCAAGCTCATGTTACATTTTATATTTTTGGTTTAATTAATATCTTCTTATTCTTCTTTGTACTTTATTCCTTCAGGACATGGGTAATTATAGCTCTCCACAATTTCCTGTCTAATATCTGTTTCTGTCAAGCTCATGTTACATTTTATATTTTTGGTTTAATTAATGTTTTCTTCTTCTTCTTCTTCTTCTTCTTTGTACTGTATTTCTTCAGGACATGGGCAATCATGGCTCTTCACAATTTCCTGTCTAGTTATTCATCTAATATTTGCTTCCATCAAACCAATGTTACATTTTATAAATTTGGTTTAATTAAAGTCTTCTTCTCCTATATATCATATACCATCAGGACATAGGCAATCATGGCTCCCCACAATGTCCTGTCCTTTGTAGCTTTTAGTAAAGTTTGTCTTTGTGTTATCTCTCTTTATCAATCAACATTTTTGTATGTTGCCTGCTCTTTTTCTTTCCCAAAGTGATCTCTCTAGTGTATGTCCAAGGTATACCTTACTCTTGCAATTGTGAAAAAGTTATCATATAAATATGATGATGGTTGATGCCCACTTGCTGCACAAGAACTGCTATGAAACAGGCTGCAGCACATGAGATAGCCCTCCCAAACTCCTAGAAACCAGAAAGTTCCTACAATAATCATTCATAGCTTGCACAACTCTCTATGGTCTCCCAGTATCGGACAGCCTTGATCCAATGAAAAGAACCAGTCCAAGATAATTGGAGACTGCCTGTGCCATAAACAATCTAAATAGTTTAATATTAAATCACAGGCAGGGCCATTAATGCTTGAACCATATCAATGATGATATGTCCTCTGCTATTGCTCACAGTACCAGGTGCTCCTTCCCAAGAAGCTACTCATCTATGTACTGACCAGGCTCAATGTTCCTTAACTTTGATAATTGAACAGAAACCAATACCTTCAGTATGATTTTACTGTTAGCATATACACCTCCAAATATATACATATATAAATATGAACACAGATACAAGACCAAGATTTTTGAATTGATTTTAACATGCATGTGCAAACATGCACATATGCATAAAGATATTTTCTTTTTAAAGACAGAGGCCTAATTGACATGAATTTAGTTGCATGCAGCCCCTACATCCAACCCCCAACTGCAAGGTGTGGGATGTCATAATTTATAGCTCTTGCTCAGCTTTTGTATTTGCAAAGGGAATGTATATCCATACCATATTCCAACTTGTTCTGCAGTCATTTCTGCAACAGAAAGGTCATATGATTTTCCAACAGTATAATGCCTTCCTGTCTGGACATTTTATTTTATTTCTATATGATTAATACTCTATTTCTTAATATTGTGTACTTTGCTTATAGAACTTCTTGCCATTATCCATTACACCATCCACACATCCAACCTTACAGCACTTGGAATTTCCAAGCGGTCACCCATCTAGTTACTGATTATGCTCAATGTTGCTTATCTTCAGAGATCATACAGGAACCAGTGTTTTAACATGATGTGGCCATAAGCCTTTAGATAGGCCAGGATGTATGTAAAAAATAATCTTGTTACAAGAAATGCAAGTTTAATGCATATGTTTACATTTGTGTGGGAGTTTATAACTATTTTTATTAAATTTTATATAAATAAAAATAAATTTACATGAGAATTGAAAAGCATCATATAGGTAAACACTCACATATTTCCAGATATGTATAAAAGAAAAGTTTCAGTCAATAAAATGTATATACATTTACAGTTTTCTAAATGTATATACATTTATAGTTTTCTATCAATAAAATGTATATACATGGCTACTAATGTCACAAGAAGTATCATTAATTTCATTTTATTGCAAAAACTATAATTTGAAAAAACAAAATGTAATAGCATAAAATAATTTAAAATAAAGGAAAGACAATTATTATTCAAGTGTATAATAATTCAATTTAATATTCTAATACTGACCATATCAACGAAAAATTGTATACTTATGCATAATATAAGAGTGTCAACTTAAAAAAATGTTTTTTCTCTGTTTTAGAGAATTAATGAGAGAATTGAAAACTGAAAGAAGATGAATGAAAAATGGGAAAATGAGGTACATTGGGAAAGAAGGAAAAAATGAAAGAAAAATGTAATGTAAAGGAAGAAAGAAAAAGTGGAAGAAAAAAGTAATGCAAAGAAAGAAGGAAAAAGTGGAAGAAAAAAGTAATGTGAAGAAAGAAGGAAAAAGTGGAAGAAAAAAGTAATGTGAAGAAAGAAGGAAAAAGTGGAAGAAAAAAGTAATGTGAAGAAAGAAGGAAAAAGTGGAAGAAAAAAAGTAATGTGAAGAAAGAAGGAAAAAGTGGAAGAAAAAAGTAATGTGAAGAAAGAAGGAAAAAGTGGGAAAAAAAGTAATGTGAAGAAAGAAGGAAAAAGTGGAAAAAAAAAAGTAATGTGAAGAAAGAAGGAAAAAGTGGAAGAAAAAAGTAATGTGAAGAAAGAAGGAAAAAGTGGAAGAAAAAAGTAATGTGGAGAAAGAAGGAAAAAGTGGGAAAAAAAGTAATGTGAAGAAAGAAGGAAAAAGTGGAAGAAAAAAGTAATGTGAAGAAAGAAGGAAAAAGTAGAAGAAAAAAGTAATGTGAAGAAAAAAGGAAAAAGTGGAAGAAAAAATTAATGTGAAGAAAGAAGGAAAAAGTGGAAGAAAAGTAATGTGAAGAAAGAAGGAAAAAGTAGAAGAAAAAAGTAATGTGAAGAAAGAAGGAAAAAGTAGAAGAAAAAAGTAATGTGAAGAAAGAAAGAAAAAGTAGAAGAAAAAAGTAATGTGAAGAAAGAAAGAAAAAGTGGAAGAAAAAAGTAATGTGAAGAAAGAAGGAAAAAGTGGAAGAAAAAAGTAATGTGAAGAAAAAAGGAAAAAGTGGAAGAAAAAAGTAAAGAGTGAAGAATAAAATATAAGATAAAAGTAAAGTAATGGAAGAAGAGCATACTGCTATAAAAAAGAAAGAAGAAAAAAAAAAAGAAAACAAAAAATGGAAGTGAAAATTCAAAATTAAGGGAAAAGAGATGTGCACCAGAAAAGAAGAAAATGAAAGTAATGGCCACAAGATATGGTGTTGTGAGAAAGGAAAGAAAGTGAAGGTAAAAAAGAAAGAGTGAAGTCAAAATTGAAAAAATAGAAAAAAATGCAATGTAAGTGAAGCATAAATGTAAAATGAAAAAGAAAAAAAAAATGAAATAAGTGAAGAAGGAAAAAGTGTAGGCTTGTATGTTGTGTGAGTGAAAGTGGAAACTGAAAGTTTACTAAAAGAAAATGGTAAAATGAAAAATTAAAAGAAAAAAAGCCCCAAATGAAATGATATGGAATTGTGAGAATGGAAGAAAAGCAAGAAAAGAAGAGGAAAAAAAAGAAGGAAAATAAGAGAGACTGTACATAAATAATTAGTTTAAAAAAGAGGAAAAAAATAGAAAAATACTGTGAAAGAAACAAAACAAAATGGATGATAGAAATGCAACATAGAAGTAGTAGGTTAAGTATTGATCTGTTTCAGTTTTGGAAATGTAAGGTAAAAAAATATTCCAGATTCCTTGAAGCTTTCACACTTCCCCCGAAGGTACTCGACTGCTGACAGAAATTGGTTTCTATCAACTTGAGTCACTCAATACATAACAATGGCAACTGATACCTGATCATGCCTTTTATTCATCCTCAATGTGTTTGCTTTATTTTAGTACATCTCTATTTATTTTGATTTTTTGCCTTAGGCTTATATTTTTAGTAACACACTAATTTTTACTTTCATCCTAATCTTCCTCCTCCTCCTCTTTTTCATCATCATCTTAAGCAGCAGTAGCAGTACAAATATTTATTTACATGTTCATGCCAGGTGTCTGGTTGATATCACTTGAGATTAAGTGAAAGCAAGTCTCCTCAAATCATCAACATTTTTCTCATTACTCTAGCAGACTCTGACATTGCCTTAGTCTGGACAGTCTTGATTTTTTATATTATTATTATTATTATTTTTATTTTCATTGATTTCTGGTGTTTACACATTTCTTTCCGGGTCCCGCCCAGGAACCTAAGGTTAGAAATCGCATCATGACACTTTTCACTGACAAAAAAAAAAAAAATAAAATAAAAATTACATAGATAAAGCCCTTCTTAAAGTGTGGGCTGTACTTGTCAGAACAATTTTTTGTATCTCCTTGAGGCATGGGCTTCCAGGAATCCCTGCAATTAGTCTACTGCAATCTTTTCCAACCAGTCCTAGGGCTCCAACTACAACAGGGATTGTTGATGTTCCCATATGCCACATTTTCGAGATTTCTATTTCAAGGTCCTTGTATTTTGACAGCTTTTTGAATATCTTCAAAGATACATTGCAGTCAGCAGGGACTGCCATATGAATTATTATTATATATATATATATCAATTATTATTATTATTATTATTGTTATTATTATTATTATTATTATTGTTATTATTATTATTATTATTATTATTATTATTATTGTTATCTTATTATAATTGTGCTCATCCCTCCCTTCATTAGTTTGCTTAACCATTATGTCTTGCCAATGCTTCATAAATAATGAATTATTCTGTTTTGATTGCATGAAAAGAGGGAAAAAGACATGACTTGGTTTCAATGAGAAAATACAAAAACAGAAAGAAAGAAGGGAAGATAAAAACGTTTAATGGCTCTTTCAGTGAAATGGAAAAAGTTGTCAATTTCAGATCTTTTCATTTGTACCCCCTTACTTCTTAAAATAACAACCAGCATTCATAATTATGATTGTTATAGCAATATTTTGTTAAAGTTGTTAAGCCCAAATTCCCAACAATGTGATAGGGGAATTTCCATGTATATTTTAATGTTGTAGAATTTGCCATGAGCTTATTCAATCATTAACTGAAGAATTAAGATTCATCAGAATATTAAAATAGGAAAACTGTGTGAAATTTTCACAGGTTAAAACTAGTTCTTCATATTATTATTATTAACATTATTATTAGCAGCCACCATGAAAATTTCACAGTTCTCTTTGAATTTTCTGATAAATTATAATTTCCCAATTAATGATTGAACAAGTGCCTTGCAAGTTCCATAACTATAAAATATCAGTGGAATTTCCCCCATAGTGTTCTTAAATATTTAAGTTTAACAACTTTAACATAATATTACAATAACAATCATCCATCATACATATGAATACAGGTCATTTTCTTAAATAAGTAAGAGGGTACAAATAAAAAGATTAAAAATTGACATGTTTTTCCATTTCACTGAAGTTAGCATGAAAAGCATGGGAACATTATCATCTTCTCTTTTTCTCTTTCTTTCTTCGTATTATGTATGTTTTCTTTTTGGCACTAAAACCAAGCAGTATCTCTGATATATCTTTTTCTTATATATTTCCTCATAATCAAAATGGAATGGTCCATTATTTACCTGTGGTAATAGCAGGGCATAACACACATGCTAACAAAGTAACAGAGGAACAAGCAAAATTACATTATTATTATTATTATTATTATTATTTTATTTCCTTTGATTTCAGGTGCGTACTCATTTCTTTCCAAATCCTGACCAGTGACCTAAGGTCAGAAATGGCAGCATGACATTTTTCATTGAGAAAACAAATCACATATTTTACATAGATAAAGCAGTTTATAAGGTGTGGCTGAACTCATGAGAATAATCTTTTGTATTTCTTTAAGGCATAGACTTCCAGGAATCCCTTCAATGAGTCTATTGGAATCTTTTCCATTCAATCAGAGGGCTTCAACTACAATAGGGTTTGTTGATGTTCTCAAGTGCCACATTTTTGAGATTTCGATTTCAAGGTCCTTGTATTTTGATAGCTTTTTGAAGATCTTCAAAGATACATTGCAGTCTGCAGGGACTGCCATATCAATAAGGAGGCACTAATGGCACTCTAATGGCAATGTCTGGGCTATTGTTGTCTGTGTGTATCGGGAAATCTCATAAAATTGTTACAGGTCCTGTCTCTGTAACATCTCTGGGTCTATTTTTTGCTTTTTATTTAGTTCAATCTCTTACTGGGTCATTACCCATAACCTAGGATAAGGGAAGGTATTAAATATATCGTTCTTTTTTAACAAAATGTGATATTAAGTGATACTTGACATGTACATTTATATTTTTAATACTCTTCTGAGTAGATTGTAAATTTCAGCACTCCCACATTGCTACTGAATGTGATGCAATGGTTGAGTTTAGTGTGGGTTTACTAGCAGTACTGCCGAAAAATTACCCAATGTCCCTCAGTACTTCCCCTTTTGAGGACTTCTCAGATGTCAGACAATAAAAACCAGCCCCCCTCCCAAAGGAAAAGTACTTCCTGGGAGGAAGGCTCCTGGAGCTTGAGCTAAAATATTTGTTCCCTGACCCACAAAAAGGCTGAAGAGAAGATAATCTTCTGAGTAGATGAGCAGTTTCACAATATGCATATTATTTAAAATATAAACTTCTAAAAAAAGATCAAGCCTCAATTCCAAATGCAGGTATGATAACAAATTCCTACTATGCTACCTACAACCTCATCATAACTCAGAATATTAATTAACATCCCATAAACTAAATCTAATAAAATTTATTTCAAATACTAAAATAACTTGATCTACATAACTTTTGCATGAACATTTCATTTGTCTCCCCTTAGTATCAGAAGTTATGTAGATCAAATTAGAATTTGTTTTATTAAGCATACTAATTCACCATCAGTGCTAAAGAATCATATTACTCTCTTTTTTTAAGATAATGTTCACTCTGTACAATGTCCAAGAGCCACTCTAGGTAGAGGGTTACAGAGTAAAAGGAACAGTTTATGGTGATATGTGAGAAAGATAACAGTTAACCCTAGATAGAAACAGGTTAAGATTGTAGTGATTGAAGAAGCAACCTCTTGGGAGTTAGTTCCACAAACTTCATTGGAAAAAGCTGCTCAAGTGGAACTTGCATCTCATCAATGGCATACAAAAGGAATAAGAGTGGTTCATTATAATGTGTGCTGCATGGCAGGTTTTAGGTTAGAACTGATAGAACTAAAGAATTGCAGTTAATCTGAACACTTTCCATGGAAATAGCAAGAGGCTTGTGATTTTTCATCTGTGGGAAAGAGGTTGTAGGGTGGAAAATAATTTATCACTCACAAGGACAGAGACTATTTTGGTCTCTATCAGGACTGTAAAGTGAAGACTGGGCAGCTCCAGCCCATGTATAGCAGCAGTACTCCATTTTCAGCTTGATCTGGCTCTTTCCAGCATCTTTAGTGATGGATCGTATATACAAGTTCCACTTGAAATCTGGGGTGAGCTTAACCATTTGAGCCCTGTATTCCACTGAACAATTTTAACCCTTTTGCCTGAGCTCCTGAGTCAAAATTCACAAATAATTAGTATGTAATATTTCATGGTAGATATAAAAATAGTTACAAGTGTTTACCCACTGTTAAACTGGTAACTGGGCATTAAGTCATTTTTCTCTACCACCAATAAAGCAGTTGTCAGGGCTAAAAAGTTTAAGTCCCAATTGGTGCTCAACGTGTGTGGCCTCCTTTAGAGAACATCTGTTCAACACAATAAACAAAAAGTCAGGCCCTACTCAGAGATGATGGAACATCACTAGTTTGGCTTTCAAGGTATTGAATGTGACCAGCCAGTTTTTCCCCACTGGGACATTAGAGCTGTCAGAAGAGAAACTAGCTGCCAGGCTCTGAGTATCTAGTGTTTTTGAGGTGCACCCATATACCATTGTATCATCAGCATAGATCTTTGTAACTAGTTGCAAACGCTTACTTCTCTTAGTTAAATAATACTCTTTGTAACAACAAATCTGTTTGTAGACTATCTGTGGTAAGACTGATTTCTTTTTTACTGTTAATGTCCAGACAAGAAAAAATATTTATGTACTTTGAAAAAGCAGTTTTACTGAAAAGTTTTCTCTGAAACTTTTTTTACTTGTTTTCTGTTCATAAGATTTTCTAACTGGAAACTTATCAAGAAGTAATGAAATCTGCTTTGCTTTTTTACATTAATAATTACTGATTGGTATCTCTGGACCATAAAACTTGATTCCATAGGTAGGGCCAGATTATCCTTTAGGCCTGTATAGGCTGTAGCCTAGGGCTCCTCAAGCTTTTATAAAGAAATGGTTACAAAGTTTTAATTTTATAACTTGTAAATACTTTTATAAACTGAAATGATATCAATATGACAAACTCATATTTATTTGACTTTGCAGGAAACAAAGCCAAGAAAAGAATGTTTCATTTTGTGTCTCCACATAGCCTCTTGCCACTGATAAATACTCCAGACAGGATATGTGGGACATTCTAGACATGCAAGCCAACCAGTGGAGATGATGTTGAAGGATGGCTTGTTTTTTCTCTTTTTTTAAACTTTTCACCCCAAGCAAGGTGGGAGTGCCACTAGCTTGCAAGGGGTTACATAGAGTAGGAGGAAGAGTAAAGAGGCACGAAAGAGGAAAGGATGAAGAGAAGAATGGGGAATAGATCAAGGAGATGTTGATTAGTTCGATAGTTGGAGATTATAGTTGGCGATTATAGCTATCATGGAAGCAAGTAAGAGGAGGGGAGTTCCACAGATGGGAAGTGCGAGACATGAAGTTATTGGAGTAGAAGAGACAGCTACATTTAACTATTTCAACAGTATTTGTAGAAAAGACAGAGGGAGGTGATGGCATATCTGTGAGAGAGTGACTGTAAGTGAGATTCCAGATTAGAGCCAACCACATTGCATATCCGTCTCTGGATCTTGTAAAAGCCTCAAATCTGGGTAGAGTTGTCCCAAACTATGTAAATGTCACTAAAATATATCACGATTAAAAAATATTGAAGATGGGTGCAGGTGAGAGAGTGGCTTCATCCTTGAGAGGCCCCATAATTTCATTAACCTAAGGGCTCCAAAATGTTATAATCTGGCCCTGTCCATATGAATGTTGACAATACATATTTAATTGAAAATAAATACTGGAAAATGATAATAGTAAGCTGTTTCTTTATATAAAAACAGTCACCATTTACTGACTAAGCAGCCACTGTCATTGTCAGTTGAAATTTATAAAATCTGTTCTATTAAATAAATTCTTCAGTAAAATATGTTTCTCAAGTGTGGAATGCCAACATCATGATTATGTCTTTATTTTCTCTTTGAGTTACATATGCTATCAAATTTAGTTTTTGCTGATGTTGGAAGTCCTTAAGTGATGTGATTTCTGTTATTTGGTATAGTTCTTTGTTTGTGTTTCTGTAGAACCAGTCCCTAAGGTTCAAGGAAGGATGGTCATCTCTAAGACCTACATGCTTCATTTGCTCAATGCCATTTTTAATCATTTATCTGCTAAATCAGTTGTATAAGCTCACCATCGATACACAGGATTCATTTTACTGTCATTTTGACCAGTATGATATAAATGATCTGTCTCATGTAGCAAAGAAGTGCAGGTGTTTGATCTGGGAGTAACCTGAGGAAATGACTTTGGCACAGATCACAGATCAAATGGAAATGACCTACATCATTCGAAAACACCTGGCTGGAAGTTATGGCATTGGCATTATGTTCTGGAAGCAAACCTATATATACAGGGAAAGAGAAAGGGAGAAAGAGAGAGTGCTTTTCAAACAGAGTAGAGAGAAGGCACAGCTGCCAATAGGCACCTGCATTCACCTCCTCTCTGAATGTAGGGCAAAAATCTTGTTATCTGTCTGGTGCCTTATGACACATAATACTTTTTTGTGAAGTAATCTAATTTTCCCATGGTTTGGTGTAATTGACCATGTCCAAACCCTGCATTCTGAGGAAGGGTTGATTTTTTTGTTGTTTTATCTCCCTTAGATGACTATGTGTTCCCATGCTAATGAGTTACAACTACCAGACTAAGAATTCAAAGTTTTCCTCCTCCT
Source organism: Acanthosepion lycidas (assembly GCA_963932145.1). Taxonomy (NCBI): domain Eukaryota; kingdom Metazoa; phylum Mollusca; class Cephalopoda; order Sepiida; family Sepiidae; genus Acanthosepion; species Acanthosepion lycidas. Next base: position 66,971,955 of record OZ010591.1, read on the forward strand.
AGACTGATTGCCAACCAAGGCTGAACAGCCCATTCTGGCCTACTATTTAATCCATAGCTGGTAGGAGAAGAGAGGGATACATACCTTTCCTAAGGGTATTTGTAAAAAAGTGAAATGTAGCAAACTTGTCTAGAATTTGAACACAGAATGCCAATTTCTCATTCCAATCTGTTAACCATTACACCACCTACATATCCATAGGGCAAAGATGTAAAACCGAAGATCTGTGAATTTGGAAAAAGTTCACTCAGAGTTTTAAAGTTGTAACTTTTAAGTTTTCTTTCATCTTACATGGGCTGCAATCTCATGGAGGTCGATGCTCATTAAAAATGACCTTATGTTAATTTCCAAGAAACAAATGGATTCCATTTTTAATCTGACATTATTTCTTATTACTGTAAATGTTAATTTTGGGTATCATGTGTTTGAGTAAATGCCCTGTTTTTAGTTATTTTAAACAGTCTGACATGTCTCTCAGTCTCTACATTCAAGAGACTTAAAGAAAATGTGTTCTCTGATGCTACTGCTGCTGAAGCCTTGCTGTAATCTTAGCATTGTCTGCTATCACTTGTCTTTCTTTTGTAATTAATAGATCCCATATGGTAATTATTTCTATGCTAGGTCTACTGAGAATAAATTTTCTTTAATTGTGCAGGTAAAATGAACTAGTATGCATATATACAAATTGTATATCTGTAGTATTGCTGCATTGAGCAAAAAATGGAAGCCATTTTACCAATTGCATTCTTGCTTGTGCGCCTCTGTTTCATTTTAATAGCAATAAAGCATATATATATATATATATATATATATATATATATATATATATGTTTTGTTTTTAGACCTCATACTATCTAGCCTTGGGTATGATGATAAACCACATCTGGCAGCAATGCCTCTGATCCGAAGATTAGAGGTTTTCAGAAGTGTGGAACCACCTTTTAATGGTGTTGTTCCCAGGTCCACACTAACCCAGTGTGGTAGCACCTGTTAGTATTGCAGCTATGGGAAAATAGTGACCCCCAAACAAAAACAAAACCTTGTGAAAGTATAAAAATACATTTTTATCATAAAAATACCAGCAATACATTTTTATATAAGAAATTACCAACAATAGTAAAAATTATCCACAATACCTATTTATAGTAAAATTACTGACAATACCTATTTAAAGTAAAATTACCACCAATACCTATTCATAGTAAAATTACCAACAATACCCATTTATAGTAAAATTACAGGCATACCTATCTATAGTAAAATTACCAACAATACATTTTATCCAAAGTTGAAGGCACACAATTGCATTCAAAATATATTTAAGCCATAAAATTGTGTTCAGAATATTTAGATTTCAGCATTAAATAACCCATAGAGGTTGATATGCTGCTAAAACAAACCAACCAAACCTAATGCTATTGCACACTTCATAAACTACAGTCTAGTGTAAATATTACTTTGATATGCACAGGAAGACCAAAATAGTTGTGCTTTATTGCAGTATTCACTTTATTACTGTGGTCTGGAACTAAATTCACAATATATGCTTGAAAATAGGAATATATGAGGGTGTTTAGAAAGTAATTATTTTTGACCAGAAAGGATATAAAAACAAGTGTTAGTTAAATTAATTCAAATATCATTTATTGGAAATATCAAAAAACAGCTTTATTTTCAATAACTGCAGTTCAATAAAAAAGCCAATTTTTTATTCTTTGTTTAAAGAAGTTTGGGTTTTTATCTGGAAAAAGTATGAAACGCTGTTTTCAATGTCTTTGTTTCTGAATGTTCTGCCACTTTTAAAATGTTCCAGAGATTGAAGCAAATAAAGAACCTGCACATGCTAAGCTGTATGCAGAGTAATTGGTCATAGTTAAGTGCAATCCTAAAAATGCTCAACAAATGGAGTTAATAAACTTCTCAAAAAACAATAAGAAAAGAAAGAAAAAGAACAGGGTAAAATAATACTACACAAACAATATACATGCAAGTCAAAACTAGGCAAAGTAACAGTCAGTCAGTTATGTGCCATGCATGATATACACTTAGGTGATCATGTACCTTTTGATACATGACTGACGAGGCAGATTTTTCTTGTAGTAGGTTTGCATTTCTTTCTGCAGTAGACCAATTTCCATCCAAGACTATAGAACATGGTCTGTTCTGCTATTTACCCATAGCTGGGGGGAGAAGAGGAGGATTCATACTTTTCCCAATGGTATTAGCACATAAGTGTATGTAATGGATTCAACTGGAATTCAAACTCGGCACTCTGATTCCACAATCCAAGCCACTATCTATTACTCTACTGTGCCACCAAAGCAACAGTAATAAGGCAAAATGTTCACAAAGTGAGAATGGTGTTCATATGCAAAAGGGATACAGTCAAATGATTGTAGTGTTGTGATTTCAATACAAGAAAGAACAAATATATAGCTGATGAGGCCGAGAAGTGGTCCATATTTATTGGTTAGGACGAAATCATAGCATGCATCTGTAGTATTTGTGTATAAATTTGGGGAGGAGGGATGGGGTTAGCAGTCATTCCAGGAGGTTGAAACCAACAATGTAGAAGAACCTTCCATGCTAATGATTGTATTTTTGGGGGGAGGGATTTGTTTTACAGAGTGCACCTTTACATCGTCACGCTGAAGAATAACACCTTTTCTGTTTACTGAAGCAGGATATTTTCAATGTAACACTTCATTTACTCAATTTTCTTGCAATAAATGTCTGCATTGATGCTCCTTCCATGTTGCAGCAGTTCCTGATAAACGACATATTTCATATGCCACCAGACACAAAACAAAACTTCTGTGAATGAAGTCCTAGTTTTTGTTCTTGGCACTCATTTCTCATTTTGTGATAAACAGTCTTTTTCATTTTCTGTTGATATGCAAAACCCATTTTTCATCACTTATAACAATGTAATAGAAAAAATGAAAGATTGTAATTCTTGGTTAAAAGATTGTTTCAGAGGGTGGGATGTTGAGTTCAGTTCCCAATTGAAAGCTCATTAGGAACCTGAATTCTCTCTTTGCTAGTTTTCCCAATTAAACTCTGAAATGACACACTATCAGATAGAAGATATGATAAACTAATTTTATATGTAGCTTCTTTGCATCTAATGTTGGTTCTCCTTTTTGGTTTATATTTCATAGTAGTAAAATATGAAATTACTTTTGAACACACTAACAGGAGAAATGATAAAGTCATTTGAGATACAGTTTCCTACCATTCAACTTTAGTTCTACCTTGGTTGAATTCATAGCAGTGAAATATGTAATTACTTTTTGTAGACCTGTTATGGTAATTTACCCACACATGCATGGACTCTCCCAGCTATAAATAGGAGCAGGTACTGCCTTTTGAAGAGGGTAGGTTCCAGCAGTCAGCTCTGACAGTCGGACCGGACATTCTTACTGTAACCCTCTCGTTTGTATATGTTTCTATTACTGTTTCTGTTAATATATTTGTTTAACTCAATTCCTCTTTTGTGTCTTTATTTCTGGCCCTAACAAAACCACAACAAAACCCTAAAAGAGGAATTGACAGACTAATTCTAAACACAGATTTCTACCATTCAGTTTTGCTTCTGTTTTGGTTGGTTGACTCATAATGCATAGCAGTGAATATATATAATTACTCTCCGAACAACCTAATATTAAGAAGCAGAAGGTGAGAGTAGTGTAGCAGTTATCCACATGAAATTGGCAAACTGAGTTAAAATGCTGACTGAGGCAGCTGATGTTTATTTAATACTGGTAAGCTTGAGAAAGGCATAAATCCAATTCTCCCCAAATTCTGTCTCAACACCAGATATCGAAACAAAAATATCTCATCATTAGTATGAAGAGAAGTATTAAGTGAGCATATTGATGAACCATTCTTCCACAAGTGTCTTAGCTGTCTAGGCAGAAGCAGTGGCAGCAGCAAAAATGCTGCTACCCACATTGTCAACCTTGACAGGCATCCAAAACTTGCCATTAGTAAATCAAATCCAAATATGTGGATTATTATTAATTCTATATATAGGCAATAGTAGCAAATTCTTTTACTAGTTGTATGATTATAATAACAGTATTGTTACTAGTATGACTGTGTTACAATTAAATGTCACCAGAAGTAAACAATAGAATTAAAATGATTTTATGTCAAAAATAATTCCACATTTATGTTATCAGGTGAGGATTTATTAAAAATAAATCTAAACTGAATTTAAATCACTGGTAGAATGAAAGAAAGAAAGACTAAATATATCAGGTATATATATATATATATATATATATATATATATATATATGTGTGTGTGTGTGTGTGTGTGTGTGTGTGTGTGTGTGTGTGTGTGTGTGTGTTGAGAAAGGGGGCAGGTGTAAATAAGAGAAAGAGACTGTGAATGTATGTGTGTGTGAAAGTGATTTATCCACTTGAAGTTAATACCTGTCAATCTATTAATCTCCACCCACTTAATCTATGAGAGAATTGATTTTCAAATAAAGGTATAAAAACAGAATTATTTGTCGTATTTAATTGTATCATCATACATACATCTTCCTTTTGTGAAATATTATCTCTTTTTCCAGTATTGATGGGGGGTCTCCTTCCAAACCTTTTGTTTGAAATATTATGGAATATCGACATCTGGATTATGCCATTATTTTCTCTTTGAGTTTTCCATTTTAGTTTATATAAAAATATATAGAGATCATTCATACAATTTTTCCTGAAATCATGATCACTTGTCCCATAACCGCTTAGAGTCATAGGGGCATGAACTACAGCCACAGCAGCAGTAGTGTTTCCTGAGCAAGATAGCCTGACAGAGCCTAACTCTCTCCAGGTTTGTTTGAATTCAGTTTTTCTTCTTCTAGACTAGTTGTTAACCAAGGCTATAGAACCTAGTCTACCCTGCTATTTTCCCATAGTTGGGGGGGGGAGATAGATTCATACGTTTCCCAAGGCTATTAGCATGTAAGTGAATGTAATGAACTTGACTGGAATTCAAACTTGGCTCTCTGATTCCTCAATCCAAGCCGCTATCCATTACTTCCTCTGCCTCTGTTGGGGGTGTGGGGAAACATACTTTGCCCATACAAATATTTGTTAAAAATTTTGTTTCTTCAGTCTTAAAAAAAAAAAGAAATGAAAAATGCATCATATATTTAAATCACCAGTTTTATTATTCTTTTCGGTTTTCTAGACATACTGTTTGGTACAAGACTTTTACCTGAGACTGAGGTAAAGAAAGTTTGTCAAAAATGGACTTTCATGGCCGCAAAAAAAAGGATGATTTTTCTGATGACATGGCTTATTTTAACTACTTCTTGGTAATGTCTATTGTTTTAAAAAGTGATAGGAATGATAAAAAATCTTTTCCTGTTCTTGAAAATTTATAAGAAAAATATTAAACACTATATATATATATAAAAACATAATCTTATGGTATGCTATATTGGTTTTCCAACTCGTATTGTGGACCGTACAATTGAACGAAAAATAGACAACTTTAATATGCCCCCTAAACTGGGTACTGGTTTGTGTCCTGTTTATCTTCTTGGCTTGGCAGAAAATGCAAACTTTTAGGTGACAAAGTATCTACTATTGTCTATGTCACTTTTTTTCAGTCAAACTACCTGTTATTTTTGGCACACACTCGATTCTACCTTCATTTTCTAAAGACCATCTACCCTATCACAATAAAAGTTTGCTTATTTATAAATTTTCAAATGTCAGTGCGAAGCTGAATACATAGGATGAACGAGTCTCAGGTTATATTCGAGAATAAACCAACATATTCCTTGGCATATTAGATTACATTCTTGTGATCATTCTCGTGTGTTGCAATCAGTGCACGAGTCTTTAATTGGACAACACCTATTAGATAATGAGTCATGCTCATCTTGTTTTTCGACTGACTCATTTTCCATTTTGCATACAGGTAGATCAAAACATCATTTATTAATTTTGGAAGCTTTATGCTTAAAATCATTCCAGCCCGTACCATGCAAGCAGAAGGAGAATTTTTTAAGTTCCTTGAATTTATTTAGAGATATGTGAGCTTTAGTTTTTCATTTTTATGCTCCACTGGATCACAAAATTTTTTTCTTTATTTACAATACTTTAATCGTAAATTTATTTGTTTTTTCTCTACGTATTTCGTAATTTTAAACATGTTCCAATACTATCTCTTATCAATCCAAATGAGTTAAAAGTTGCCAACGATCGGTCCCTGATGATGCGTTCGCCGAAAGGCAGCCTAGGTCCATATATTAAAAAAAAAAAAAATGAACATAAAATTAAGTTTATTTAAATCAATATGCTATATTTATAAAATATCAGAGATAGAGTAAATATAAATGTGGACATCATTGTTGATCTCAGTGTCCACTTATATATATATATATATATATATATATATATATATATATATATATATATATATATATATGTATATATTTCTAAAGAATAAATGGATTTATTTTTAATCCCACATTTTTATTACTTCAAATATTATTATAGTGGACATTCATATTTGAAATAGATGCCCCATTTTTATTTTAAACGATGTGCATTATGTCTATTGGTCTGTGTATTCAAGAAATCTGTATAAAAAAAATGTGTCCTTTGGCAGGGATTGAACCTGTGTTTTTTTTAATAGGGGAACCCATCATTTGATCTGGTGTGCTTTACAACTCAGTCATGAAACAAGGTTCTATTTCCTGTTTTTTAAAAAAGAGACACCATCTTCACTCAGATTAATTTTCTTGAAACCCCATATCTGCACATCCAAAATGTGAACAAAGCAATTTCTAAAGAATTAATGGAGACATTTTTAATCCAACATTTTTAGTATGTCAAAATAATCTGAGTGAAGAGGATATACTTTCCTTAAAAAAGGGAAAATAGAGCCTTGCAAATAGGCCACATTATTTTACTGCTGAACTAGTTAGATGCAAACATTACTTCTATTCTAATAGTGTTAAATAATAGTCTAGTAGGCTATTATTTTTTTGAGAATTGTATTCTCCTCTGACTTCCTCATTTTGACCTTTGAGGTCAGATAAAAGAAAACAGAGAAAGTCGTTTTTGATTAAAATTAGCATGGGAATATTAGAGAGATAGAAAGAGATTTCAGGGAGTTAAGTTTTTAAATGATGAAGAATGTAGATGTGTTATTTTGTGTCAGTGGGGAGTTGACAGAATGACCCTCACTGGCTAGTTAAAAATGAACACATCAACGTGCTTCATAAAATAGATAAGTTTAAAATCACTTTTGTTGAAGTTCTCATTTATTGACGAACAAAAAATAACAACCAATGATCAGCAACCAGGGGAAGATGAGCAAGGGAAGATAAAATGTTATGGAATCAACTTTGTCAAACAAAATACCTCCCCAGAACGAGAGGGTTATACAACAATAGTTTCTTTTGTAGCACTTCTTACCTGTGGAACACCCTTCTGATTTATTGCCTCCATTCTATCTACATCTTCAAAAATTTAAATGCAATGTCAATCGCCATCTTCTGTTTTCCTGAGACCTGTTCTTTTGTTGTCCTTTCTCCTTACTAAAATCTTCTTATTCTCTTTTCACTCCCAAGTAACTCTGTGTGTCTTTATGACATTATTGCTTTTGGTAAAATGATTAAAAAACCTTAACATGTATTGTAATAACTACAGGCATTTACTATCTTAGTCTGGCTCAAGGCCAACACATGTAAAGCAGCCAGCAAGGATTAAACTTCTGATGCAGTAGTAGTGGTCTGATGAATTAGCTCACTAACCATTAACCTACAATGTGACATCTGAAGACATTAATTGTTTAACTTGTGTTGAGTGAGTATTAAACTATCTATATAGTCATAATGGTCTGATTAGCTTGCTTTCTTAACATTACTTTATTTAGATCTGTCTTTATCCTACACTTTTCATTTAGTCATTAAGTAGTCGCCAAATTCAAATGATCTGTTTTGATTTATTACTTTTTTCCATTTCTCTAAAGCCATAATCCTTTAGAAAGATTAGACAATGGTGAGTATTTGTAGGATTAAAGATCTGTCAAATCATAAAAGAGGCCATAACCTTGCATTAAAGATGAGTTGCTTCAGCAATAAAGTTACTCCCATTTGTTGATCTATGAAATTATAAACTGGACAATACCTTTGAAACAGCAGAACTAAAGTCATGTTATCATATATAACACATTCTTGTTAAATAAGATGATATGCAGCTTAAAAGAAAGTAGCTAAAAGGAATTTCACTGTTATGAAATATTGCAATATTAATTTTAAACAAAGACACAGTGGAAGCATTAAAATTTCTTGGCCTGATTAAAAAGGAGATCCAGAGGTGGATAATGCAATATAATTGGCCCAGTTCTGGCATCTCGTCTACAGTCGCTCTCCCACAGATGCGTCGTCGCCTCTCTCTGTCTTTTTTACAAATACGTTCATGGTAATTGCTCCAAGGAGCTGCATTCACTGGTTTCGAGACTTCGTGAATTCAAGCACCCTACGAGGCTGGCATCCCGCTCTCACCCTTTCACTGTTGAAACTATTAAATGTAGCCATCTCTTCTACTTCAATAGCTTCATATCTTGCACCTCTCGCCTGTGGAACTCCCTTCCCTATTCCAGTTTCTCTGAGAGCTATAATCTCCAACTATTCAAATGTAGTGTCAATCGACATCTCCAGTTGCCTGGATCTATCCACTATCCTTCTCCTCATCCTTTCCTCTATCACTTCTATCTGATCTTGCTCCAAATCTTCTGTAACCCCTTGCGTCCTAGTGGCTTCCCGTCTTGCTTGGGGTGAAATGCTTAAAAAAAAATAAATAAATAAAAAACTGATGTGCGGTTATTTGGTCAGATTTTGGAAGTGGGTCACACCGAAAAATTTGAGTCCATCCTTCAAATCTACAAATCTATCAATCATTCTTGCTATGAATACTGTTGCCATATATGGTCTGGTGCCCCTGCTGTTCATCTCAAGGTTCTCGACAAAATCCAAAGATGGATACACAATATGATACGTCTTGACCTGGCATCACGACTCCAGTTACTTTCTCACAGACGTAATGTGGCGTCCCTCTGTCTTTTCTACATGGCAATTGCTCTGGTGAGCTATTTTTACTGGTGCAATTAGATTGGCATCTCAGTTCCACCTTTTTACTGTCAAAACAGTTAAATGTAACCACTTCTTCTACTCCAACAGCTTCTTTTCTCACACTTCCCGACATTGAAACTTCCTCCCTCTTACTTGCTTCTCTGATATTTATAATCTTCAAAGACTTAAATGCAATGTCAATCGGCATCTTATGATGCATTGATCTTGATCCCCGTCTTTTGGTTTATCCTTTCCTCAAACATCCCTCTTACTTTCACTCTCTGTAACAACTTGCATGCTAGTGGCATACCCACCTTGCTTGGGTTGAAATGCTTAAAAAATCTTGTACATACACACATGCACATACACATACATTTATACATATATATATGTGTGTGTGTGTGTGTGTAAAAGTGGACATTGAGGTCAATACCTAGGGTAACAGTCTGTTTCATGCTTAGAAACAATCTTCACACCTGAAGATTGCATTTAAGCCCTAAAAGGTAAGACAAAAAAAAATTCTGAACAAAGAAAGAAAAAAGAAAAGGAAAAAAGATCAAAAGGCAAATACCTACCTACATGGTAAATTAAAATGCTCAGTGCCTATACAAACTAGCCAGAGTAAAAAATGCATCACAACAGCAATACATAATGAAGGACAGCTTGAGTCACAACTCAAGTTTCACACTCTTGCAATCTTCTGGCAACCAAAATTTTGTTATATGTATGAAAATTAATGACAAATCAGAAAAAAAATTTTTCCATGACACATTTCATCCTTTAGAACTTCATCATATTAAATTAAGATTTATGTTGAAGTAACTACATTTTTCACACAGATATATATATACACACACACACACCTGGTCAAAATCATAAGACCAGATACAAAAGGATTAAAAAATATAAAATACTGTTACTTTAATCAAAATATATTTGCAAAACATTTACATTCAATTAGAAAATGTAGTTTATCAACAAACAAGTGAACATTTTAAGCTTTTAATTGATATATAAGTAAATGGTCTGTTTATAATAAATAATAGCAACTACATTTACTGGCCTGAATAACCAAGAAATTTCTATAGCTAAATGGTATAGCACATCAGGCCAAATGACAGTTCCATGTAGGATACAGATTCAGTTACTGCGGTCAGTAAAATATATACCATATATACTCATGTATAAAATGTATGAAGTCAAAATTGTGTGTATATATGTATTATGTGCAATGTGTGTATGTATATATTGTGTTTAATGATTGTGTGCATATGTATATATATATATATATATATATATTGCATGTAATGAAAGACAAAATTGTTTGTGTATATATATATATATATATATAAATATAAAAGTGAACATAGAAGTCAACACTTAGAGGTGACAGTCTGTTTCATGCTATATGTAATCGTCAGGCCACATATGCTGTTATTTTTCTCGGCTATTTATATATATATACGGGTCAGTGGTGCATTGTGGGTATTCTATTATGGCGGTTATTTTACCGGAAGTCGTTTGTTTATTTATTTGGGTCAAATTATATTGCTTGTTTTTATTTTCTATTTTTTATTTTTTTGTTTCTTATTTTATTTATTTATTTATTATCGTAGTAAAAATTTTGTCCTAATCTTTGTTGTTATTATCACTGGATCACCTTCTGTCTGAATTTCTGGGATATGGTTAACATTATTTATATTATTTACACTTGGATTAATGTCCTCATCTTTTTGTTATCATGACCCGATTGTTATCTATCTGAATTTCTGGGATGTGATGTCATCATTATTTACATTATTTACACTTGGACTAATGTCCTCAACTTTGTTGTTATTATCACACAATTTCTATCTATCTGAAGTTTTGGGATGTGACATTATCATTATTAACATTATTTATACTTGAACTAATATCTTCATCTTTGCTGTTTTTATCCTCTGATCACCTTCTATCATAATTTCTGGGATGTGACATTATCATTATCTGCATTATTTGCATTTGAATTATCATCCTCATCTTTGTTGTTATTCTCACAATGTTTCAGCTATTGTGCACTCTGGCCTTCATCAGGTGTTAGCCAATCAGAATAACCTTCAGGGAATTTTGTACTGTACACTTTATATATTCTACAGGGTTAAATCTTTTTCATTCTGTTGCCTATATCTTGACATATCTAAACTTGTCCTTTATTTAGCATTGCTCAGTTATTTCTTGCCTTGTTGCAATTAAATCTAATTCTGTACTACCTGACCTAGGGATTGAACTTGCTTTGACCAAATTCCCAAGCCCATGTTTTAATCCACTTGGCTATTGTCCCATGGGTTACCTGGATTGATAGACACCTGAAGAAGGCCAAATGGATTAAACATGATAACAAAGATGAAGATTATAGTCTAAGTGTAAATAATGTAAATGTCTGGATATAATATACTTTTTTTTTATTTTTAATCAATTCATCCCAAGCAAAGCGATAATGCCACTAGGACACAAGGGGATACTGGGAGTGAAATAGAAAACCCAATCCTAAACAGGCAACAAAGCATAGGGATGAACCTCTACTCTTGTTCAAAAGTGAACTGGATGATAGGCAAACCTATCTACTCCTGTTGAAGGAAAAAATAATAAAACAAATAAAAATTTAAAAAAATAAATAGTAAATAAAATTTCAGAGTTTAGGTAGAGACTTTTGAAGTAGAGAGTTGAACTAGACTTTAGAAGGAACTGGAAACCCTAAACTGAACAAGAGATAATAATAATAGTAATAATAATAATAATAATATGTCAAAAACAATTTTTCTTTGAAACTATCAAAACTGCTTTGATATGCAATAGTGAAACAATAAGTCTATAGCCTGACACAGTTATAAGATCAATTTTGATGTAAATTTTTCACTGTATTAGGTTCAGTCTGTTATTAATGAAGAAGCATTAAGTTAAGTGCATTAACAAGTAAGGAGATTATATTTAAAAATAAATGTTTCTTGAGTAATATCAATGTTTTTTTTATCATAAGCTTTTAGAATCATTGATTTGCCTACATAATGTATATATTTTTATGAAACAGCTGTTTAAATAATTTGTGATATCTCTGGTAGGATTTATGAAACAAATACAGCAAAATAAAAATTTTACTTCCCTGTTTACTGACACAGTAGCACTTGTTTTAATGGAAGAAAACATGAAAAAATAATTAGTTATATTTTAGCATTAAATGTTATATATATCTATATCTATCTAAATATATATATATATATATATATATATATATATATATATAAATTCATGAATCATTCATACAAAAAACAAATATAGAGGTTAATGATTTAAATGGCGAGAATACATCGTCGCAAACAATATAAATAAGATACATCAACCCCGAACCTGTATATGAATGATATGATCTCCATTTATAAATTCCAGTTGCATAAGATCTTTTTAATTTTTTACAAGCTTTTGTCTGTTCCTACAGATATCATCAGGTATGGAAGTAGATTTTGTTCTTGTTTTTACTTCTCAGTAATAAGAGGACAACGAAAATAGAGATTTAATCCGAAAAATGCTATGAGAAATGTGTTATTGTTTTGGAAAGTGCGGTCGCAACACTGAATTTGAATTTAAATTTTAAGGTTGTGCGTTTTTGTACGAATATAGCAATACGAGAATTCTTTTTTACTGGTAGATTTTCCGTGAATATGGCATGAACTATATTGTTCAATAATTACAGTAATGTCAGACTTATTATCCGAGAGTTGCACGTTGGATCAGTTATAAACAGGGATCATATCATTCATATACAGGTTCAGGGTTGATGTATCTTATTTATATTGTTTGCGACGATGTATTCTCGCCATTTAAATCATTAACCTCTATATTTGTTTTTTGTATGAATGATTCATGAATTTATAAATTATAATTGCACCTTTTAATTGAAATATATATATATATTTTGGGGTAAAATGTATGCCAAAGTGTAAAAAGTTTTCTTGTGATGTATTCCATACTTTTGGTGGTCATTTTTTATGGTGAAATTGTGGTCAGTCTCATTATGGTTTTACAATACAATGCATCAAATGTGTTGGTTGCCTACCATAATGAGAATTACCACAATTTTTAAATTTATTTTTATAGTTTCATCAACAAATAAATATATAAAAAAATAATAATAATAATAATAAAAAGAAACAATAACAGATTAGTCCATTATTTGTGAGTTATTGGCAGGAGATATTATTCTATCTTCCTTTTTTTCTAATCAAATCCCCATTTTACGAACATTTCGCTTAATAATAATTTAAGAACAATTCAGCAGATGATGTTATTTTATTTATTGCAACTGTTTTTTGGCAATTGTCTTACTTAGGTTCTGTCATTCGATACCGTGCATTTGAAAAATGGTGAAATTATCATGATCTCCATATCTGCTCATCCTTTTGACTGAGATCAAAATGTAATATCTGTTCTCATCATCTGATTGATTCTCTCTCACTCTAAACTTCTATCTTCCCTTTTTTTTTTTCATTTTCTCACTGAAACCAAATAATGTCTTTTCCACTCTTTCCACATGTAGAATAACTCATTATTTATAAGGTATTGGTTGGGTGTAATGACGTGCAAACTAACAAATGGAGGGAAGAGCAGAATTATAATAGGATAGTAGTTGTAATAATAATACTAAACTAAATGACTAAGATGGGATAAAGCTAGTAATAAGATGAAAATAGTAACCCTCAGTTCTTTATAGTCATTCTCTGTCTTTCCACTAAGTCAAGTGTATATTCCTTTATAATTACTGTCAATCTTTATAGGCACTGAGAGATTAACTTTCACTATAATATTTAAACTTGTTCAATATTCTTGAGCAATTGAGCAGCTAATCAGTTAGCTCTTGATAATTAGAAACTTCTAATAATAAGTAGATTTTTGTTCAATAAAAAATGATCTTTGGTAAGAAAAAGATTCTCTTCTAAATAACAATTCTATCTCAAAATGGTAAAGTCTCTGAAAGTAAAATTTGCATAAAAAAATGAAAACCTGTCAAATTCTTCAATTTCTTTTAATAGCAGTGTAACAAAATTAATATATATATATATATATATATATATATATATATATATATATATATATATATATATATATATATGTATATATATATATATATTAGGTTGGTGCAAAAATAATTTCGTTTTCTAACATATGTTACTATGTGAGAAAACGAAATTATTTTTGCACCAACCTAATATATATATATATATATATATAACAAATACAAGTTTGGTATAAATGGAATAAAATTCAAGTAACCAAATACACTAATTTTTTAAAAAGTGCACAATACAAAGTAGAGCAAATAATAATTATTTAAATATTATAACATAAGTATGTTATAACATCAATACAAAAATAGCCATTTTGTTTCAACACTTCTGCTTTCTTGTCAAGTGATAGTGTTGATTGTAAAATAAGATTATTTTATTTTACATTCAACACCATCCCTTCATAAGACATGAGAAGTGTTGAAACAAAATGGCTATTTTTGTAGTGATGTTAAACATACTTATAATTTTTAAATAAATATATATATATATATATATATATATATATATATATATATATTTATTTATTTATTATATTATATATATTTATTATATTATATATATATATATGTATATATATATATATATATATATATATATATATATATGTATATATATATATATATATAATATAAAAGGCTCAAACTAATATTCCATGGTTATAATCTATTACATTGTAGGTCTGATGAATTAGATCATGATTACAATTATAACCATGGAATATTAGTGTTTCAGCCTTTTATATTATATATATATATTTATATATATATATATATATATATATAATATATATTCATATATATTGACCACTAATATTATGTATGTATCTATCTATATATCTATATATCTATATCTATATATATATATATATATATATATATATATATATATATATATATATATGTATATATATATATATTTATTTATTTATTTAAAAATATGATTCCAACATGCTACATAAGAGTTCTCATGTTTCAAAACAAGAGCTGAAAACTTCAATATAATTATTTGAATTAAATTGAATTAAAGTAAGCTCTGTTCCATCTTCAAGCGAAATTTTTTTGAGAAACTTGAAGATGGAACATAGCTTACTTTAATTCAATTTAATTCAAATAATTATATTGAAGTTTTTGGCTCTTGTTTTGAAACATGAGAACTCTTATGTAGCGTGTTGTTATCATATTTTTAAATAAATAATTATATTTATGCTCTACTTTTGTATTGAGCACTATTTTTTTAAAATAATAACAAAAATACTAAAGAACTTTGGATTATTTACCTAACCAGTTCTTTCCTATTTTCTATATATTTTCACACACACACACACACACACACACACACATATATATATATATATATATATATATATATATATATATATATATATTTTAAAATATCTGGAAATTTTTTGGGAAAATGTAAGCATAGACCTTTCTCGATCTCATGGTCTCTATTCTAATGTCATGTCTCTTTCTTTTCACTCAATCCATAATAGCTTTTTTTAAATGAAGGACTATGTCTCAAGATATAAATCTATTACATTTCCCTCTCTAGGAGTAATCTGTCTTCAGCTCATATAAACAAAATCTGAGATTAATATGATAATAATTATTTTTTTGTTTCTCTTTTGCTCTTCCATAAAGGACAATGATATACGTTAGAATTAGAAAAACGAAATCAAACTAAAGTAATAAATTATTTCCATTTTCTCATACACATGTATTTCTTGTGTGTATATGTGTCTGTATGCATGCTAGTGTGTGTGTTCCTGTGTCTGTGTGAGTTTCTGTGTGTCTGTGTATATGTGTGAGTTTGTGTTTGAATCTGTGTGCATGTATTTGACTGTGTGCGTCTATGCATGCTTGTGTGTATGTGAATTAGTGTGTCTATGTGTTTGTGTGTGAGCTGTATAAGTGTGTGTCTGTTCACGAACAAATCAGTACTTGTAGGTGTCTAGCAGCAGAGTTGGGATGAGGGTACATTTATTTTTTTGATGAAATTTTGCGAATCCCCACCAAGCTTATTAAATCCACTCCTTTTATTAATTGTGTGCTTTTTGACCCTTTAAATAATTTCCCAATCCATCTTTTTTAAGAGCTGCTTGTTTAGTCCATGATGAGAGAAACTCCACCTCCCACTGAATTATTAAGACACCTCCCTCCCCATCATTTATTAGGTTCCTAAAGTAATTTCCCTTCTGTAGCCTTAAGTATTTTTTATAGATATGAAAGTACAAAATCTTCAGTCCATCTTCAGGCTTTTCATAACCACTTCTCTTCTTCTGTACAGATGCCACTTAATCAGACTTGGAGAGATTTAATATTTGATTAGTAAACAAGAAATATTGGATCTATTAATATTCTAATATTTGATTATATCATCCTCAGAATGTTATCTGCTTTGTTTTAAAGCAGTTTGATGTACATGATTTTATCATTCTTACAATTGTTGCAGGTCATCATTACTGTTTTCTTATAATTAGATCTCAGAAAATAAAATTAATGAACAAAATCAAAATGTACCCTCTTACCATTTTCTGGTATCCATTGATTGGCTAACATGAGATATCTGTTGACACCTGAAGATGACTCGAGGGTATGGCTGAAATACTGTTTCTATAATAACACATTTAATAATCAAAATAAGAATAATATCTTGAATAAATTAAAATTATATTGACAATTTCTCATCTCAACGAAAAAATACAAAATTTAAAAAGATAGAAAACACTCACTTTTTTAAAGGACATTTGTGCATTTTAGAATTGAAAAAAAGCTAAGGAAATGCCAAATAGAACATCTATCTTTTCTTATACATATGTATACTCTGTGTGTGCATATTTGTGTCCATGCACAAATTAGCGCTTTTAGTAATATATTGTCCTAACCAGTTCTGTATAACCTTACTGGTTATATGTTGCTTTTTTTTTTTTGTTAGGGTTTAGTTGTTTGCTTTCAGGGTTCATATTTTTCCATAAGCCTCCATTCCAAAACCCATTAATTCTTGTTCTGGAATCAGATGCTGTCTATATCAGAATGTATCTCTGTCTTTCCACACCCACATGATTCACCTTTTCCGAACCTGGGATTATGGATATCCATTATAGAGATAATCCCACAGGAAACTGATTCATAAGTAAATTGCATGCATTTTGAGTTTCTAGTGATACAGATATGTTTAGTAGAGAATTACTTTCCCCTGGCAATATTTGATGCTAGATTATATTACTTGTAATATGTCTCAGTGAGTTGTCATATATATATATATATATATATATATATATATATATATATATATATATTAATGTAGTGGCTTAACTTTGGTCAAATAGATAGACAAAATTATTAGAACTTTCATTTTGTCCCAGATTCTTGTTTTTTTTTCTCTGACCAATGCACTTGTTCATAATTTATTTTTATTTTTAAATAATATTAGGTTGGTGCAAAAATAATGACATAATAATGTCATTTTTTGACGTTAAAAAATACGTCAAAAAACGACATTATTACATCATTATTTTTGCACCAACCTAATACTTTGATTTGTAATCTCTGATCATTCATAAAAAATTGTATAAGCTTGTTAGATAAATAAAAGTAACAGAAACTGATTGTTATAATCATTGCTCTAAGAGAAAATATTACTCTTGTTTTCTTTCTAGAGACCAATATGCCAACAGTGGTGGTGGTGGTGGTGGATTTGGTGCTGATGACGTAGGTATTCATAGTTGATATAAGAAGGATCTTGAACAAAAAATCAACATTCGTTACAAGTGTTTCAAGGAGTAAGACTCAAAATAAACCTTTCCAAAATATAAACTATTAGGTTGGTGCAATAATAATGATGTAATAATGTCGTTTTTTTACGTATTTTTTAACGTCAAAAAACGACATTATTACGTCATTATTTTTGCACCAACCTAATATAATCTAGAATTAGAATAAGAAAATAATAACACATATTCTGAATCCATCATAAAAATTAAGAACATGGATTTAATACATTCTAAATAATTCCAAATCCCTCAGTGTGGGAATCGGTTACAAGAAATTGGTAGTTTGATCTGTAAAATGATGATACCTTCCTTTCGTGTATGGATCAGTTATAACAAATTTAATATGGAAAATAAATTGAAAACAGAATACAAGGTGTAAGGGGTATATTTACCAAACATCATATGATGTTACAAAATATTAACCTAACCATATCCTTAAATAGCCTTGTCTGATCAAGACATTCGTATGAATGTTATGCATAGTGCTAAAGCCATTCAGAAATATCTAAACTGTCAGCTGTATACAACTGCTTTCTAAGATCAATTGTTAAAAAAATAGCTTTGAGCGAGTGAAGTCTGTGAATCTTGGCGAAGACCACTATTCTTCGGAATAGCGATATAGAATCACAAGGAAAGAACTGTACCAAATAACAGAAAACACATCATTTGAAGACTTTCAACAGCAGCAACAACTAAAATGAATAGTGCATGTAACTCAAAGAGATTAGTAATATAATCAAGATTCTACACTACATCAAATAAAAGGTTAGGAAGGAAACCCCTATAACAATAACTATTAAATCCTATTAATATTACATTCTTGTCACAAACAGAAACATCATGAAACATAGTTTTCAAAAACAATGCAAAGAAGGAAGATATATTCATTGTTATTTGTAACTGTAACACTTTTATGCAATGAAAAATCTTTTTTCTACTATTTGCCGACTAGTACAGTTTATTGTTTTTTTATATATAAATTTTAAATGCTGTGTATAATTTATAGCTCTGATGTTTCCCAAAACATATCTGTGGAACTGGCATTTGAATTATAGAGAGTAAGTCAGAAATAAAATTAAAAACAGTTTTGGACACAGCTTGAGCTTCTAAAAATATACTGAAACTAACTTCTGCTTTCTAATAAACAAATTTCTGTATTATAATAGTTATATATTTGTATTAAATATTAACTTTAAGAAACAAAAATACCTATCACAATAATAAATTTAAAGCAGGTATATACAAAATAAATAGTCACAATTGCTCTTCACTATACATTAGGGAAACTTGCAGAAATTTAAAAATACATATCTTATACACAACAATTTATCAAATGTATTAGTTATACATAGAAATAAATTCAATCACAACTTTGATTTAAAGAATGTCACACTTATTAAAAGAGAAAGTAACTTAATTAGATGGAAAATTCTTGATAGTGCAGCTATTGAATTTTATAACAATATAAATTTGCACCCTGGATTTTTTCCAATACCTCCATTCCTGAAAGAATTACCTCTATCCAAAGCCAACATACATAACTATAAAAATGTTAGAAAATTAAAGAAAACAGTTAAATCCATAACCTCCTGATATTTAAAAAATATTATATTACATAAATTTATTCCATACTAAAATTACTTTAAAAAAATTCAACATCATTTCCTCACTTTTGTTTATTAGACATTAAATTATATCACTTAGCATCCTCCATAATTTATTTAGGCTTTTCAGTTAACTTGAATATTTATGAGCATCTCTTAAATTTAAAAATTTAAAAAAACTAACTTTACTTTTGCTGCAAAATAAAATTCTCACATCTATCAGAGGATGAAATGCGTTGGATGAGATAAATTTTCCTTTTGTCTTTGTTCATTAACTTCCATAATCAATACATTTTTCAGTAGAAAAACATATGGGACTTGACAACAAAATATGTGTCCACATTATTAAAGCTTTCAATGAAGTTTCTACATTAAGCATTTCACTAGAAGTTAAAATGTAAAGTATTTTATATATCATTATGACACTGGGGATGTGCAAGTAGTGTTATGGTTAACAACTTGGAAAGAGAAATCAGCAATGAGAGTTCCGTTTCTGGCCAAGTTTGTTACATTCACATAAATACTCTTGGGAAAGGCGTGAATCTACCTCTTTCAGCTCTAGCTATGGGTTAAATAGCAGGACAGATTGGATTTTCTTGCTTTGAGGTGGTAAAAGAAAACCTCTGAATTCAAAATGAGCCTCATGTGGGATGGGCTTTGTCAGGCTATCTTGCCCTAGATACACTACTATTGGATACTGGAGATAAATATAATTATTAATTAATATATATGTGCATTACAAAGGAGATGGGTATAGTGTGGGAAAGCAGGCATTAAAATCAAGTTACCAACAAATCCATATATATTCTTCCAAATCTGTTATTTTCTTATGTCATTGCAGCAAGATTTTAATTATAAATTCATGAATAATAAAATTACTAGACATTATATTAAATTCTTTCTTGGTTCTATTTATCAACTTTATCAAGTTGTATATTTTGTTGTGTTTTGTTTCAAAAATAACATTTTTTTAAAAACAAATTTATACAGATATATATGGGAGAATATAAATTTCTGTATATCAGAACAATATCAGGAAACTGAAAGACAAAATGGAAAAAATCCTATTTAACGCATTTTTTCTTTTAAGTAAAAGTCACAAAAATACATAGGTGAGACTTCAAGGAATTTAAATAAAAGATTATATGAACACAAAGATCTTTTGTAAAATGATGCACTCAGTGTATAAGTCATTCATCATCATGAATCTGATTATGACTTAAAATATGTTGCGTTAATTAAAAGAGAAAGTAATTTGCTAAGGTGAAAATGTATAGAAAGTGCATTGATTTCTGAGTTTTCCCACATGAATTTGTATTCAGGTCTTTATAAGATTTCGCGTTTACCAACAAATCTTTTGTTGTTACAGTGTGGGATATTTAAAAATAATAACATAAGCAAAAACAAGTGTTGGGAAATAGAATTAAATTGACTAAGCTGTTGTGTCTAGAAAGGTCAAATGCCAGAAAATCTAGCATCCTCAACCTTTCCTCTTAGTGCATAATTATAACTAACATCTCTATCCCCCCTCTTCCTACATATATACAGGGCGCAATGGATAAATTGTCGCCTTTTTATATTTTTAATTTCATGCATGTGTGTTGTTCATTTTTGATTTTGTCAACTACACAGAATAGTAAGATCAGTTGGGTGCCATCTGTGTGAAAAAGAGCACCATGATGCAATTCACTCTGCCAGAAACAGCATGCTGTACTGCTTAGCATTCATGCTGGTAGCTCCCATATGAACCTCTCAGAGTCTTTGGGTATCAATCGGAAGACATTGCAGAGAATTCAGAAAGAGTTGGACGAGTCTAATGGTGATGACGAAGGCATGGCAACCCAGGAAACTCTCTCTGAACGTTCTGATGAGAAAAGAACTCCCGAATTTGTTGGTGAGGGCATCAGACTACATCAAGTGCCCTGAGGAGATAGTGCTGCCCTGTGTCAAGAGGGTGGCTGTTGGAAGACCCTATATCTGGCAACAGGAGTCTGCATGCCACACAAGCAGCAGAGCCCAGTGATCACTATTAGACAATTTCTGCAACCACATCATTCCTTATATCTGGCCACCCAACTCCCCAGACTGCAAGCCACTTGATTATATATGTGGGGGCACAGTTGAGTGAGAGACCAATAAAATTCATTGTAACACCAAAGATGAAACCAGGATTATGTCAGCATTCATCAACTTAAACAAGGAGACTGTCCAGAAGTGTTTCAGGAGATTCTGAAGTTGTCTGGAGGCTGTGGTGGAAGCCAATGGCAATTTTATTGAATAAATTTATTCTTTAGTATTTCAAGATATTTTAGTGTAATTTTGGTAAATATATCTGTTAAAATGAGATGTCAATGTTATTTTCATTTTTGTGTAATTTAGATGACAATTTGCACCCTGCATAATTCCATCAATAAGAACATTACTTTAGTCAGATGAAGTGCTTTTAAAATGTAGAACATGTTACATAGAATGTTTTAAGATTTGTCATTCTATTATCTAATAAGTACATATATCAGGTGGGTGCCTAAAATTTATTAGCCCAATCCAATTCCCCAAATCTGATGAAATGGCAAAACATCAGAATTTTTTTGAAAAGGTTTCTTGGTTGGGTTGGGAACATTGAAGCATCCCCTCATATATATTTAAGTTTGTGAGAGACTTTATGAAACTGTATAGAATCAATTATGATGTTGAACTGGTATACAAACATGATTTTTTTTTTTGTATAAAAATATTAATAAATAAATAGATAGAAAGTAATATATGAGGCTTATTAATATTGGAGAATCTTTGTTACATTCACTTACATGCAAATAAGAATTGGACTGACAATGATTTGGAAAAGTACTTTATTAACTACTGCATTTCACTGTGTAATCATAGATAGATAGATAGATAGATAGATGGACAGAGAAATCTAAACACACACACTCACACACACACATATATATATTCAACATATGAGGGTCAAGTAACTCAGTTCCTAGGAAGTGACAGCCAGACACCTGCACATGATTTGATTATAGGGGTGAAGTCTTTTTGAAGAGCCAAATACAGAGACCTGGTACACCACATGCCACAAGGTCCCCATAGGACCTGCCACTGGTTTTGAATTCAAAGTTGTCCTTCTCCTAGACCAGTTACCACCCAAGGCTATAGAACTCAGTCTGTTCTGCTATTTACCCATATATATGTGTGTGTGCATGTGTATATATATATATATATATATATATGAGAGAAACAGAACTAAACTTAGATAGATAGATAGATAGATAGATAGATAGATAGATAGATAGGTAGGTAGGTAGGTAGGTAGATAGATAGATAGATAGATAGATAGATAGATAGATAGATAGATAGATAGGTAGGTAGGTAGGTAGGTAGGTAGGTAGATAGATAGATTGAAACTAACAGAGAGTGGGAGTGACAGAAACCAAGATAGAACCAAACACACACAGATAGAGAGTGGGAGGAGACTGAAATAGACAGATGGCTAATGAATACACTTTGATAGATAATTTACTTCATGTAAATGCCATGAGAAATGTTCAGAATTGTACTGCATAACTCAGATGAACAAAATGGCTAAAGAAAAGAATAAAAAATTGTAAGACTAATTAGGAAGAGTGTGAACATATTACATCCAGACAAAGGCAAATTGCTTAGGACAAAGAAATATTAATGAAAAAATAAAAATGAAAATAGATATAGCTGAATTGGAGAATAGAGAGTAACATAAGTATATAAGTGAACAAAATGCAAAAGTAGATGAAATAAATATATAAACATAATGATCCTTTAATTTTTTTTAATTGCATGAATATATTGACTGTGAGGAGAAGGAATATTTTATCACATCCAAGACAAGGAAAACCAGTCTAAGGAAAAAAAAGTTGATAGAAAGTAGAAAGATTATAAATATACTAGTGGGTTACCTGTAACATGATGGTGTTTTATTATTAGAAATATACTTTTGTCATAGTGTATAATATCAGATTTGGTCATCCATACTTCAGTTCTCCCATGTGATGTCACATGATGGTGTTTTATTATTAGAAATATACTTTCGCATATCCAAGAGCAGAAAAAAAGGAAAAAGAAAACACTCTTCTTTCATAATGCTCATTCAGTAACCCTCTACCTTCAGTGGCTCTTGAACCTTGTATTATCTGAACTTTAGTAACAAAAAAATAAAGATCATAATAAAAATTATGACGATCAGTCTTATTTACCAAAACTTGTCAGCGTTCTCTCAAAGCTTTAAGACTTTGGAAAATGAGTGACAAAGAATCATTTTGTGACTATTTCAGATTTACCAATACCTGCTGTCATTCAAGAGATGACAAGTTGTATATATCTAGCTGCTATCATTGCTAGCAGCAGACAGCATATTTAAAAAGATCTCTTTTTCTTTAGTCAAAGGGAAAAAATAGAGTTCTTGTAAGCTTCTACTGATCATGTCTTTAGTTAATATCAAGAACTCTGTTTTCTCTGCTTATCTGAGATGAATACATCAGACATTGTACAATTTTTGAGGAGGTACTGAAAAGTTGTTACCTCAGCCAAGACACCACCCCCAAAAAATTCAATATTAACTATTTGGTCAAATGGTCAAATTTTTGGAAATGGATCAGGTTCGAAATTTTTTAGCACCCTTGCATATCATGTTCTATACTGTTATATGATTCATTAGGAGGAGAGGAAAAGGAGGAGGAGGAAGAAGAAGAAAAAGAAGAAGAAGAAATAACAAATAACAACAACAATAATAATTCTGTGTGACATGTCCCTTCAGGACATGTTTTATGCTTTATTGGTAACAAACTTTTCTTCTTCCATGTACCATCCCTTCAGAATGTGGGCTATCATGGCTCTCCACAACTTCCTGTACTTTGTAGATCTTAGCAAAATTTGCTTTTTACTATTCTTTTCATCTCCTGACCTGACATCCATTTGCACAAGCTTGTTAGGTAGGTTACTCACTGTTTCTCTCTGACCTTCTTGCCTTCAATATGTCCTGTGAGTGTCAAATTCTTTAAACCCCCTTTCCTCATCATATTTCCCACAAATTTCACCTCCCTTACTCATTCTGAGTATAAGTGCCCTTTTTTTCCCATTTTCCTTAAAACATTTCTCCCATGCTCCATCCACACTAGTCTCAGCAGCCTTCTGTAGAACATTTCTATTCCTTCAAGCCTTCTCTTCATCTGTGAGGATCCATTATAATCCAATTTTTCAATAAAAAAACTTATTTCAAGACAATTCTTGTGTTATTTAAAATACTATTTTTCCTGTATTGTCAAAAACAATGGCAATACATAAGTAATTTACCAAATGCATTGTACTTATAAAATATTAAAAATTCATGTTTTGTCATTGATAGCAGCTCAAAATGAGAAATCAGAGAGCTGATTTAATCTTCTAATTGGGTTTGTTACATTCACTTACATGCAAATACTTTTGGGAAAGGTATGAATCCATCTCTGATCCCTAGCTATGGGTTAAATAGTAGGACTTGTATCTGGGAAAACCATTATTCACAAAAAATTGTTAATGCAATATTCACTCCCAAAAAAGAATTATTCTTAGAATGCAAAATATGTTTTGGCTATAAATAACCCTACAAAGGGTTTATAATCCATAAAATACAAATAAAAAAACTTTGCATTTTCTTGTGTATATTAAAGGATAATGGTAACATTAGCCATTCCCTCATAAGCAAACATTTGACACTCATTCAGTAGCCAAGAGGTCATCACTCAAGTCAAATTTGTGACTGGCTTCTCTGAAGAACACTGAGTGCAAAGTTTATTCTGGCATGATCTCGGGTATGACACATACTAAAATAAAGTTAGTAGTAATGGTGAGGTTAGCTGTTTCCATACAGGAAACATTTGACATTCACTGACCAAATGGTTAGTTGAAATTTATAAAATTTTTCTATTAAAACAGTTTTCAGGAAAATAGTTATCACTCTTTCCAGTAATGAATGTTTCCTTCCTAGCATTTTTTTTTTTTTGAAATATTATGGATCATCAACATCTTGTTTATATCCTTATTTTCTCTTCAAGTCATATGTGCTATCCATTTTAGTTGTTGCTGCTGTTGTTAGTCTTCAAATGATTTTTTTTCTGATTGGAGTCCACAAGATCTGGCAAAGGATATTCCTCTTCAAAACACACAGGATTTGTTCATTTGAAGACATTTTTAATCATTGATAGGAGAAAATGGTTGTATACAGCTGATAGTTTAGACATTTCTGGATGAGTTGGACATCATTCATAACATCCATCTGAGAGTCTAATTCTGATGAGGCTCTTGAATAACATGACTTACATATTTTATGTTAATATTTTGGTTTTGTAGCATTGGACAAAGCTATCTCTAGTGCAAACTATTCTCTATTCAGTTTCCTTATCTTCTAGAATTTATTATAAATGGTCCATGCACCAAAGTATTTGAAATATTTAGAATTTAATTAATTCCACATCCTGAATTTTTATGATGGATTCAGGGTAAGTGCCATCACCACTTTTGTACCAATTCTCGATCATAGTTTCTGTTTGGGAAAGGTTTATCTTGATTCCTACTTCTTACAAGATTAAGAGTAAGATTATAGGGAACCTCAGAAAATATTTTGATGATAGATTAATGATTTTATGAATTTATATGAATAAAAAATTGCTGAAAAAAACGGACATTTTTGCATCAGTCTAACATGACAGAAAACAAAATTTAGCTTAAAGGTATCATAATGTAAAAGGCATCAACATTTTGAAATGAATAATGATGACATCAATTTATAATATAAATGAAAGATATAAATAAATAAAAGATTTTGTTAAAAATTCCTGAAAGTTTTTTACTCATTTCACTCACTCAGTTAAGTGCCATACATAATACACACTTGAGCAACCATGTCTTTTTGCGATTCATGATTGACTAGACAGAAAATTTCCCACAGTAGGTTGCCATTTCTTTTTG
The DNA here is from genome assembly GCA_963932145.1 of Acanthosepion lycidas. Lineage (NCBI taxonomy): Eukaryota > Metazoa > Mollusca > Cephalopoda > Sepiida > Sepiidae > Acanthosepion > Acanthosepion lycidas. The sequence continues at coordinate 66,998,512 of OZ010591.1, forward strand.
TAATAGACTGGTTACCAATCAAGGCTATGGGACTCAGTCTGCCCTGCTATTCAATTAATAGCTGAGGGTTGGGGAGAAGAAATGGATTTGTACCTTTCCCAAGGATATCTCTGAATGTAACAAACCTGAGTGGAATTCAATCTTTGGTCTCCTATTGTTCAAGAACCAAGTTCAAATCTCTTTGCCTTATTTTAGTAGATCATTTTTTTTATACTCACTTACTGCAATCTACTTATTCTTTTAAGCCAATTCATTTCCAAGTTGAAATATATTAAAATATATTTCATATGACTTAGAAACTTTCTACTCAAGAATTTTCAAATTTTCAGTTATGAAACTTAAAACCAAGACAAAATCAACCTTTTGGGGTTTTTTGGTTTATTTGCAATAGAATAAGTTTTTCTTTAATAAAAGTCTTCCACAGATAAGGTATTGAAGAAATAAACAGAATAAAACAAAAACAATTGCCATGACATTTTCTTTTTCAGATAAAAGATAATATCTTATGACAACTTAAAAGAAAAAATGTCATCACGTGCTATAGAAAAAATAAAGATAAGAGATGAAAGAAAATTCAATCCTGAGAGTACATGTAAGAAACAAAGGAAAATTAAAATTTTAAAAAAACATCCTATTATAATTTTGCTTGTCCCTCCTTTTCTTAGTTCACACTACCATTAAGCCCTGCCAATGCTTCATAAATAATGGATTATTCCATTTTGATTGCATAGAAAGAGGGAAAAAGGCACTACTTGATTTCAGTAAAAAAATGAAAGAAATAAAGAATAAAGAAAGTAGGAAAGATAAAAGTGTTTGTCTCCTGTCAATGCCTCATAAATAATGGACTATTCCATTTTGACTGCGTGGAAAGAGGGGAAAAGACACTATTTAGTTTCAGTGAGAAAATGAAAGAAAGAAAGAATAAAGAAAAAAGGGAAGATAGAAGTGTTTAACATCTCCTGCCAATACCTAAATAATACACTATTCCATTTTGATACACACATATCAGAGATGCTACTTAGGTTTAGTGAGAAAAAGAATAAAAGAAAGAAAGAAAAAAAGAAAGAAAGGAAAGAGAGATATGTTTAATGTCTCTTTTAGTGAAATGGAAAAAAAATTGTCAATTTCAAATCTTTTCATTTATACCTTATTACTTCTTTAAATAATTACCTGCATTCATATTTATGATTGTTATTGCAATAATTTGTTAAAGTTCTTAAGCTCAAATATTTTAATGATGTGATAGGGGAATTTCTACAGATATTTTATAAGTCGAAGAACTTGCTATGAGCTTAATCATTAATTTAAGAATTAAGATTCATCAGAATATTAAAATTAGAAAGCTTTCTTTTTAGTGTACTTTATTTGTTCAGATGATTCTTTAAAATGATATGAACATTATCAAAAGTGTAGATTACAGTCAATTTTGGTACATTTTGTAAAATATATTGAAAGTTCTTAAATTGTCAGAATTTGTTAATTGAAGCATTCTCATTATTAATCTTTAAATTCTTTTTCATTCACTTAATTTTTTTAAATCTCAATGTTCAGATCCCTTTTACACTCTATAACAGTTAATTAAGCAGTATGGATTAGAATTAAACTTTTCAACGATAATTAAACTCACATCAATTTGTGAAAGTCCATCTATTCAAAAGAACAATTTATCAATTAAGCTATGAAAGCCAACAAGTAGATGACATTCAACATTTATTCATTGAGATATATTCTTCATTATCCAATATTTACACTATACTATATTGTTTGTTTACACCTAGAAGTCTATGGCCAGAGCATAAAAACAAAAAGGACACTTTACTTATAGTTAGACTCAGGAAGAAAGAGTTGAAATTTTAGGGATACTGAATAAGGAATGAGGGCTTGGAGAATTTGACACTCAACAGAGCAAGAGGATCAGAGGGAAACAGTAACTACCTAACAAGCTTGTATATATTGATAGCAGATCAAGGCATAGGATTGATATTAGTAAGAGATAGAATAGACAGGAGGTTGTAGAGAGCCATGAAAGCCCAAGTCTTGAAGGGATGCAGCACATAAAAAGGTATTTTGAAGCTGTAGAGATGACAGTCGAAATTTCTTTGATAAATCATATTATTTTTTATCATATTACTAAGCTATTCTTTTTTTATAATAAACTTCATATATTGAAAATAAAGAAGTATCTTGTGATAAAGTTTGAACAACCATCTATTTCATGGAAATATTTATGCCTTCTATATTGTTGGAATTCACTAAACTGAAATCCCTGTTGTGCCTTCAGCAATCAGCGTTTTCGAAATTCAAGTTCATCTCAAATTGATTTTTGTTTTATAATGTTAGAAATGTCATCCTGTTCATTATATATATACAATGTCAAATCAATCCCTGATTTTGTAAAGAGTTATCTATAATTTGTTTTTATTTACAAATGTCAAGTTTGAATCTGTGTTTATGTCAGCTTTTTGGGGATTCAAGTTCAGCTCAAAAGGAAAGGCTGGCAACAAAACAAAGCATATTGGGAAACCATGGATACAATACAAGGCATATACATTGTGTATATAAATATCTAGACACTACTCAAATTGACCAGTTCACTTCTAACAAAAGTAGGGAATAATTTTTTTTTATAGATTCAATGTTTTTAAACATTCCTTAAGTCAAAATATTTGTCAGAATTGAATTAATTTTTCTTCTAAATACAATGTCAAATCAATTCCAAATTTTGCAAAGTTATCTATACTTTGAATTTATTTACAAATGTCAATTTTGAATCTGTGCTTATGTCAGTGATAACTGTATACTCCAATGATTTGGGAAAATGGACATCAGTAGTCTGCATTTATCATTGCTGGAATCAGTTTCAAATTGCAAATAAGAATAAAGTACAGATAATTTTTTAAGAAGTCACAGATTGATTTGACACTTTATTTATATTATGAACATGATCCCACTTCTAAAATGGAAAAAAAATCATTACTTTTTATTCTGACAAAAGTTGTGGCTTGAGGAAGGTTTAATGAATGCTAATTTACAAAAATTATCCACCTCACTGCCAAATTTTTCCTAATTTTTTTAGGAGTGGACCACTCAAGGTAAATGATGGAAATTATCTATTGCACATGATTTACTATGAAATTGCATTGCAGATTTTCTTAAATTTATTCGAGATGCCTCTTGGATTGATATTCTTAACCTTCCTATTGAGAATTGTGCCACAGTAATCTTCTTTGGTTAAAGCCAACATCAATGCTTTTGTAACTTCTAAATACCAGGTGAAACGACACTCTTCTTGTTCATACCAGCCTGTTCAGTTGCTATAGCCCACAAGAATCATTTTTTATGGGTGTACCAGCATGATAATTCCAATCGCAAAAGATACCTATTTGTATCTGCTAGTAATAATTGTAAACATGTCCTCAAATAGTCTTTGTTTGCTGATAGTATAAGGCATCATATATGCCTCTAAAAAGTTTGGTTTTTGTAACTGTTGGGGGCTCTGTAATAGTGTCTCAAATAAGAGTAAGTCTCTTCATTCAAGTGGAGGTATTAACATCTTATGCTGATAAAGCAGAATGTTTTGTTTGTAAATTCTCTTCAAATTATACTCTTGACTCATTCCGAGTATCTTTGCCTGACTTTTTTTTTACTTAGAACTAAATTCCTATTGAGTGATATGCATGTAACTCAGTCCATGGTTTCTGCTATCATCTCTAAACTGGATCCTCCTCAAAGCATGTGAACTTGATGTCAAGAAATGTGCTCCTAAATTGGCTCCTGTTCTCTCTAAATTCTAGAATAAATATCTTGCTGCTTTTTTCTTTCCTGCTTGTTGAAATTCCTCTAAGAACTTGTGGTGGATTGTCTGTTCCTTCAGTCAGCCAACTAGCTTTCTACTGCTTTTTGTTAGTGTACTTCTTTCTTTCTTTTCATGTGACATGTCCTTTCAGGGTGTAGACAATCATGGCTCTCCACCTCCCTCTATCCCTTGCAGCTCTTAACAAGCTCCTTCCCACTGCTTCCTCTCCATACCACATTCTGTCATTCACTTGCTGAAGTCTGCATTGTTTTCCTTTGAGTCTCTTTCCCTCTATTTGACATATTAGTATCAGATTCTCCAGGCCCTCCTTCCTCATTATGCATCCCAGAAACTTCAGCTGCCTCTTCCTGATATTAATTATAAGCCTCCTCCTTGTTGGCAAGCTCTCTAAGATCTCATCATTGCTCACATGCTCAGTCCAGGATATCCTTAGCATCCTTCTGTAGAACCACATCTCTGTCGCCTTGAGTCTCTTCCTCATCTTTGAGGAAATCATCGAACATTCACTGCCATAAAGAAGAACAGATGTTACATAACAGTTCAGTATTCTTTCCTCTGTTACCAAAGATATCCTCCTGTTTCATAATACTCTGCCCAGCTTTTGGAATGTGTTTTTGGCCATCCCAATACACATGCAGACCTCAGTGTCACACTTACTGTCCTCTGTCAAGACACTTCCCAGATATTTAAACTTCTGCATCTGCTTGATTCTAGTGTTCCTGACCTTGAAATAGAGACTCTAATTAACTCTGAATTGGTTAAGTATCACACCTCACAAAATCTTCTTTCTTATAAGTAATATGGTTTTTGCTTCTCTAGGTCAACTGCAGATGTGTTAACAATTATTGCTGAAAGAGTTTATCAAGCTTTAGATGAGAATAGCTCAGGCTGTTGTTTTGGATATCTTAAAGGCATTTGACAGTGTTTCATATAACATTCTTGAAAGTTTATGGTATTTCTAGACAAATTTTTGTACAAATTCAATCTTTCTTATCAAATTGTGAAATTAAAATTTGTCTTGAATGGCCACTCTTCTAAATCATTTTGTATTTATTCTGGTGCTTCTTAGGGCTCTATTCTTGGACCTACAGTGTTTCTAATTTCCATCAATGATCTTTCTGATATCATCAATTCAGTATCTATGCTGAGGACACAACTATTTACTCCTGTTTTAATAGTACACCTAATCAGTTTGATATGGTCAAATTGGCAGCTGATCTAAAAATGACATTTAATCTGTCATTAATTGGGGCAAGGAATAGCATGTTAATTTTAATGCTTCCAAAAATAAATTGCTTTCTTTTAATCATCTGAAAGGACATGCTGTGCTTCCATCAACATGGCTGATATTAACCTTCTGGAGAGTGGTTCATTGTGCCTTTTCAAACTAACATTATTCTACTGATCTGAAGTGGAAAAATTATTTTGAATCAATTGCAAGGTCTACTTCTCGGAAAGTTGGTTTACTCTATAGTGTTAGACAATTTTTCTCACCAAAATCTTACATATTTATAAGACTACCATTCATCCTTACTTTGAATATTATTGCCAAATCTGGTCCGGTGTCCCTTGTATATATTTACAGATTCTTGATAAAATCCAAAGAAAGAATTTTCAATGTTATTGGTCCTGATCTGGAATCTCAGCTTCATTCAACTCTGTAGCATAGTTTCTCTGTGCCTTTTCTATAAATCCTTTCATGGTAATTTTCCTGATGAACTTTCCTTGATGGGACCTAGACTTTATGAATTTATGTGTAGTACTAGATTGCTGGCAAGATTTCATCATTTTATAGTTGAAATTGCTAGCTGTAACCATAAGTTCTATGCTAAAAGTTTCTTCTCTTACACTTCTCACTTGTGGAAGTCTCTTCAGGCTTCTTGTTTCCCAGTCAACTTTGATCTTCAAAAATTTAAATGCAATGACAATTGTTATCTTCTATCTTCTTAATGCCTGTTCTTTTATTGTTCTCTCTTCCTTAATAGTAATTTTTTCACCTTATATTCTCTAACACTCAGTAACCAATCACTTTATTGCCTTGCTTAGAGTGATTGAAAAAAATGATTTACAATGAAATTGTATTGTAGAGGATTTACTATAAAAAATAATCTGTTTATGACATACCATGAAAATACATTGCAGATGTAATATAATATTCAAAGGACGATAGACATCAGAATATAACCATATTTACTTATGACTTGATGATCATTAGTCTTGAGTATAGAGTGACAAGCAATCAATCACAAAATTCTGGCTGACCACACTCTGTGAAATGGATGCACTTGGGATTTTCAATCAACCTTTCTCTTTTAATTACTTATCTCTCAATATCTTATTTTATCTATACTTTGTGCTACCAATCTGTTTCATTTGATTCTATTTATTTGCTTATTTTTGTATGAATATTCTCATAAGGGCAGAGAAAGTCACTTCTGTTCATCATGTCTTCAGGAGATGAATTAAATGCTGTGGTTTAAACAAAATCAAGAAAAACTCATGTTTTAACAGTCTTGAATGAAGAATTATTATTTATTGTTCATTTTTAACTAGTATTTCTTTCACCTTATTTAAGTTCTTTTATTTAAACTAGTATTATTAGCTGTAAAATTATTTGAATAACTTAGATGAAGCTTTGTTAATTCTTATTCATTTTTTATGAATATTTCAAATTATTTATCTTGTATTAACTTCTCTTGTGGAATTAGATGTAATAAGTATAACTCGATATGATTTGTCCCCCTTTCATTAATGCCTCTTAATCGTGTTTTCAAATTGATTTCATGCAAAAACAATTGTGTTTTTCCAAAACCACCGCAAAGTAATTTTACGTAGTCCTGTGAAGTTTTGTTGAAATCGGTTGAAAAATGTAAAAAATCCGATCCAATATATAAACATACAGGCACACACTCACACGCAGTCTGCATTTTATAATAAGTAAGATTATGAGAAAACATGGAGTTATTAGCCCTACACCTAAACAATTTTAAATAAAGAGTTGTCCTTTCTTTAGACTAGTTTCCAATCAAAACCAGAGAGCCCAGTTTGCCCTTCTATTTAACTTATAGCTAGAGGATGGAGAGATGGTTTCATACTTTTCCTGAGGTTATTCATGTGAAAACAAAATGCAAATCACCGCAGCTGGAATTTGAACTTATTATACCAATACTATTTTTGATGCCAATAACCAGTACACTATGTGCACATCCATATGACCATTAGAATAAATCAAAGTCATTATCTGTCTATATTTCTGAGATGAGGTATTATTTTACACTATTTACATTATTCGGACTATTGTCATCATCATTGTTGCCATATTTATCACAACGTTTCAGCCATTGTATGCTCCAGCCTTCTTCAGGTGGTTGGAATGTTGAATTGAACCCTTTATTTTGCTCACTGAGGTAGACTTAAGGATACATGGCACAGTGGATAAAGGCATTGGTTAAATCCAGTGACAGGACTGAAAGAGGTGTGAGTTCAAAACCTGGTTAAGGCAGTGGAGAACTTGGAGAGGGGAATTAACAGGAGATAACTGATAACTGACATCCAGGTGGTTGGAATGTTCTAGTTCCATGTGCCATGTCTAAACATGGCATGCAGAACTAGAACAGTCTAACCCAGCAAGCGAAATAAAGGGTTCAGTTCGACATTCCAACCACCTGAAGAAGGTCGGAGCATATAACGGCCAAAATGTGATAAATATGGCAACAAAGATGAGGACACTAGTCCAAATAATGTAAATAGTGTAAATCAATATCATTGCTTAATGATTTCTGCTTACATGATCTTCTTTCTTCTTTTTATCTACTATGCCCCTATTGGGTGATCATGACTCTCCCCAACTTTCTGTCCCTTGTAAGCTCAAAGCAGCTTTTTTTATACTGTTTTTGACTCTTCAATATGTCTTGTAAGTGTTAAATTCTCCAAGCTTCTTTTCCTCATTATTTATCCTAGAAATTTCAACTGTCTTTTTCTGATAAGTATAAGTGTTGTTTTGGTTCACATTTTCCTTAAAACTTCCTTCTGGCTCACATGTTCAGTCTATGGTCTTCTCAGCATCCTTCTACAGAATCACATCTCTGTTGATTTCAGATTCTTCTTCATCTGAAAGTAAATTGTCTAGCATTATCTGCCATATAGGAGTATAGATATGACATAGAAAATTCATCACTTCTTTCTTTGTTTCTAACAAAATTTCCCATCTCTTGTTCATATAAAACATATGTTCAATGTTTCAAATCCAATTTTTAGGCTTACTTATATTTTGATACCAATACGTTTACAGATAAATATTAAATCAGTCAAAGGCAAACTGTTGCCTGTCTGGTCTTTCTCAATGGCATGCTTAACTTTATAAGGAAAATAACTTAAAATTTTATTTTGTTTTGTCTTGTTCTAACTTGTTCCTTCACACATTCTCTCATACATAACCATATACATAATGATTCAGTACAATGTTTCTTGAATTTTGTAAATGTTCAGGTAAGATAAAGTTGTCAGCATTTTAAACCATTGGCGATTTTCACTAAGGAAGATCATACATGTAAACATCTTTTGCTTTTGAAACAGGAAACATTCATAAGAATTTTTTCTCTAAAGAAGAAATGTTCTCATTCTCAAATGAATAAATTAGAAAATAGATCACACAGGATAATTATACTGTCATCAGTGATTATATTACAAGACTTCAAGTTTTTAATTATAAAAAAATCTTTTCTAAAAAATAAAACTTTCCTACCATTTCTAAGGTATATGCTAGCACATATGGTCTTCTGTAATGAAAATAGTTGAGGCACCTACTACAAAAAATTACCTTGAATCTTTTTAGTAGAGTGGCCCATCTTGTGATGAGCCATAGATCATGTGTCCCACTGCTCAAAAAAGGTAGTATTAAATGATCAACATTTTGAATTAACAATCTACAATTGATGGTGGGTCAATAAGTCCACAGGGGAATTTTGATCAGAAAATGTTATTGTATAATGTTCAATTTATGTGATTAATAATATTCACTTAAGTGAATTGACAAGGAATGAGAGTATTTTGAAAATTAAATTCTGGTTTTAAAAAAGTAATTTTCAGTCAAAGACTATGAACTTATTGATTTATCTACATATGAGAATGCATTAATAATTCCACAGTCTGACACAGTCACTATCAGCTTATGGCCATCTCATATTAAAATATCTGTTCTTGTGCAATCATTGAAATTTGAGCAGCGTCAAGCCTGGTGTCTACTTTGATGGATAACCATTTGGGAACACCAGGTACTGTAAGCTTGGATGTGTCGATCATGTAATGGATAACAGCTTGGCATCCAAAATCAGAGAGTAGAGTTCTAATTCCAGTTGGGTTCGTTATATATACACACACACAAATACTCTTTGGAAAGATATGAATCTCTTTCCAGTTATGGCATAATTTGTAGGACTTGTATCAGTAAATCATTACTATGTCTCCAAAATTCTTACAATGTAAAAATATTTTGGGGCTTTAAATAACCTGCAAACAAATCAATCAACTAATCAGAGTTACTAACTGCATTTTGGTCTGAAATTTTCACTGTATAATATTCAATCTATATGATTAATATTCAGTACTGAATTAAGTTCTTTAACAAAGGAGCAGATGAAGTTGAAAATTAAATATTTGTTGTGTAAAATAAATGCCATTTTTCACCATTAAGTTATGGACTTATTGATCTACCTTAGTTTTAGTCTTCTTTCCTAATTTAAAATTTAAAAAGAGTCATGACCTAAAAGTCTATCAAAGGGAGATAAGCAGTGGTTACATCTTACTCAAGAATCCTTTGTCGAGAAGAAAGATTTGATTCTTTGAGACAGCCCTCATTACCAGAGTAAAGATTAAAAAAATAAAAAACAGGGAAGGTTAAAAATTTGCAGGGCAGGGAAGGTCAAATGAATAATTTTTTTTTGAATCAGGGTGACATGCATTTAGCAGATGGAAATTGTTGAGGAGATTGAAAAGTTAAGAACTGTGCAATCAGAAAATGATTTTCTATTTGGCAATTGGGGGTAAGAAATAAAATCTGATTTGACATGTATTCATGAACAAGGTTGACTAGAGACATGTTTATACACATATATACATGAACACGCGTACTGCAAACAGCTTTATATACACACAAACACACATGCACACACACACATAAATGTGTACATAAAACTGAGCACATGCAAATATTCACATTATATAATAATATGCAGGGTAATGCATCAATCTGACAGATTCCCATCACTTCAAATGCTGTTTCTTGTGAGTAATCATATTTCAGTAGATACTCTGTCTATTTATCAAAAAGTATGTTTATTTATTTTCATCTACTGGCCTGAATATTTGAGAAAATCTTATTAAAGAAGAATATGCCCTTAACATTTCACAAATATTCAGCTGAAAATAAATAAATATACTGTTTGAGAAATAGAAAGAGTATCTACTCAAATATGAGTACTCACTAGAAATAGCATTTGAAGTGATGGGGACCTGTCAGATTGATAAATTAAAAAGTCTATTACTCCTTTAGAAAATTACATTGTACTGTATAAAGATCTTTGGCTGCTTCGAACTATTGTGAATTTTTAATAATTATCATCTTATAAGTGGATAGAATTACAAAAAAGAGAATGAAGAACAAAGTATTCAGATATTATTTCTTATATCTTTATAAGTGCAGTTCACTCGGTACAAGACTAGGGAGCCACTTGACATAGATGATTACATTGTAAGTAGCACAATTTATGCAGATATGTGAGGAAGATAATGGTTGATCCTAGACTTGAAAAAGGTTAAAATTGTAGTGATTAAGAAAGCACCCACTTGGGAGTCAGTTCCACAGAGCAGAGGTTCACAGGAAGAAGCTGCTTAAGTGAAACTTACTTCCTACAATTGGAATATGAAGGGAATGAATGTGGTTTGTACAATGCGCATGGCATGGTGGGTCTTAGCCATGAAGGTTAAAACTGGTGGAACTAAGGAGAGTACTTCACCTGAACATTTTCTATGAAAACAGTGATAGAGCAGTGAAAGGCTTGTGACATTTCATCTGTGAGAAAGGGGTTGTAGGCTGGAAAATATTAGGTTGGTGCAAAAATAATGTCGTTTTCTCACATAGTAACATATGTGAGAAAACGACATTATTTTTGCATCAACCTAATAATTTGTCACCAACAAGGATGAGGAAATATTTTTGGACCCCATCAAGACTAGAAAAGGAAGATTAGTCTGCTCCTGCCCATACAGTACTCCATTTTAGACCTGATCTGGTTCTCATAAAGGTAGACGATATCAGTGGAATATGAAGGGAATAAGGATGGTTTGATCCAGTGTATGTCATATGGTGGGTCTTACCTGTCATGGTTAAAATTGGTGGAAATGAGGGATGTAGTTTGTCAGAACATTTTCCATGGAAATAGTGATAGAGTAGAGAGAAATTTGCAACATTTTATCCATTAAATTACTGTCAATTTTAACAAATTTCACTTTAATATAAGTGTCCAAAACTCTTTGTTGGCACACTTGGTACTGGAGTTAGAAAAAACTTGGACCTTTGTATCCCAAAAAAGTGTCAAAAGGACATTTTTTCTATTGACATCACTATTATTCTACATTCACACCTAGGCAATGTTTATTGTTTTAAAAAGAAAGTGATGATGAAGAATTTTGATAAAACTTGAACATATGATGAAAGTGAATTTATACATTTTTTTGTTTTGAGAATTTATAACAAAAATATTAATAACTGGGAGTTTGATCATGCTATCCTTGTTCAAAAAAATTGCTCACTACAGATTATCCGCTGTCTCCAAGAAACTGCAACTAAGGTTTCCTCAGCATAGTTCCAGTATAAGCCACAAGCAGACTGTAAGTTGAGTGGGTATCTGTAATAGGGATTTGTTAGTTGCCCCAGCAGACAGGTGTGCTAGGAAACAAGTAGCTACCTAATATATATATATATATATATATATATATGCACATACCTTTGATGTTTGCTCCTTGTCATGGTGGAGACACTTGCATGGTCCAATGACTCTGAGAGCAATGCCGTTGGGAGTTCTAAACTCTTAGTAGTGTCATCCTTGGCAGCAAGCTTGAATACGAGGACTCAGACACAGATTAAGTCAGCCAATCCCAAATACCCCAACAGTGGAACAAGCAGATGATGATTACTAAAGATCTCAGCAATTGAACCAGTGGATGAAGAGGGCTATGTATGTTGGACATGATACAAAAGGCGTCACTTTAAAATATACCAAAGTCAGTAGCAGTCTGTTTTAGTTTCATATTTCTATTCATTAACCTCTAGATTTGCATCGATGCTGATGGAAGTTCTAGATTTTATGTTGACAATCAGTTTGCCTCAGAACTAATAGCAAAAGACATATCTCCATTGAATAAACATATCTGTTATATAAATATAAGATTTTTTAGGTAGATGTATGCCTGAAGATATGAATCAGAAAATGCAATAAATAAAAAGAAAGGACACTGTATAAAATAAAATAAAATAAAAGTAAAATAAATATATGAGATTTTTCAAAGAAAAACATTGAATTTCCAATCAGAAATCATATTCTGTTGCCTGGAAGCACAGAGAGTTATCAAAAAATATCTAAATATATATAATTGGGAAGAGTTTGTTTGTCTACCTGCTATACACATAAAATGCTTTTATGTACGGATTCCAAATTTGATACCAATACCTATTGGACTCAGAGGAAAGTTTCAACATGAAATAATTTTTTTCATCATGGTGAAAAGGTTACATTGAAATCCAAATGTCAAATATGCTTTCCAAAAACTAAACAATGTATTAAGAAACAGGAAAGAGCATTAGAAACCAAAAGAAGAGTGCTGAACTGCTATATAATATCCATCTTCTACATGGCAATGAATGTTGGACAATTTCTTCATAGATAATGAGACTTGAGACAATAGAGATATGGTTCTATAGAAGGATGCTGAGAATACCATAGAGAGAACATGTAAGTAATGAGGAAGTTTTAAGAAAGCAGAAACAAAAAGTTCACTCATATTTAGAATCAGAAAGCAACAATTGAAATTTCTGGAACATGTAATAAAGAAGGAAAGCTTGGAAAATTTTATACTCATAGGACATACTGAACACAAGAAGAACAGTGAATTTTCTTCTTTTTTTTCTATATGTCGTGTCCCTTCAAATCTGGCCAATCATGGCTCTCCACAATTTCCTCTCTTTTATAGGTTTTAATAAATTTTGTCTTTTCACTATCTTTCCTAATTCCTATTCTGCCAACCATTTACACAAGTGCTGTAACTTAGAAGAGGTTACTGAATGAGAGATAACCAAAACAGAGGTTCGAAATGAAATGGTAATCTTTATAACATCAGCAAAATACAATACTTGCCAGTGATGTGAAGTAGGTAAACCACTGCTAGTGGTGGACTACTTAGCATATTCCCCCCACTTACAATAGTGTCCAATATATTTATGAGAATTGGGACATACCCAATGCTGTGTTTAGGTACGATATATAACAATAAGCTTGTTAGGTCAATCATGCACTGCTTTCCTCTGTGCCTTTTACCTTCCGTATGGTATACTAATATTACCATTATCATACAAGAAATATTCAGTATTCATTGACTGAACAATTAGCATCACTGTAGGTTGAAATTTATAAAATTTTATACACTTTTTCAGATAGTCTCCTCAAATCTATTAACTCTTATTGTGCTTTCTAATGCTGATGGAAGTTTCCTTCCAAACCTTTTGGTTTTAGTAGTGCAAAAAGTTACTATATCATCCTGCCATAACATAATATCATTATTTTCCCCTATAGCTAAGTGTGTTGACCATTTTAGTTGTTGTTCCTGTTGCTAACAATTCACTATAAGATTAATTTCCTTTTTATTATTAATGTCGAGACAAGAAAATTATTTTTGTAGCTTGAAAAAAGTAATTTCACAGGTCATTTTTTTGCAGAAAATTTATTTTCTTTTTTTTTTTCAAAACTTGGCACACTGTTACACAATTTTTTTCACCCAAATCCTATATTACAGCTTTAGGAGTCTACCATTTGTCCACACATTGAGTATTGTTGTCATGTCTGGTCTGATGCTTCTGCTACATATCTTGAGATTCTGGACAAAATTCAAAGAAGAATCTGCAACATTATCAGTTCTAACCTGGCATCTCGGCTTCAATCACTTTCCCATGTAGCTTTCCCTGTACCTTTTCTATTAATATTACCATGGCAATTGTTCTGAATAGCTTTCCTCTTTCATACCTTGACTTTATTTTTAAGATTTCTAGATTGGCAGATAGGTCCCATTATTTTACTTTTGAAATTGTTAAGTGTAACTGTAAGTTTTATTCTCTTTCCTGTCAACTATAATCTACAAAAATTTAAATGCAATGTCAATTCTTATTTTCTGTCTTCTTGAACCCTGATCTTTTTATTATTCTTTCCCGTCAGTAATGTTTCCTCAGTTATCGTTACTATATTGTCTTTTATTCTGAGTAAACCCTTGCATCTTAGTGGCTTTATTGCCTTGCTTAGGGTGAAATGATTAAAAATAAAATGTTCATAATTGGAAACTTATCAAGAAGAAATAAAATCTATTTTTTATTTTATGATGCTAATTGCTAACATGATCAAAATCCACTTTCAATGGGCATAATGACAATAACAAATATATTGTTAGAAAAACATTTATTAATTTTTGTTGAAACTTGACTAATGCATGGAATAATAATGCAACACAAAATGTACTTAGAACAAAATGTATTGAAACAAGAAAGTGTACACAATATTTACATATAGTCTTTTGTATATTCCTGGGAAGACCGTTCATGGAATGTGTGTTGACTGAGTCGCCGTCGGGCAGTGTCTCTGGTTGAATCTCTTGATTCCTATCCGGTACCAACCATATTTATATGGTCGGTACTCCACTATGCAAATTAGATGGATCCTACTACAACAATTTTATATTTTATTTCTTCCATGCTGGTATTAGAAATTATTTGGATCTACTTTTCAGGATTATATATATCTAGCCATTTTGAATGACTTGATTCTGACAGTTTTACCAGATTACCATTTATATTTAGGAATTAATCAACTGTCATTATAACCAGCTTCGGTCTTAATTTTTAACCTGTGGTATTTATGCCAGGAAATACCAGATGGTTTGCATCAAATATCAATAAAAAGCTGATTGATTTGTGTTTTACAGCTTATCAATCCTTTGCAGTTTATTTAAAGCCAGAAAATATTTCTAGATTGTAAGAATTTTTTGAGATAATAATGATTTACTGTTTTCCTACTATTTAACCCATAGCTAGGTGGATTCATGCCTTTCCCAAGAGTATTTATGCATAAATGAATATAACAAACACAACTGGAATTGGAATTGAGCTTTCTGATTTCCAATTCTGAGCCACTATCCATTATACCACCCACACATCCAAGCTTACAGCAACTGATATTCCCAAGCAGTCACACATCTAAATACTGACTTGGCTCAATGCTGCTTAACTTTGCTGATCATACAAGAACCAGTGTTTCAATGTGATATGGCTGTAAGCTGAATGTCAGTAATGAACCTTTGTTCTAAGAGGAGCTGATCTATGGTGACCTCAATATATACTGGTCTCACCCTAAGAGGTACCAAAGCAGACTTTGCACTCATTGTCACACCAGAGCATCATGGAGGCCAAATGCACCAGCTGTAGATTTATGCTTCACAGGATGTCACTGGCTGACATGTAAACAAGTGGTCAGCCTAGCTGCTCTTAGGATGTGCATGAGGCAAATGATGACAGGAAGATATGTCAGTATCTTATCCAAGAGGAAATAGACAAAAAGTTTTTCAGATCTTTTCAAGAAGAAGATTTACATTTGGAGAAAGACCCCAGAGCCACACACCCTTATGTTGATGCTAATTGACAAAATCTAGAGTTGAATAAACAATAACTTTACATATGAGAGATTTAATCTTGTGTTCTTATTAGTCACTACAGTGATGACGTTATACATTCTTAAATGGGTACTTCAACTAGTATAATTAAAACAGATATGTTCTATTTGCAACTCACAAGTTTAAATCATGTAAAAGGGACCCAACACTCCCAATTCATTTATATTTAGGCTAATTTAATCATTAATGCTTTCTAAATGAAGCATTCAGACCATGAGATTGCTATCATGGGAAGCATCACAAGAGAAACAAAGTTAGAACCACAGGAGAGCTTAGCTAACAAGACTTGGCAGACTGCCATCTATCAGACATAGATATGCAGTCATGCACTTGGTTAATCATCAGCAAAAATGGACAGGAGTAGATATAATAGTTGAAACATACAATAACTATATAAGCAACTGATAAACAATTTTCTTATTATTCTTCCTATGTGACTAATAACTAAAATACAAAGATGAACCTTTGGCTTCTCCAACCTGAATATCTGTAAAGTCTGGTCTGAAGCCAGAATAAAATCTATTATTATTGGGAGTTTTCACTAGTATATTGAAGGTAAGAGAAGCAGGGGAGTAATTTGTTTTTGTGTCTGCATTTTGAGATAAATTCTGATTGTTTATTTAGCAATTTGTGTTGGTCTGGGAGGGTAATTATAGCTATTTTCTCCTCCAGACAGAATTTACAGTTTTTGGATTTATTATTGTAGGCTAATGCTGTTTTCCTTATTTTCCATGATATTTTTGATGCATTTTTGTTTTTAAATTCTCATACATGTTTAGAAAGGGTTGTACTGCTTGTTTATATACTATTTGTAAAGGATGTTTTGTGTGCGTAGTTTCTCTCTTTCCAGGGTCCTTCAGTTACTTCTATGTTTTTTTATTAATTTTTTTTTTAAATAGTGTTAGTATAATTTATGATGTTCTGAACTATAATTATACTAATGCTATGCTAAGTCAAATGCATGTGAAGCTTGCTTAACCAATAAAAATTAGACAACACAAAAATAAAATACCAGAATTTCTTTTTTCTCTGTATCTCATTCTTTGATAAAGCTTTGATGAAAGATGTTAGATTGATAAACATTGCTATTTGTTTTTAATCCTATCATTCTTTTGGATTCCAATTTTTATTTGACCTGCATTTAATCCCAGTTCATATATATATATATATATATATATATATATATTCTCAACTCAGTCAAGAAGTCCTTCCTTCATCAAGATATTATTTTATTCAGTTATTTAAAGGAAGATTCCAGCAGTAAACTGAAATCTGTATCTGCTTATAAAGTACCTTATCTGTTATAAGTACATTATCTTCTTATAAAGTACCTTATCTGTTAGTCTTTTGTAATTTCTCAAGAATAATTACATGGAACTAAACTTCTTTACATTATTATACAGGGTGCGATGGATAAATTGTCATCTAAATTACACAAAAATGAAAATGACACTGACATCTCATTTTAACAGATATATTTACCAAAATTACACTAAAATATCTTGAAATACTAAAGAGTAAATTTATTCAATAAAATTACCATTGGCTTCAACCACAGCCTCCAGATGACTTCAGAATCTCCTGCATCTCTTCTGGACGGTCTCCTTATTTAAGTTGGTGAATGCTTCCATAATCCTTTCCTTCATTTCATCTTTCTTGTTACAAGGAGTTTTGTTGGTCTCTTGCTCAACTGCACATAATAATCAGGTAGGTTGAAGTCTGGGGAATTAAGTGGCTAGTCTGGAGTGATGTGATCACAGAAATGATAGGTTCTTTTGCTTCATGGTACAGAATATTGTTGCCAGACATAGGGTCTTCCAGCATCTTGACCCAGGACAGCACTACCTCCTCAAAGTACTTGATGTAAGCCTTTGTGTTGAGTCTGAGGCCCTCACCAACAAATTCAGGAGTTCTTCTTTAATTATCAGAACAGAGTGAGTTTTTTTAAGCTCCTGTCGCATCGTAATCACTATTAGACTAATCCAACTATTTCAAAATCTTCTGCACTGTCCTAAGATTGACATGCAAACACTCTGAAATGTTTGTATTGAAGCTTCTGGGTATCTCATCTAGCTCTTATTTTAGTACTGTTCAGTTACTGTTCACCCATTTTCACTGAGTCCAAGTAAACAGTACTTGGTGCAGGGATTTAACTCACCAATTCACAAACCAATGCTATCCTGCCGTAGGACAATTCTCTCTAGTGAACTTGATGAAGGCCAGAGGGCACAATGGCCAAAACACTGTGATAAAACATCAGAAATGAGGATAATAGTCCAAATATAAATTTAGTATAAATAATAATTCATCATCCCATAAATTCAGAAAGAAATTACTCCATTTTATTGTTACTTTTTATCACAAAACTCTTCGTAGAGGAGCAAACATCAGGAAATCAAAAATAATATCTGAGTAGATTTGAACTCAAATCTCCCACCTTGTAATAACAGCAGAATATAACTCTTTATTATAGAGTGTAAAAGTCCTTGGTTTCATGGTTAAAAAGTTATTTATAAAAAATGTACCAAAATTGTGACTAAAAGTATTGGTCCCAACTTTATCTGTGAACTACACATCGATGAATTCTAATATCAAACTTTAGATTATTATATCAAAGTCTTCCACTTGGTTTCTCATAGCAGAACAGCATCCACTCAATCAAAATTTAGGACTGTCCAGATCAAATCAAGTGTTAGCCATTTTCTAATTTTTTTGACACTTCCTATTATATACAAGTTTCTTATCTACCAGTATTTTTAAAAAATCCTCTAAATAACAATAATAGAAATAATAACAACAAAAACAATATCAATAATAAATACAAAGTATCTTAAAGTGGAAATCTCAAAAATGTGGCACATGAGGATATCAATAATTCTAGTTATTGTTGGAACCGTTAGATTGATTCTAAAAGATTCTGATAGACTCATTGAAGGAATTCCTGGTAGTCCATGCCTCAAAGAAATACAAAAAAATTCTACTCACAAGTACAGCTCACACATTATGAAGAACTAAAAATGAAGCCATTTCTAACTTTAGGTCTCTGGTTGGGACCCAGGAAGAAATGTGTATACAACAGAAATCAAGGAAATAATAATAATAATAATAATAATAATAATAATAATAAATAGTATGTCAAAGTAGTCATAGATTGTCCACATTCAAGATTATAGCATTATTGGAGACACTTAGATCTTGGTGATGGCTGCATAGTATGAGCTGCTTCAGGGCAACATACAGTTTTGAATTCAGAGTTGTTTTCCTCATTCTTCCTGCTATTCAATTCATGGCTTGGGATAGGAAGAAGAGATGTGTTCATTCTTTTCTCAAGGGTATTTGCATGAAAAAGCAAGTAATAAGCTTTGAACTCAGCTCATTTTTCTCATGCCAAACTGTTAACCATTGCACCATCTGCACACCTCACTGTATAATAAAACAAAATTCTGAATACTTTGACAACAGGGTATCAATTTGTAAATATAGGAAGTAATTTGATGAGGAGTAAAATCAAATCAACTTCAAGAATTTTGTCTGTAATTTTGAGAAAAGTCATCATCATTCCAGTAGTTGTTTGAATTGCCAAACCGATTAGAATAATCAAGAACCTATACTGGCAGTAAACGGCATGCATGCACATAGAGAATGAGTTCAACAGATATACAAAAACAGAAAGGGGCATAAGGCAAGGATGTGTCTTCTCACCAGACTTATTCAACCTATACAGTGAGGCAATTCTGAAAGGATTGGAAATCCTACCAAGATTCATCATCAGTGGGTACAATCATAACATAAGATACGCAGATGACACACTTCTGATAGCAGACATGGAAAAGAAATTATAAAACCTCCTACAGAAGTTAGGGAAGGCAAGTGAGAAGGGACTAAGCATAAACTACAAGAAGACAAGAAGAGTGAATGATCATCATTAAAAGGGTGACCTGGAGTGCCATTTACAGGTTGAGGACACTAAAATCAAGCAGGTGCAGAAATTTAAATATCTAGGAAGTGTTTTGACAGAGGACAGTAAATGTGATACTGAGATCCGAAGACATATTGGGATGGCCAAAGACGCATTCCAAATGGTAGGCAGAGTATTATGAGACAGGAGGATTTCTTTGCTAACAAATAAAAAGTGCTGGGCATCTGTCCTTCATTATGGCAGTGAATGTTGGACAGTCTCCTCATAGATGAAGAAGAGACTTGAGGTGACAGAGATATGATTTCTACAGACGGAAGCTAAAGATATCATGGACCGAGCATGTGAGCAACAATGAGGTTTTGGAGAGGATGTAAACAAGGTGGAAGCTTATACTTAATGTCAGGAAGAAGCAGCTGAAATTTCTGGTATACATAATGAGAAAGGAGGGCTTAGAGAATCTGATACTCACAGGTCGAATAGAGGGAAAGGAACACATGACATACCTAGCAGGCTTAAGCAAGTGGGTGGCAGAACATGGTCTGGAGGAAGTAACAAAGGGGCAAAACTTATTGAGAGCTAAGAAGGATAGGGGGAAGTGGAGAGCCATAGTTGCCTACGTCCTGAAGGGATATGGTACATAAAAAGAAGAATCATTCTTTATGTTGCTTACCACATATACCAGTGTACAAGGTGACTTTTAACCTTAAGAATCTGCCCATAGGGGGCCATCTTATACTCCAGATATAAAATGTAAACCTTAAATCCTGCGGTTTATGGTAAGTTGATAGCAAGGAAGTTCATGTTATCATTATCAGGTAACGGTAAGTATACTGGGTAGGGATAATGGTAAGTGTAGATTGTGGTAGTTAATTGGCAATATCTCACCTCTTTTTTTTGATGATGGGGAACAAAAACACAACAGATTTTATGTCTCATTCAAGAACAGTGGAACTAATGGATGGTTAGCAGCGAAAAATCATTCAGGCAACTGTAACAGCCTACTGAAAACACAAGATGATGAGGTATTGTCGATGTAGTAGTTAATTGACAATATCTCTTACTGTTTTCATTAGAATTTGAGTAAAAAGAAGGTATATGCATACTGAATTTATTTAATAAATTCAATATAATATATTTTAAAATGGTCATATATCGTGAATATATCCCAAAACCTCCATTTTAACTTGAAAATTTGGAGGTTGCCTTAAATGCCCAGTCACCTTGTATGCCAGCATATACAGTATATTGTTACCATATTGCAAGCCAAACAAATCTTCAACAACTCATGTAACAATTTTTAGTATTTTTTTTTCAGATATAAATCAGATAAGAGAAGACTAAGAACAATAAAAAAATATTCACTGAATTTTTATTAATTGCAAGTATTGTATATTCTTTTTAATTTTAAAATTATGAACAAAGATCATTTCATTTTTTGTCAACACTTACAATGCTAACTGTAACCATAAAACTAATCTTGACCATAAAACTAAATTATATATATAGTTTACAATGGTCAAGTTTGCTTTTGTGTGTTCTTTAATTGCCACTTAAGTCAATATTATTTGTTACCTCCCTTACGTATTTTTATGACATCATGAAGTCAGTTTATGAACCTGTAACAAACATTTTACCAAACAATTTTCATATGCTTTTGAATATTTACTATACAGGTGGAAGGTGGGAAATTTTTCCATGTGAAAATGGGTGATAGCATAAAAAAGTTAGAAACCCCTGCTATAGAGCAATCACTTTTGTTATTGATCAATTGAAAAACTTCCTCTTTTTATTCTATAATAACTATCTATTGCTAATACAATCTACTCTATAGAAAGACAAGGGTCAAAAATTCTTTATTCCATAACAACATGATTTGAAAAAGTTAAGATTGTAGTGTTCAGGGAAGTATTCACATGAGAGTCTGTTCCAAGAATTGTTACTTTGTGAAACAGACTCCCATCTGGATATTTCCCTTAACTCCTTCAAGTCAAGGGATAATTGTTATCAATTCTCCTTAGTCTTGAAATTTTTTACTTCTTACCACTTCTATTGTCATTCAGTGTAACCATTTTAGCAATAAACCTTCAGTCACTCAAGCCTTGGTGAAGTTTAGTACTAAAAATGTTTCTATTAGTTGTCACTGTTTATTAGGAGTCTATATTGATGCTTGCAGATATTATATATTTGCTTGTATTTTTACTTAGCAATAACTTATACAATTAGAATAATAGCAGGCTTCTCACCATGTCTCATAGATGGAATACTAATGTTCTAACCATTTGGCTATGTACTCGTTTCTAATGCAATTAATTATGATTTAAATAGCAGGGTAGACTGAACTCTCTAGACTTGAGTGGGAGCTAATCTGTAAGAACTACTCCACTGAAATCCAAACCATAGAGAAGGCAAATGGAAACCACTCTATTATCTTTCTCAGAAAGTAATGGCAATTCACAGTTTATAAATATAGGGGGTGGGGGGGGTGAAGAGCAAAGATGGCATATGTCCTGAAGTGATATGGCCTTTCAAAAAAGAATAAAAAATATAATAAGTCTTGTAATCAATCTACTTTAGTGTGAATAAAATAAATATCTTAAATAGATTAAGTCAATGTTTTTATCTTTAACTGTTGTTTGATTTATAATTGCTCCTGTCAAGTTTGATAATGGGGGTAAAAACTGCTAGTTATTACTGCCTGGGAAGTTGGTATGTGAGAAATGATTTGCCCAAATTTTTGCTCACACACTCTTTTTTCTGTCATCTAGTGTGGCATGCTAAAGACAAGACATATTTTTCAAGAAATCTGATGAATAGACTGAACTGAGATGTAGATTCATACCTTTCCATGTTGGATGGCCACTGTTCTAGATCATTTCACATTAATATTGGGACTCCCAGATCTCTATCCTTCAGCTTAGTTTGTTTCTTATTGTCATCAATGACCTTCCTGATATCATCAGTTCCCAACTTGGTATTTATACTGATGACACAACTATTTACTCTCAGTTTATTAGTAAGTTCAATATGTTCAATAAAGTAAAACTGGCAGCTGATCTTGAAAGTGATCTCCAATCAGTTGTTAACTGGGCCAAGAAATGGTTCCCAGACCTCATGAGTTCAAGTGCCCTACAAGGATGGCATCCTGCTCTCACCCTTTCACTGTCGAAACTACTAAATGTAGCTGTCTCTTCTACTTCAATAGCTTCATGTCTCACACCTCTTGCCTGTGGAACTCCCTTCCCTATTCCAGTTTCCCGGAGAGCTATAATCTCCAACTATTCAAATGTAATGTCAATCGACATCTCCAGTTGCCTTGATCTATCCACTATATTTCTCATCATCCTTTCCTCTATCATTCCTATCTGATCTTGCTCCAAATCTTCTGTAACCCCTTGCATCCTCGTGGCTTCCCACTTTGCTTGGGGTGAAAAGCTTAAAAAAAAACAAAAAAACTTGTAAGGGCACTGGAGGACAGTTTGCCATCAACACTAAGGCCATCACTGACCACATGTTTACATTTAAATGAATAAATATGTATTAGATAATGGTATAAAAAGAGAGAGAAAAGAAGAAGAGAGATAAAAATTCTTTTTTTTTATATTCATTAAGTTATACCCACTTATACATTAAAATCTACTAGTATTTTACAGTTTCATCCTACCCCAACCAAGTCATTCAAACTCTTAATATTTTTTTGCCTCAGTCCATCAAGTATAAACATTTCTTGTCATTCTTCATACTCTTGAAGCTGTGTGACTGTTTCTTACAAGTATTTCCTATAAATACCATTCATTTCTTTGTTTTTACTGCAAGAAAAGTAACAATGGTTTTGACCTTCAATTACCCATCAGTGACCTGCATACATCACTGGCTATTGTCATAAGTGATATACAAGTTCAGCCAAATAGACCTTATTGTCTGTAACTTAATATTACAAGCCCAAATATCATGTCAGTTAAGTTACATTGCTGTCATTACACTCTTATTTTAAGTTCATGTAATCAAATTTCATTAGTCATAAAGATGAGTACTGAACTGTTACATAATATTAGTCATCCTATATTGAAATCTGGACAATTTCCTCACAGATGAATAAGACAGTTGAAGCAACAGAAATATGGTTCTACAGAAAAATAATAAGAATACTATGGACGAAACATATGAACAATGACAAATTTTAAGAGAATATGGAAACAAAAAGAACACTTATATCAAAAAGAGACTTGAAATTTTTAGGGCACATGAGAGGGCTTAGAAAATTTGACACTCACAGGATATACTGAAGACAAGAAGGACAAAGGAAAGCAATGTATAATCTATCTAACAGGTTTGTGTAAATGGATAGCAGAACAGGGATTAGGAGAGATAGCAAAAAGAAAAAATTTACTAAAAGCGAAAAGGACAGGAAATTGTGGAGAGCCATGATTGCCAACATCCTGAAGGGACATGTCACATAGAAGAAGTAAAAGTTATACATTTAAACACTATATTTAAAATTCTGAAATTTCAAAACTAGATTAAAATGTGTTCAGTTTAAGCATTCCTGGAATAAGTTCTTTAGTTTGTATAGAATTATTAACCTAGAATTTTTAAGCAGTTAATGGATATTTTTTATTAAAACTCCAAAATTATTTATTATTACTATAGATATTATATTTAGTAGATATTAATATCTATAAGCCTAGAAATAAAATGTCTTATTAAAGAAAGATGAATAAGAGACTTGAAGCAACAGCAATGTGGTTCGACAGAAAGATACTGAGGATACCATGGGCCAAACATGTGAGCAACAATGAGGTTTTGGAAAAAATGGGAACAAACAGGAAACCTATATTTAACATCAGGAAGAGGCAGTTGAAATTTCTGGGATACATGATGAGGAATGAGGGACAGAGGAAAGCAACACGTAACATACTTAATGAGCTTGAGCAAATGAATGATAGAACAAGGTTTGGGAAAAATAACAAAAAGACAGAGCTTATTAAGAGCTACAAGGCAAAGGAAGATGTGGAGGGCCATGATAGCCTTGTCCTGAAGGAACATGGCACATAAAAGAAAATAGGAATCAAACCTTTATTACATTTTTAATCTGGGTAACTACTTTCAAGCCAAGTATGCTTTACCATAATAGGGTAAGTAATGAGATTAAATAGGATGACTGACCCTAGTTTTGCTGGAGTGGCTTCCTGTGACTCAATGGTAAAGCACACTTGGCTTGAAAGTGGTTCCCAAGACTAAAAAGACTAAAAAGGGAATACCACTTTGAGGTTTGCTGGGAGGTAAATTTTCTTTAATATGACTTTTGATCTCTAGGCCAGTAGACATTAATTTAATTAAAAGAAAAATAGAGATGTCTACACACAAATATAATGTTTATGGTAATTAAGAAATTATTACCCTGTGTGAATCCAATTGAATAAGTATCAAGGCAATTATGCCTCCTCGACTAAATCTATTCATTATTGTATTGTACTCGGCTTGTTTGCAAAGTTCACAGAAGCTGCTCATAAATATTAAATATCTTGTGTTTCTCATAAATCTTTCAGCTTGATTATGAAAACTAATAAATAAACAATGAGAAAATGTCTTTTTCCCAAGACATAATTAAGAGAAAAACATAAAACAAAAACTGATTAAAAATGACAAGAAATCAATGCTTGTACAACTCAGATATGTTTCAAGACTGGCACAAAATGATAGAGAAATCTTTTATTTCCATTTTGAAGTAAGATTACTCTTATTTTACTTCAGGTCAATATATTTATACAAGCCAAGGTATTTGATGAGACAGAGTTGAAAAGCTATTAAATGATGTGTGTTAAGTTCAGTTTCTTCAGGTCAATGAAAGACAAAAATGCATTGGTATTTTTGAGGATAACAGTAGCAACAGATTAAATTACCAAATCCCAAAGCATATTCCTTGCACAGAGTTTTGACTTTCATTCCAACCTGAAAAAGCTGGACCCAACACATATCAGGTCTTTGATTTTAGGTAAAAAAAAAGAAATTTGCAGTCAAGTTAGCAAAATGTTCTATGTGATATGCATCCTCTTATATATGAATAATGAACAATTTTCCCACATGTGAAAAGAAAACGAGAGACAGCAGAAATATTGTTTTACAGAAGCATACTGAGAATCCCATGGATATAGCAAGTAAGCAATGAAGAAATCTCAAAGAAAATGGCAATAAAAAGAACTCTTGTACTCAGAATCAGAAAGAGAGATGAAATTTCTTGAACACAGGATGAGGATGGAGTGCTTGCAAAACTTAATCCTCACAGTGCATATTGAAAGTAATAAAGATAGAAGGCAGTGAGCTGATGAACTTGTGTGAATGGATAGCAGAACAGGTGGTGGGTGTCATTAGAAAGGGAGAAAAACCTAGTAAGGGTCACAAGAGATAAGAAGTTTTGGAGAGCCATGATCACCTATGTCCCGAAGGAATGCAGCACATAAAAGAAGACTAGCAATGTCTGTCTTTTTTTTTTTTTACTTTTATTATGTCCTGTGAGTTTTAAATTCTCCAAGCCCTTTTTCCACATTATGTGTCTCCTTCTGATTTTATATATAAGTGTTCTTTTCATTTTCATTATCCTTAGAACTTCCTTTCAGCTATCCACGGCATTCACAGTATCTTTCTGTAGAACAACAAGAATTGTATGCACTTTTATTAAAAGTATCTAAAGATAAGTTTAGATCTGTCTATATAAGCCAGTGTTAACAATTTGATCATAAAATAGCTAACTTTAACAACTACCATAAATATTCATGTATAAGCTGACTTCATTTATAGTGGGATGCCTGGATTTTGTCGCATGAATTTTAACTAAAAATACACAAGTCTTAAACACTTAAAAAAAAATTACCTGCATATAGTGTGACCACCCTATCTTTGCATTAAAAATTGATCATAAAATCTCATGCTATATTCAAGTATATACAGTAAATAAAACAATTATTTTGATTTACTGAAAATTATTATTTTATCATATTACAACCAGACAAAACATACAGCTACTTTAAGTAACGGCTTCTAGCTTAATGCAGTCTATAAAACTAATAACATTATATTAATAGTCTTGCAAGAGAATAATTACCCATCGATCAATATCTTATTAAATTGTAGGCCAATGCTAAGTTTTAGACTCTACCGTTTTTTGGTTTGCTTCAATATGAGAGGGTAATTTAATGAAAGTTTCTTAGCACAACCCATTACCCAAAATTTGATTAATATCAAATTTTTTTCCTGGAAGAGATTCTTGGTTGAGCCACAAAGCTTTCAGGATTATTTTCATGCTGATTTATTGTAATTTTCAATATAAGTTTTTATATTATGTCTAATATCCTTTATTTTGTAGCTAATCAATATTTCAGTAATTTTTTATTAGGGTGATTTGATGTCATTTCTATAGACATTCAGATTCAGAAGGATTAGATTACAATAGTTATATTTCCCAATAGAATTTCTCAAAGATAATTTTTTTTTTAAAATTGTTATAATGTTGAATTTTAATTAAAATAACAATGGGGATTTATTTGACTTATTCTATATTCTCATCTTTTGTTTTTAATTTTGTGATTCTCTTTCATGTGGGTTTTATTGTTTATTGTTTAATAAGACTTGAAATGAGGTGAGTGAAATATCACTTATGCATGAATGAGTCAAATAGTTGAATAAGAAAGAAATAAAAAGAAAAAAGAAAGTGAATAAATAAATAAATAATGAGAAAAAAGAAGGAGAAAAAGAAAGAAGAAAAGAAAGAAAGAAAAAAGAAAGAGAAAAAGAAAGAATGAGAAAAAGAAAAAATAGAAAATAAGGAAAGGATGAAGGAAAGAAAGAAAGAAAGAGAAAAAGAAAGAATGAGAAAAAGAAAGAAGATAGACAAAAAGAAAGAAAGAAAGAATAGAAGAAAAGTAGAATGAAAGAGAAAGAAGAAAAAGAGAAAGAAGAAAAGGACAAAAAGAAACAAAGAAAGAGAAAAAAGGAAGAAAGAAAAAGAAAGAAGAAAAGGAAGACAAAAAGAAAGAATGAGAAAAAAGAAAGAGGAAAAGAAAGAAGAAAAGAAAGAAAGAAAGAAAAAAAAAGAAAGAGAAAAAGAAAGAATGAAAAAAAGAAAAAATAGAAAATAAAGAAAAGATGAAAGAAAGAAAGAAAGCGAAAAAGAAAGAATGAGAAAAAGAAAGAAGATAGACAAAAAGAAAGAAAGAAAGAAAGAAAGAAAGAATAGAAGAAAGGTAGAATGAAAGAGAAAGAAGAAAAAAGAGAAAGAAGAAAAGGACAAAAAGAAACAAAGAAAGAGAAAAAGAAGAAAGAAAAAGAAAGAATAAAAAGGAAGACATAAAGAAAGAATGAGAAAAAAGAA
Source organism: Acanthosepion lycidas (assembly GCA_963932145.1). Lineage (NCBI taxonomy): Eukaryota > Metazoa > Mollusca > Cephalopoda > Sepiida > Sepiidae > Acanthosepion > Acanthosepion lycidas. The sequence goes on from OZ010591.1 coordinate 67,026,598, forward strand.
AGAGGAAAAGAAAGAAAGGAAGGAAGGACGGAAGGAAGGAAGGAAAAGAAAAAGGAAAACATTAACCCAGTTTTCCAATAATAAGCTAAACCCGCTTTGCATATATATTTTTTTATATTTTTCTTGTTCATTTTATTTGTTCGACAGAAGCTGTGAAAAGATAAAAAAAAAAGCAGTAAAAACAAAGAAAGCAAAAAATCAAATTTCCTCTTAAAATGCATTAAGAAAAATCTTTAACAACAATAGTGGATCCTGCAGAGAGCAAAGTGATGATTGATTGTAATTCAAAGCAGACATTTTATATTTTTGTGCCTTTTTGGATATAAAGAATATAAAATGCTTCAATGAAAGAAGAATTGAGTGATAACAAGAAATTAAGGTTTTATATACATCAGATAAACTCATTATTCTTATCTCAGGTTTTATCAAAAAATTTCTTTTGAGGTGCTGTCTAATTATGCTTATCTGATATAATCTATTTAATATATGAACTGAACAAACTCTCATCTAAGTTTGAATCATATTGAAAAACTACTCACTTCTCCTGACTAAAGTCTTCTCCTTCTCTTTCACTCTTTGTAACCCACTGCAAACTAGTGTTATTATTGCCTTGCTTGATGTGGAATTATTAAAAAAAAAAAAAGAAAAAAATTTTTTCAAGTAATGTAAAAGAAATTTTTATAACAGCATAATATATTTTATATACTTTTTTAAAAACATTTCATCCCAAGAAAGGCAATAAGGCTACTAGGAGTTACTGAGTGTCAGAGAATATGAAAAAAAAACTACTATTTAGGCAATAGGACAATAAAAGAACAAGATTTTGGAAGACAGAAGATAACAATTGACATTGCATTTAAATTTTTGAAGATCAAAGTTGACTGGAAAACAAGAAGCTGGAAGAGAGTTTCATAGAAGAAACTGTTATCATATGACACATGGTTACATTTAACTATTTCAATTGTAAACTGATGAGACCTTGCCTGCAATCTAGTACTGTGATTAAATTCATAAAATCTAGATACCATAGCAGAAAATTCATCAGAACAATTACCATGAAAGTATTTATGAAAAAGGCACAGGGAAGCTACATTATGGTGGTGGAAAAGTAACTGAGGCTGAAATGCCAGGTCAGGGCCAATAACATTCCAGATTCTCCTTTAGATTTTATCAAGAATCTTAAAATATATAGCAGGAAACACCAGACCAGATGTGACAGCAATATTCAAATCAAGAATGTATGGTAGACTTATAAATATGTAAGATTCTGTAGATAAAAATTGTCTCACATCATGAAAAATAAAGTTTAGTATTAGTAGTTTGTTACTGTTTTGTGCAGTCGTGAAAATATTTTCATAAATCTGTGCTTTTAATGAAATCATATATAGCAGGATAGTCATATCCACAAACACCATATTTATATCACCTTCCTGCTAATTCTAATACATGAATCCCATGCTTTTCCACCTTGTTAGCAGTGCCTGCTTTTCTAGCTGACTCTTAAAATATATTTCCATTTTTATGTATTTTGTTGCAAATGCCAGTATGTTGTGGTTTACACCTTAATTACATGTATCTAGACAATTTAAATATGGACTGATCTGAAACTGGAACAACAATGCAAGTACACTCTATAAATAATCCCAGTGATTTATGGGAAAATCAAAGCCTCAAGAAACAAACCTTGTTACTGAAACTCGTTCCTTCCACTTGGCTGATTCTCTTTCTTGTTCATCATTATTAGCAAATTTTATGCATTCATGGTTTTATGATTTTAAAGTAATATTTTGGTATTTGAGACACTATTATCATTACAGAAGTATCACTTCTGTGTTTATTGAATATATATGGCTTCTGATGTTTTTACATTTGTTTTTCTGGCCTATCATATGATGATGTTTCAATATTGGAAATATTCTTTTGTGGGTAATATTCAGATAATTTTTTTGTTATTTTTTTTTTTTAACTATTTTTAACCTAATCAGTCAGTTATGTGACATGTGTGATACACACTTAGGTGATCATGTATATTTCAATACATGACTGATGAGGCAGATTTTTTTTTCTACAGTATGTTACCATTTCTTTCTGCTGTAGACCAGTTGCCATCCAAGGCTATAGAACCCGGTCTGCCCTGCTATTTAACCATAACTGGAGGGAGAAGAAGAGGATTCATACCTTTCCCAAGCATATTAGCATATAAGTGAATGTAATGGATTCAACTGGGATTCGAACTCGGCTCTCCAATTCCTCAATCCAAGCTGCTATTTATTAACCCACTGTGCCTCATCTTCATCTAATAAAAGATCCAAAAGTCACTAGATAGGTAGATAGTTACTAAATGAGGTTGATGAAAGGACATACAGTAGCGGGGAGCAGTTGTATATTATGAGGATATGTGTGGTAATAAAATAAGCACATCACATCTCCCCTCTTGCTTGTAACCATTCACTATAATAAAACTAAATTAGTCAAATAAAGCTTCATAAGCTTCTACTTAGAGTTGTTGCTATATTACAATATGTAAAATAACTGGTGGCTGAGTCTATACTTGAAGAGGTTAAGATTGTAGTGATCAGGGAAGCATCCTCTTTGAAATCTTATCTACAACATGATGATTCTAGGGAAGCTGTTTAAGTGAAACATCTTCTTCACCAATTGACTACAAAAGGAATGAGAGTGAGTCAACTCACTGTACATATGGCAGGCCCTAACAGTGGAAGTTCAGATAAGTGGAACTAATGAATATAGTTTGTCTGAACATCTGATATGAAAATAGAAATGGGTGTAGTGAGATGCTAGCATTGTTTTGTCCTTGGGAAAGATTTTGTAAGGTGGAAAACGGTTTGTTATTATGTAAGTACTATAATTATAATTATTAGTTTTAACCAATGAAAATTTCATGGTTTTCCTATTTTAAATTTCTGATGAATCTTAATTTTTCAGTTAATGATTGAATAAGTTCAGGGCAAGTTCTACGACAATAACATATATGTAGAAATTCCCCTATCACATTGTTAAATATTTGAGCTTAACAACTTTAACAAAATATTGCAATAACAATCATAAATATGAATGCTTGTGATTATTTCATGAAGTAAGGGGGTACAAATGAAAAAACTTGAAACAGACTTTTTCCATTTCACTGAAACGGATCTTAAACACTTCTATCTTCCTTTCTTTTTTTCATTTTCTCACAAAAACCAAATAGTGTCTTTGATATTCTTTTTTTATTCTCATGTGATCAAAATGAAATAGTTTATTTTTTATGAGGTATTAGTAGGAGATGTTCAACACTTCTTTCTTTCTTTTTTTGCTGAAACAAAGTAGTGTCTTTGATATGTCTTTTGTCTTTCCATATAATCAAAACCATTATTTATTTAATTATATAGTAAAAATTTTGATAATTCTTAATTTATATTAATAATAATTTATATCAACTATTATAATAAATATTAATATATTATATATTTATATTATATTAATAATAATTAAATATTATATATATATATATATATATATATATATATATATATATATATATATATATATATATATATATATATATATATATATGTATATATAGCAGGTCATGATGGCCATGCAAACAAAGAGAAAGACAAGCACAATTATTATATGATCATTTTTGAATTGTCTTTTTCATAAATATGAAATACATTCAAATTATTTATGTAAAATTATTTAAGAATTTTAAAATAGTTGAAACCAATTTCACATTTTTAAATTTGTAATAAATGTATTATCAATAAAAAGCAATACTTTTCATTATCTTATCTAAATTATGTATCCTCTGATAAAATATTTACATATAAATTTCACATATGCTTAAATCAAATTTTTTCTGAAGTGAAGTATGCAAAAGTAATCTTATTTTTTATTAGTAAATTATGATAATTTATTTCAACTGAATTCAAATATTAAGGAAAATATTTAAACTTATTTTAGGCTATTTTGCTAGTCCTGGTTAAATATAAATCAAGGCTATTTTGCCAGTATATATATATATATATATATATATATATATATATATATATATATATATATATATATATATATATAGGTAAAATCCATGGGTAAGTAATCCAAGTACATCCTAATAATATAAAATATTAAAACTGATCCACAAAAGAGAGCTCAATATATTTATTATAGAGCATACAAATTAATTACATAAAAATGAAACTCTATTACCCCATTCAGATGACCACTTCACCCTGGGATGTTCTCCCTGGGATTTATCAATGCAAAAACGTTTGTTAAAAAATGAATTTTAACGGGGTTTTTTTAAAAATAAGAATTAAAGAAGGAAGGAAAGAAAGAAAAAAAAGAAGAAAGAAGAGAAACAAACAACAAATAAGGGAAATGGAATTAAAAGCTAGAGAGGGAGACAAAAGAAAACTATTGTAGTTAGAAAAGGATGACCAGGGAGTCATGATAGACAAGTCCAGACAGAAATTAAAAATGGTTAAAAATTAACAATGACCTATATTTAACATATCAACCCTTGTTCAAATGGGAAAACTTATATAAGAAATTACAAACATAAAAGTTAAGAAAAAGAAGAGTTTTAGAGATTATAGAAAAAGGAAAATTATAATTTAAAAATAATACTATTATATAATTTTAATATTGTATAAAGAAAATTTTTATTAAAAATTTTAATACTAAAAACTCATGTTAAATTATTATATAGTTATATCAAATTATTATTAATAAAAATTGATTATTAAAAATAAAAATTTATTTACTTATTAAATGGTAAATAATAATTTAACTTATTACTTATTTATTTAGTCTAATGTAATTATATATTCTTATACTTCATTATTGAGTAAATGTATTAAATTAATCCATTCAATATTATATATTCAATTATATAGTAAAAATTTTGATTAGTAAATTCTTAATTTATATTAATAATAATTTATATCAACTATTATAATAAATATTAATATATTATATATTTATATTATATTAATAATAATTAAATATTATATATATATATATATATATATATATATATATATATATATATATATATATATATATATATGTATGTATGTATATATATATTATAAATTAACTGATTTAAAATATGTTTTTTTTTGCTACACAGTTCTAACCATGTTTCAAAAATGGAAGCTAAAAGTTTCGAATTTAATTTTGTAATTAAATTAAAGACATTAGTTCCATTTCATCCCTAAGCAAATTTTGGAGTAACTTATTTTTAAATTTACTGGGTTTTAAATACATGGCAAAAAATCATAATTCACTGTTTCCAAGGATACAGAGAAATTCACTCATCCAGACAAGGGGTGGTTCCATGTTCATTTTCATTAACTTTAGGTAGGGATGTATTTTTTGTAGAAATAAAAATATCTATAAGAACACCAGATTATATATCTTACTGTTCTTTCTTTTTATTCATATATATACATATATATATATATATATATATATATATATATATATATATATATATATATATATATATATATATATATATATATATTCATAAAACACTAATCAATATTCATTCATTATAAACATGGATCCCAATGTTGGAGAAACTTAGTGTTCATTTGCTGAACTGGAAGGAAAAAAGAAAAGTCACTAATCCACTATGTGAAGTTGTGGAAAAAGAAAACAGAACAATTACCAGTGATAAAGATCTGTGTAGGAAACACTTTGGATAACATAGATTCTGTGATCTGTAACTGTTGTTTTCAGTGGGTACACCTAAAATGTATTGGCAAGAGAACCATGCCCATGTGCAAGTTTTGGGTTTGAAAAGTTTGAAGTGCTTAAAATATTCAGAGACTTCTATATTTCTTTTAACTGATGATGAATAAATGATTTTTACTTGCATTTTAACAATTGATGGTAGAAAAGATTTTAAATTCTCTGAACAATTGATGGTGGAAAAGATTTAAATTCTCTGAACAATTGATGGTGAAAAAGATTTTAAATTCTCTGAACAATTGATGGTAAAAAAGATTTTAAATTCTCTGAACAATTGATGGTGGAAAAGATTTTAAATTCTCTGAACAATTGATGGTAGAAAAGATTTTAAATTATCTTAACAATTGATGGTGGAAAACATTTTAAATTCTGTGAACAATTGATGGTAGAAATGATTTTAAATTCTCTGAACAATTGATGGTGGAAAAGATTTTAAATTATCTTAACAATTGATGGTGGAAAAGATTTTAAATTCTCTGAACAATTGATGGTAGAAAAGATTTTAAATTCTCTGAACAATTGATGGTAGAAAACATTTTAAATTCTCTGAACAATTGATGGTAGAAATGATTTTAGATTCTCTGAACAATTGATGGTGGAAAAGATTTTAAATTCTCTGAACAATTGATGGTGGAAAAGATTTTAAATTCTCTGAACAATTGATGGTGGGAGAGATTTTAAATTCTCTGAACAATTGATGGTAGAAAAGATTTTAAATTCTCTGAACAATTGATGGTGGAAAACATTTTAAATTCTGTGAACAATTGATGGTAGAAATGATTTTAAATTCTCTGAACAATTGATGGTGGAAAAGATTTTAAATTATCTTAACAATTGATGGTGGAAAAGATTTTAAATTCTCTGAACAATTGATGGTGGAAAAGATTTTAAATTCTCTGAACAATTGATGGTAGAAAAGATTTTAAATTATCTTAACAACTGATGGCAAAAATAAATAAATAAGATTCCATGTTAAATATGAGCATTGTTATTTTTAACATTATCTGCTTTCATAATAATAAAAATATTTACCAGCAAAATAGACTAATAAAATAAGCTTAAAAGCATGTTTGTCTATTTTAGCACAACTGGCAAAATAGCCTCTTCCTATTGAAATTTAAGTCTGTTGTAAAATTTCTGACAGCCATCATGTTCAAGACAACAGAATGCCTAAACAAATTCTCTGGAGTGAGTTGCTCTATAGCACATAACCCCACCATAAACCAAGGAAGAACTGTTTAAAAAAGTCCCTTGCAGCCTGCCATGTAAAAGATCCCAAGTGGGGAAACTGTTGCTTCTGATTGAAATAAATAGAGACATGCAGTTCATCAAGACACTAAGATCTTCCAAAAACATCCACTGAGTTGAGTAAATGTCAAGTTCAGTATGCAGCTAAGGAAGGGAAAATCATTGACCCAGCAATCCATCAATTTACATGAGATGAATGTATCAGAGTATGTCTCTCTAATGCAGTCCTCATTAGCTATAAGAAAAGTTTTATTTATTGACCTTTTTACAAATTACAATCAGTACTATGTGAGGTAAAGGCGGGAGGCGTCAAACAGCTGCAGAAACTGCTCCAGTCTCACCCATCGCAACCTGAACAGAATTTACAAATCAGACTAGATTTTTATTAGAAAAATTCCATGATCTGTTTTATTTTTTTAAGATCTGTAGAAAATCAATTCCCAACCTCCACTTTTATGGTTTTGTTATTTTTGTTTAACAGCTTATCTACCTCTTTGGTTTATTTAATATACTGTGAATTATAATTGACTTAAACTTATCAATTTATATAAATGTGACATTTATATAAATTGATAAGTTTAAGTCAATTATTTCTATCTGAAATTTTGGGATGATGAATTATCATTATCTAAATTATTTACATTTGGACTAATGTCCTCATCTTTGTGGTTATTATCAACCAATCACCTTCTGTCTGAATTTTGAGGATGAGAAATTATCTTTATTTACATTAAAACAACATTGAGAACCTTAATCTGAATGTAAGTAATGTAATAATTAAGTTATCAGTTTGAATTTAGTGTCAGTTTGAATTTAGTATTACTGAGCTGAGCATTGAATGATTATAACATATTTTTTTAAACATTTAAGTTGTATTTAATTCATATAGTATTATATCAAAACTAGCATAGTGCCCATGAAAATGACACAATTATTTATGTATATATCAGTGCTTACTAATTACTAGCAAAATTCATTTATGAAATGACAGAAAAGCTTTTTATTCACATTAATCACATTGAAAGATGTTATGTGCTTTGAACTTTGTCATAATACGTTTGATTTGAACTCACAACCATTGATGTGAATGTCTTCTCAAAGACTAGTAAATCTGTTCATTCACAGAGAATTAGAAATCAAAAGGAAAGAAAATGCTTTCTAAATAATATCATCAATATTTTTTATGTGAATACTGAGCAAAAGGATAAAAATTTAAATGCAAAAAATATAGAAACCACAGCTACACAAAATACATTTTCCTCTTCTAATTCCTTCACCAATTCACAATCTGTAATAACTCCATGACATAGAAAAGAAAGTATCTAAGCTAAACCTTGCAGGAGATACAATTGAGAAAAGAAAGAAACCTGAATGTGGATAATAACAAAATTAAGCAATCAACATAGCAAAGAAAGTAGTCAAGCAAAAACTGTCAAGAAATGCACCCTAAGAAATAAAGGGACCTGAATATGGATGATGACAAAAATCAACCAATCAAGAAATAACATTAGGTGTAACTAACTGCATAGGCCCACTAAAAATGTGGTCAAACTGAACTCCAAGCTACTTTTCTTCTTTTAGCTAGTTAGTTGATCACTCAACTGACCTAGAAGAGATCTGAGTTTTACCATGAGACGGGCAGTATGCATGAACTAATGTTTCATATCCCCCTTTTGAGTGGTGAATAAAACTAAATTATTCATTACTCTATGTCTAGAAGCCTGAAATAAATATATTCCATTCCGTTTTACATGTATTTCTTCTCTATTACTAAAGTTTTTGACAAAGTACATCACAAAGAACTGTTGGAAATGCTAGATAACTTTGATATATTTGGGAAGGATATTAGAATAATCCAGAACCTATATTGGCAGCAAACTGCCTGCATGCAGTTCTAAAATGAATTCATTAAATATACAAAAATAGAAAGGTGTGTAAGACAAGAATATGTCTTTACACCAGCCCTATACAACCAATACAGTGGGGCAATTCTGAGAGAACTAGAAGTCCTACCAGGATTCATTATTGGTGGCCACAAGCTTAACAACATAAGATATATAAATGACAGTGTTTATAGCAGACATATTAGGTTGGTGCAAAAATAATGTCATTTTCTCACATAGTAACATATGTGAGAAAACGACATTATTTTTGCACCAAAAGAAAGGAATCGACAAGAAAACCTACAGAAAGTGATGAAAGAAAGTAAGAAGAAAAAGTCCAACATGCAAATTACAAATTGGAGACACCAAAATTAAACAAGTATAATTTAAATATCTGGGAAGTGTTTTAACAGAAGACAGAAGTGCAATACTGATATCCAATGAAGCCTTCCAAAAGATAAGCAAAGTATTAAGAAATAGGAAAATTTTATTAGAAACAAAGAAACAGTGAAAAGATTACTGATTATAAAATCAGTTCTCCTATATGGCAGTGAATTTTAGATAATCTCCACACAGATGATGAATAGACTTAAAGCAACAGAAATGTGATTCTACAGAAGGATGCTGAGAATGCTATGGACTGAACATGTGAACAATGACACAGTTTTAGAGAGAAAATAGAAATGATAAGGACACTTATACTTAACATCAGAAAGAAATAGCTGAATTTCTTTTAGGGCACATTATGAGGAAGAGGGGCTTGGAAAATTTGATACCCATAGAACATATTGAAGGCAAGAGGTATAGAGAAAGATAACATGTAACCTACTTAGAAAGCTTGAGTAAATGGATGGCAGAACAAGGTTTAGGACAGACAGCAAAAAGACAAAATTTACTAAGTGCTAAGAATGGGAAATTGTGGAAAGCCATGATCACCTACATCCTGAAGAGACACAGACAGCACATTGAAAAAGAAGATGGTGGTGGTGGTGGTGGTCTAATTGAAACCCAAGTCACTTTTCCTCTTTTAGCAAATTAGTTGATCACTCAACTGCACCTAAAACAGACCTGAGATTTACCATGAGGACATGAACAGAACACATGTATTAAGGTTTCATATCCAATTTTTGAGTAGTAAATAAAACCAAATTATTCATTACTCCATGTCTAGAGGCTTAAAATAAATGTCTTCACTCCTTTTTGCATGTATTAGTCCTTTATTAATAATCTTGTCATTCTTGTCATACTAGCAACACTGCAACTCACACCAAAAGGGGCCAGTGCAGGTATCAACCATGCATAGGCAGAACTAAACTTCCAAGAACAATGTGATGAAAACTACATGCTATGAAAACATTACACAGCCAAGATACCATTTATTGAAACAAAACCTCCAATATCCAATCAGATACAATTTTTTTTTTAAACTCTACCTAATTCAAATAACTTGGGAGCAGTCAAAAGCAATAAAAATATTGCAATAAATTAACAAGCACCAGACATTTTCCAATCAACAAGCAATAAATTAACAATAGCCAGCAAGAGAGGAAAGTAAATTCCCTGTACCTTTTCTATAAATATTTTCATGCTAATTGTTCTGATGAACTTTCCTTTTTGATATTTACATAAGGGAACTAGTTTAGAACTTCATAGACATATTATGGTGGCTGTAGTAAGAATGATAAGTAAGAATGTGTTGTTTTGGTGTAAGGAATGCTGTGCTATATTTGAGTCAGTAATTTTGGCTAGCTAAGTTTAAGATAAGAATGATTAAAGACCAGCCTTCCCCAACCCCATTTTAGCCTTGTGCCACATTTTGTATTTTCAAAATAAATATTACTAGGCTGCATAATTTCACTGTTGAAATTGCTAGATATAATCGTGAGTTCTATGCTAATAATTTATTCTCCTGAACTTCTTGCTTGTGGAACTTTTCTTTCAACTATGATCTTCAAAAACTTAAATGCAATGTCAATCATTGCTTTCTATTGCCTCAAAACCTGTTCTTTTATCATCCTCTCTGTTTCTTTCACTCTTAGTAACCCCCTTGCATCTTGATGGCATCTATAGATTTGCTTGGAGTGAAATGATTAAAAAAAAAAAATATCAGTAGACAGATCAGTAACCATTTTGAGACAAGTAGGTCTGAACTGACAGCCACAGGTCAAGCTTTTTGTCTAAGAACAGCTGCTGCTGTTTGTGGAACTTTTGACTTATAGGCTTGAACTGTGCAGCTCAAACTTCTAGAAATCACTCGGAAGGATTCAAGTTATAGAATAATGCAGTAGAATAATTAAATGGAATTGTTGGCAGGAAACATTTGTAAAGTTCGAGCTTTATTCTGTGAGAACTGAAATGATTCACAGACTAAGAATCGTCTGTTTTCAGGCTATACTTATTTAGTAAAATGTGATGTATATTTGGAGTCAGTTGATGAGTACAGTTTTTGTTTACCTAAGCATGTATTTGTAGATACAGTGGTTAGAATGTTAGTGTTCCAACTGTGAGACTCAGGTTCAAATCTAACCATGGTCAATTTGTCATTTTTGATAATATCAGTGTGAGATGATCTCAACATACAGCACCATTGGGGATTACCTAAAAGCCAAACAATGTGTTGACCCAAGCATTTTGAATAAAACAGGATAGAAGGAACTGTCTGAAATCCATTAGTTATTTTGCTACCACAAAGTCATAAGTCACTGTGACCGAGAGTACTGGCTTTGTTCAACTGTTGATCATACCTGCTTATGTTCTCACTCCCAGAAACTGTATTAAGGCACACTTACCATAATGTCAGTATAAACTACAAGCTAGCATGGTGGGTGATGAAGAAACACCAATGTGCCTGATCAAGTATCTACATCAGGGACTAGCTAGTTATCCCAGCAGACAAAGATACTTGGAAATAAATATACAGCCATCAAATGTGTATTTATATTTATCTATCTTTATCATACATTGATTTATTCAAACTGTTGTCCTTATCTTGGTTGTTATAGCTACAATGTTTTGACATTTGTATCCTCTTAGTTCTCATACTTTTAAATTACACCCTTTATTCAATCCACAAGGATAGACTATTCTCATTCCACACTCTATACTATCAGATATCTTGTGTTAGTTAATTTCTTTGTTTTTTTATCTTTTGTTAAATCTACTCCTGTTAATTAAATGAAGGGTTCAGTTCAAAATTCCAAGAATATGACCAAATATGACAAGCACCTGAAGAAGACCAGATATTAGAACAGATGAAAGATACTATAACAACCAAGGTGATGATAACTGTTTAAATAAATCTGTGTACAATAATAATAATTCCTCATTTCAGAAAAAAATGATCTCTCCAACTAGAACCCCCACACCCCTCCCACATGCACATATATCAGCTTGTTCATAAGTTTATTTTTATCAATATGTTTCTCTTGATTTTTATGGATGTATCACAGCCCATCCTAATTAATCCTCTGTTATTTAGGCTGGGACGTCTGAACACCTAAAAATGTTTTTTTTTAATATTTATGGAGCAAGACAAATTTCCATGATTCATCAAGTAGGATTCTGAATACCTCTCTCAAGTAACTGAAAGGAGTTTCTGGTTTTGTCATAGTACTTGTGTGAATTACAAGTAGTTTTATTTGTTTATTGCAACAAAAAAGGAACCTATTTTTGAATAGTCAACCTTTTTAAATTTACAAATTCATATATAATATTGGCTTCTTAATTCAATTTTCAAAAATATAATTTTTGGTTTTTTTTTTTTTCATTTTTATTTATCCTATAAAAATCAGAAAGAAGACTCAAGGCAATATATAACAAATAAAATACAAACTAAATGATTAGTCAACTATATTTATGAATATCTCTGACAAAATAATACAAGGAATTTCTGGATTTAGTTATAATATTCATATGAATTACAAGCAGTTTTATTTGTTCACTGAAAATAAATTAAACTATTTACTCCTGCCTCAATAGTAAGGTCGATCACTTCAACAAGGTCAAAATGGCAGCTGATGTCCAAAGCGAACTCAAGTCCGTTGTTAACTGTAAAAAAAGTTGGCATGCTAATCTTAATGCCTCCAAAACTAAACTTCTCTCCATTAATCATCTGACAGACCTCTCGTTGTCTTCCATCAGCATAGTTGATTCTAACCTCCAGGAAAGTGACTCATTACACCTTTTTGGGCTAACATTCTCAGCTGACATGAAGTGGAATGACTATATTGTATCCATTGCTAGGTCAGTTGTTAAGAAAGTTGATTCACTTTGTCATGTGAGACAATTTTTCTGTCCAGAATCTATTTTACATGTCTATAAGTCTACCATTCATCCCTGGCCACACATGGTCTGATACTCCTGCTATTTACCTTGAACTCCTTGATAAAAGCCAAAAAATAATCAGCAATATTATTGGTCCTGATCTAGCAACTCAGCTTCAGTCAGTTTCCCACTGTCATTAGGTTGCATCCCTGTGCCATTTCTATAAATACTTTTATGGTAATTGTTTGAATGATCTCTTCACTATGTTACCTAGATTTTTTTAATTTAAGCAGAGTACTAGACTGGTGTTGAGATCTCATCAATTTACAGTCAGGTTGGCTAGATGTAACCATGAATTTTATGCTAACAGTTTTTTTCTCATACTTCTTGCTTGTGGAACATCCCTCTAGCTTCATTCTTTACAGCCAACTTTAATCTGCAAAATTTAAATGCAATATCAATCACTATCTTCTACTTGTCCTCTTGATTACTCTTTCCTCTTCCCACTCATTATTAATATTTCTGTTCCTAATTCTTCCACACCCTGTAACCTCTTGTGTTTTAGTGATTTTACTGCTATGCATAGGGTGATAATGATTTTAAAAAAATAAAGAAATCCTTTTTTTTTACATATTTGAATTTTTGAAACTTACAAATTCATTTTTTAATATTGGCCTGTTAATTCAATTTTCCAAATTAAAATTCTTTTTTCATTTTATTTACGTACCAAAAATCAGTAAGAACATTTATGACTGTATATAACAAAAAGTTAAGAACTAAATTATATATCTAAATATCTTAAATGTGGTGTTTGAAAACCTATGGTATTATTGCACTTACAATGCACCATGGTACTAATGAAGGATTGAGCAATAAAATTGAAAGCCTACCAATAGTTAATAGTTAAAAAAACTATAAGCTTACACAAAAGAAATAAAAAGATATGACTTGACAATCTGTTCTCACTAATTACAATGCAATATTCCAATATGAGGCATGAGAGCTTATTGGCACTGAGTAATACTTCATGTTAGCATAACAATGGAATATCTAATTAATAAAGAGGAGAGATAAGAGTGTTTGATATCTAAAATCACATTGTGTTTAGAATACTTCTGTAGAGGTGCTGTAAGAATTATTGGCTAGAGTCACCATGAATATAATCAAGAAGGAAAGCTGTGTTCTTGTAAACAACACTGCACATGAATCATGTACAACAAACATGAGAGAAAAATAATCAAGCTCAGTGAACATTAATAAAATATTGTATTAACAATGGTATATAAATTTCAACAATAAGTATAAAGAAAGTTGCTTCCCTTTTTCCGTAATAAAAAGGATAAGTTTAGCTAATTAATGTTGAGTACAATGTTGAATGTTATTTAACTACAAAGTTCAATTGATGTCTTAGCTAAATAAAGAATAATTCCACAGTGTGTTACCAGTGTAGAAAGATGTAATGTTCATGAGTGATATCAATAGGAATTAGTATGAGGACTTGAATGAGTAATAATTAAGAATTAAAATGTCACAAGAATATGCGCCGTGCCGTATTATCCAAGAATTGAACTGCTACTGGCTGTTGGCTAACAGCGAGAGGGTTTATATATCTACTCATAGGCTCCAGTGAGCTTAGCACTAAAAATATAGAAAGATACTAAAATACTAAAATATGGACCAATCCTTGATTTTAGAGAAAAATTCAAATTACATGTGATGGCAAAATTGTCATATAATAAGTATCATATATTTATGAACCAATGACATTAAAGAAAGCAGAGGTGTGGCACATGTAAGTGATCACCACACTTCTGTCAAGTAATTACAAGAAATTTCTGGTTTTAGTCATAATATTTGTGTGAATTACAAGCACTTTTGTTTGTTTACTGAAAGTAAAATGGAACCTATTTTTAAATAGTCACCTATTTTAAGGTTGAAAATTCATTTTTAATATTGACTTTTTAATTCAGTTTTCCAAAATAAAACTTTTTTGCTGTTCTCATTTTTATTTATCCTCTAAAAACAGAAAGAAAACTCAAGACACTGTATAACAAGAAAATTATAAACTAAATGATACTTCTATAATATTTTAAATGGGATGTTAGAAAACATTATCATGCTAATGTTGTGACAGCATTCCACAGTCCTAACAAAGGATTAATTATCAAATCTATTGTTTAATAACCAATGGTTCAGACTGACAAGTGTACTCCAGGCATGTGGTAGTTTTGGTATTTACCAGCGACACCTCACTGGGTTAGGTTGTGACACAAGGCCAATTATTTAACATGAGGAACCTGAGTGCAAACACTCAGGCCACTGGTCCAAATTTATTCATCTCCCGCTTACATGGAATCATGCACAAAGCTTGTCTTAGCAGGACATAGCTGGTCATGGCCATGGAACAGATACTACAATTTGATCATAGTCTGTGGGCTGCAAAACACACAATGTTTTTCTAAGCAGAGCTTAGATGTGGCATAATGCCAAAAGTGTGGAGCACCCAGTGAGGATTGAACTCACTACTCAGTCATAATTGATCTAGCAAGACAAGCTTGTTAACCATTACATAATGTCAAAGTGCCCCAAGTTATGTGATAGTTTTGGTATTTACCAGACCTCCCCACAAGGCAAGATGCAGAACAAGGCCAATTTTTATGCAGGCAAATCTGAGCCTGTAGGCTTGGGCAAAAATTACCCATAGACTCCACATAAATGGGGTCAGGTTTGTCTATCTCCCCAGATGAGACTCTTTTCTTTGGCATAGATCCATCTGGGTTCCTCTCTGCCTTTGGGCAGAGAGGTCGACAGCAGGAAACCAACAAACCAAGAAGTGTCTAGTAGTCTTGGTATTTACCAGACCTCCTCACAAGGTAGGATGTGGCACAAGACCAATTTTTATGTAGGACAATTCTGAGCCCATAGGCTTGGGCATAAATTTGCCGTAGACCCCGTATAAATGAGGTTGGGTTTGTCTACCTCCTCAGATGAGACTCTTTCCTTTGGCATACCCCTGTCTGTGTTCCTCTCTGCTTTTGGCCAGAGAGGTTGACAAGTCTTGGTATTTACCAGACCTCCCCACAAGGTAGGATGTGGCATAAGATCAATTTTTACATGAAGTGATTTCAAGCCTGTATGCTCAGGCAAAAATTCCCTATAGAGGCCGTAATAACAGAGTTGGGTTTGTCTACCTCCCCAGACAAGGCTCTGCCCTTCAGTATAGCCTTGTCTAGGTTCCTCTATGCCTAGAGGCAGAGAGGTCAACAAGTAGAGCACCAACAAACCAAGAGGTATGTGGTAGTCTCTGCCTCAAGGAGAAATGGATACCGTTTATATGTAGGTGAATGTTTGAATCCAGCAAGAACTGTTGGGGAAATAAACATGCTGCTGCTGCTAACAAGAAACTACCAAGTTATGAAGGGAGTAATTAATCTAACAGCAACAGAACAATAACAGATATAACATCTATCTCATTTCATTTGGTGACTGAGAGTTATATATTTGGTTCTAGTGTCTGTTGTCTTTGTAAAATTAAGAATTCAAGTGCTTTGGTTTCTTGGCATCGGGTTAGCAAGGCTGATTTGATTGACCATTACTGGTTGGTGGGTCTTATCTTCACAGGTTGCTCATAGAAAATTTGACATTAGATAACCTGACAAGAACTGACATGTCATAAAATGAGCCAATCTAACCTAACCATCACGTGCTGATTTTCCTGTTTTCCACTTAAAAGGTGAATCTGATACAATCTTCTTACCACACTAGCATCTGTGTATTTATATCCCTGGAAACAGAGAAGAGTGTATAGTTAGCAAGAGAAAAAATGGAACCAGAAAAGTGAGTTCAAATCTCATCTGATGAGGGTTATATTCCACTGTTCTGATGATCTTTGAAAGGGCATGAATCTACTTCCTCCTTGACCTCTGCCTCATCAGTGGAAGGTCACAAAGCCTTATGGAAAAGACAGTCAGTGTCTAAGCACTTTGGCAACATACTCTTCCATAGTTTACCTGTTCAGTCATTTGTAGGAAGATGATGCTACCTCCATTTGCACCCTTGACAAAAACCAAGAAGTTATCTGCAATACCTATATGATATAAATAAATTATTCCTCCTCTCAGAAATTTTGACATAAATGATCTATCTGTATTCCACATTGTTTATCTATAAATCTATCTATATATAAAAAGTAGGCTATTATTCAAGTAAATAGTATTGATTATTCATCAAGGGTCGTCTATATGGATGAGTTCACATTTTTTTCACATTTTCTGCCATTTTACTGGTGATTGATCACCCTGAATGCTTATCATCTAGAACCAGTTTTTGACTGGCCTTGAAATACTATTCCAAAATAAGCCTATGTTTGACCTAAAGAATGTTTGTCAAAAGCCTTATGCAGCATTTTGAGAGCTTCAAAAGTAGATCCACAAAGCTTAATGCAATATTTGATACAAGCTTTTTACTCAGATTTGATACAAACCTGTTATTCAAATTTGACACATGCCTGTTGCTCAAATATGATACAGGCCTGGTGCTCAAATATGATACATGCCTGGTGCTCAAATATGATATATGCCTGTTGCTCAAATATGATACAGGCCTGGTGCTCAAATATGATACATGCCTGTTGCTCAAATATGATACAGGCCTGGTGCTCAAATATGATACATGCCTGTTGCTCAAATATGATACAGGCCTGGTGCTCAAATATGATACAGGCCTGGTGCTCAAATATGATACATGCCTGTTGCTCAAATATGATACAGGCCTGGTGCTCAAATATGATACAGGCCTGGTGCTCAAATATGATACAGGCCTGGTGCTCAAATATGATACAGGCCTGGTGCTCAAATATGATACAGGCCTGGTGCTCAAATATGATACAGGCCTGGTGCTCAAATTTGTCAGACAACATAAAGTTTGTAGAGCTATTCCATTATAATACTATTAGGTTGGTGCAAAAATAATGACGTAATAATGTCGTTTTTGACGTTAAAAAATACGTCAAAAAACAACATTATTACGTCATTATTTTTGCACCAACCTAATACTAAACTTTGTGTAAAAAAATAGATAGTATGAAGCCTATAGATAAACTAGCCCAGCAGGCTGGTTACCAATAAGCATTAGCTACACACACATTTCTGTAACAGTACAATTACAGCATATAGTGTCCAGGAACATTCCAATATCATATCATATCTATCTATTATATTATGTTTATTATATTTATCAATCTCAATTAATATCTTCTTTTTTGTTTTTTACTAAATATCAACCAAAATAAAGCTAAAGAGCCCCAGGCTTGCAAGGTTATATCTGTAGGTTGCAGTGTGGAAAATAAGGCATCCACTACAAGATCACATAAAGGATTTTGAACTCTATCAAGGCTTGAAAGTGAAGATTGAGCAGCTATATATGGCAAACATACTTCATTTATGGTATAAACTAACTCTTGAAAAGATACATGGTACAAGGTGGCAGATACTTTCTGAAATGATATAATTAGCTGACCATTTTCTCAGACTCTTTAGCAAAGGATAATATATATGAGTTTCTACCTATTGAGGTCAGTTCATATCTGTCTTAATCTGTTCATAGCAATCTTCTGAATCTATCTTAGTCTATTTTCCCTTATCTTTTGTACATCAGTTTGTGCATAATGGTAATCATAATATTAGCCATTTTCATACAAGGAAACATTTGACATTCATTGACCAAGCAGCCAGTACTTTTTTTGGTTGAAATTCATAAAATCTTTCTCTTAAAACAATTTTTCAAGAAAATAAGTTTCTCAAGTCCAGTAACTGTTACCACTCTTTCCAGTATTGATGAGGAGAGCTTCCTTCTTAACCTTTTATTTGAAGTAGCGTTGAATGTCAACATCTTGATCGTGACATTATGTTCTCTTTGAGTTACATGTGCTATCCATTTTAGCTGTTGCTGCTGTTGATAATCATCAAGTGATGTAATTTCTGTTATTTGGTATAGTTCTTTGTGATTCTGTAGTGCCAATCCACAATGTTCAAAGGATGGTCTTTGCCATATATATAATTTTTTTTTTATCATTTCAATCCAGGCAAGGAAATAAAGCCACTAAGACCCAAGGGAGTTACTGAGTATTAGAGAATATAAGTGTTGTGGATTCCGAGATGAATTCAGTCTCCAAGGAATGACAAACGCAATAATTAAATATAAGAAACAAAATGTATTTACACAATCATACAAAGAGTAATACTGTTAGTAAGTCCAGGAACGTGGTTAGTAGCAAATACAGATAGATATATACTGTCTCGAAGTAGGACTTCCTTAGAGTCTACATGCTTGTAACTGACTTCTACAAGAGGTTACCTTACACTATCTCTGTTCGTATATTCTCTCACTCTCCATATATCCTCTCACTATCTGACTACCGACTACCCTCACTGACTGTAACTCTGGGTATTTAACGGCAGCAGTCCAAGTAACACTGGTAGAGTCCACTTATATGAAAAAGGGGTGGACCCCATAACAATAAGAAAAACAACTGTTAAGGAGAGAGGACAATAAAAGAACAAGAATTAAGAAGACAGGAGATAATGATTGACATTTCATTTCAAGAAGATCAAAGTTGACTGTAAAGCACGAAGCCAGAAAAGAGTTCCACAATCAAGAAGTGCAATAGAAGAAACTGTTAGCATAGAACTTATGGTTACATCTAGCCACTTCAAATGTAAAATGACAAGAACTTGGCACCAAACAAGTGCTATGCTTAAATTCATAAATTCTAGGTACCATAGAGGAAAGTTTATCAGAACAATTACCATGAAAGTATTTCTAGAAAAGGCACATGGAAGATACTTTATGGTGGTGGAAAAGTAACTGAAGCAGAAATGCCAGGTCAGAGATAATATCATTGCAGATTCTCCTTTGGATTTTATCAAGAGTCTTAAAATATATAACAGGTGTACCAGACCAGATGTGGCAGCAATATTCAAAGCAAGGATGAATGGGAGACTTATAAATATGTAAGATAGATTCTGGTGATAAAAATTGTTTAGCACAATATAGTGAATCAAATTTCTTAGCTGAAGACTTAGCAATTGATTTAATATACTCTCTCCACTAAATGATAGCTTAAAACGAAAAGGCACAATAAGTCACTCTCCTGGAGGTTAACATCAGTCATGCTGATGGAAGTTAAAAAAGGTTCTCTCAGATGATCAAAAGAGAGCAGTTTCGTTTTTGAGGCATGAAAATTAACAAACCACTCCTTGCTCCATTTAACAACAGATTTTAGGTTATTTTTTTAGATCAGCTACCAATTTGACCTTATCAAATAGACTTACTATTAAGACAGGAGTAAATAGTTGTGTCTTCAGCATAAATGCTGAATTGAGAACTGATGACATCGGAAAGATCATTAATGAAAATTAGAATCAATGTAGGTCTAACGATAGAGCCCTGAGGAACACCTGAATTTATGTAAAAAGATCTAGAAGAGTGGCCATTAAAGCCAAATTTCATTTTTGCAATTTGATAAGAAAGACTGAATCAGTTCAACAATTAATTCAGAAATACCATATTGAGAAGACAGTGTGCCATAACCTATCAACTGCCCTCAAGATATCCAAAGCAACAGCCTGAGCTTCACCATTCTCATCTAAAGTTTATAAAATCTTTCAGCAATAATTGTTAATACATCAGCAGTTGACCTAGAGAAGCAAAAACAATATTGCTAATCCCAAAAAAGTCCCTACAGTGTGAGATGCTTAACCAATTCAGAGTTCAATAGAGGCTCTAGTACTTTGTCAAAAACTGGTAGAAGACTAATAGGTTGATTGATAGTTGGAATGATCAGACAGTTCACCTGAATTCTTAAAGACTGTAATAACAGATGAAAGCAAGAAGCAAGGCATTTTTGTAGAGTTTAGTAAAAAACAGGAGACAGTTCAAGAGAACATTTCTTAAGGACTATTGCAGGGATCCAGTTTAGAAATGACAGCAGGAATCATGGATGGGGTTATATGTATAACACTCAGTCTTAAGTGGAAAGTCAGGCAAAGATACTCCAGATGAGTCAAGAGAAGAATTAAAAGATAATTTATGAACAAAACATTCTGCTTTATCAGAAGATGTTAACACCTCAAATTGTGTGAAGATAGGAAGGATAGAAAACTTACTCTTATTTAACACACTATTACTAAAAGTTGAAAGCACATAAAAGAATCACCTGAGAACTCAAGAGACAATTCCATTATAATTGGGAGATTTTCCCAAATATAAGCATGGGCCAGGCATATGTAGGCGAGAATCTTTTCAGCAAAGAGGAAGATAATCTGGAGCAGAGAATTTATTGGTAGCAATAGAAGAATTTAGATTAGTTTCACAAAATGTGAAGACATCTGGAGACCATTTCAAGAGAAAAAACTCAACACTACAGAAATTAGAATGAATGCCACAAATAATAGAGAAAGAAATGTTGATGGGGTAGCTGATTTTTTGTTTACTGGTTTACATGTATTTCTTTTCATTGTATCTGTCATAAGAAGATTTGTTTTAAGAAGAAAAAGACCCAAATAATTATCACTATCATCTATGGCAATTCAAACTGACTAAAGCATAATGTGGCCTCAGGGTTGCCCACTGGAAATATATGCATTGACACCTATCCATGCCCGACATAGCACTACAAATATCCTGATAATATATAACTGTTGATCAAGACTGCCTCTCTAAGCTCTACCAAAGAGTTTGGGCTCCTTACTACCAGTCAGAAACAACAACCAGAAAAATGCCAAACCGGTACTGTCATAATCAAAAGTTGCAGCCATCGATCAGTCAGATCACAACTCTTCTGGATGGTCTCCTTGTTTAAGTTGGTGAATGCTACCATAAGTTCATCTTTGGCATCACAAGGAGTTTTGTTGGTCACTTGCTCAACTGTGCCCCACACATAATAATCAAGGGGTGTGCAGTCTTGGGAATTAGGTGGCCAGATGTAAGGCGTGATGTGGCCATAGAAATTGTCTGACAGCCATGACTGGATTCTCCTGCTTATGCAGCATGGAGTAGAGTCCTGTTGCCAGACATAGGGACTTCCAGCAGCCATCCTCTTAATGCAGGGCAATACTACAACCTCAAGGCACTTGATGTAGGTCTCTGTGTTGAGTCTGAGGCTCTGTGGGAAAATGAATGAAGTTATAACATTGCCAACATTAATGATCACCATTAGATTGATCCAACTCTTTCTTATCCACTGCACAGTCCTTACATTGACACACAAACACTCTGAAATGTTCATATTGGAGCTTCTGGTGTGAATACCAAGCAGTACAGCATGCTGTTTCCAAATCTTTGGCAGAGTGAATTATCTCATGGTGCTCTTTTCCTCACAGATGGTGCCCAACTGACCCTACTATGCTGTGCAGTTGGGAAAAATAAAAACAAACATGCATGCATCCATGAAATTAAAAATTTAAAATGGCGACAATTTACCCATCGCACCCTGTATATATGCTTAGACATTTATATCGTCAAACATTTTATTTCCAATATTGGGTTCTCTTGATGCAGAAATGAATGTAGCAATCCTTAACAATGTACATATGGTGTATGCAAAATTATCTCTGTTAATATCGCAAGCAAATGAAATACTTCAATTGACATGAAAGTACTTATTTTCATATGCGTGTGTGCATGAGTGTGTGTCTTTGCATGTGTCTGAATTTTTCTTGATCTTTTTATACCCAATTATGTTTAACATTGAAGCCAATTACTGCACAGTTAATGAATCTTAACTAATCTATATTTAGACACAAGATGTCCTATCGACCTTGGTATTTTAAAATATATCCATGTAATTTAATGATATTGCCTATTGTGAGGTGACTGTTTTCCAGAGTGGCAAGGCCTTAACTATGTTTACAGTATATACAATAGTTGGTCAAAAGGTAATGTGTGTTTTAGATTTAATACTATAGTTCAAAGATGAACTTATGGTAGCATTCACCAATACTATGTAATAGATGAACACAAAGTATACCAAAATGAACACAAACATCTCAAGATTCCAAATCTAGTCAACATAACCTCCATCCATCTCAATCATGTTATTTTACTTTCAAATGAGGGTTTGTATATCTGCATTGTAAAAAAGTCTTGTCTTCTTTCTTACCTGTATGTTTGTTGACTCTCACTTCATCATCATTGGAGAACTTCTGAGTAATAGCCTTGTTGCACAACTGCAAGAGTAACAAACACCCTCTGCACTTTCATAGAGTCTATGAGCATTTTGGGAACCCAATTTGCAGATTTTAAGTTGCCAATAGACTACACTAAACTGCAGGTACTCCTGTGGCTCACCTAAATGTTTTTGCAGAGATTTCATCATTTTACAGTTGAAATATCTAGTTGTAACCATAAGTTCTATGCTAACTGTTTCTTCTATTGCACTTCTTGCTTAAGGAACTCTCTTCTGACTCTTGCTTTACAGTCAACTTTCATCTTCTTCTATCACACTTCTCACTCTTTTGACTTCTTGCTTCTCAGTGATCATTAATCTTCAAAAATTTAAATACATTGTTAATCATTATCATCTGTTTTCTTCATTACTGTTCTTTTACTGTTCTCTCTCCTTAATAGTGATTTTTTTCTCATAGTCTCTAACATTTAGTAACCCCTTGCATTTTAGTGACTTTATTGCTGACCTATCACATTTGGGCCTGTTATCAAGATCAATTTCTCTTTTCTCTCTAGGATTGCCATAAACTTTATTGATCCATCTACTAACTGTATCCTTTCCACTAATTTCTGGCAATTTCTCCTTCAAAAAACAGGAATTCTATAACAGTTTTGTACCTTCAACCCATGACAAGAGGGGAAGCTATTTTGAAAGATAATTCTGGATGGATAAAGAGAAAGTAATTCTCTGGGCTTCTCAATACTTTATTATTTACAGTTAAAAAATACCATTAATTGTGACTTGTAATTTTAAGAATAAGTTACAGAGCCTAACATATCTATATTAATGTGATTATATTGCATATATATATATATATATATATATATATATATATATATATATATATATATATATATATTAAGGAAAACAATGGTAAAATGAAAATAGTTTTCATGTGACATGTTTCAGCTTTTAGGATTTCATCAGACCAAAGTGATGTTTACCTTGATGCAACTGCACATGTGTGTGTGTGTGTGTGCATGTGTGCGTGTGTGTGGAAACTGATATCAACACCAAGCAATAACAGTGTTTGATAATTGAACACAGTTTTCAGGCCTAACAGCTCCTATAGTAACAGGACAGGCCTGAAGATTGCATTCAAGTATGAAACAGACTGTCACTACTCAGTATTGACCTCAGTTTTCACTTTTATATTTAAATACACTCTATTATATTGAGTACTTTTACCCATAAATATAGCATACTTTAAAACTATATTTCATTCATACATATATATATATATATATATATATACTCTATTATATAATATACTCTATTATATATATATATATATATATATATATATATATATATATATATATATATATATATATAATTGAGTATATAAGTTGGTCAATAAAACAAAGTCAAACGAAAGGGTACTCATGTCATCAGTGCGAAAAACATTTATTAATATTAACCAGGTGACAAAAATGAAGCACAGAGATTGAGGTCCCAAGTGTTCTTCATTGCAGATGCGAGAAATAAACAGAGGGATGGTGGAAACTATCCAACATTAGTTTTCGAGGTTGGGTAGAATCCTGCTTGTAGGTGTAATTGTTAGTAAAAATCTGTTCCCTGTTTGATTTCTTTCCGTGTGAAACTTTTTGTGACAATAACCTTAGATTTAAAAATTGTGATTGGTGGTAGGTGGAAGGGGAGTGAAATGTTGAACATAGAGGAAAAAGGGTTATAGGACTATATATATATATATATATATATATATATATATATATATATATGGTGGGTATCCACTTCCATGACCTTACTGTTGATTTCCTTGCCACTGATGATATCTCTATTAGCTCATTAGTCCAATGAATAACTTACATTTTAAGCCACATGTTTCTCAAGCAAGCTTACCATTTGCTACATTGATATCACTAATATAAGGGACAGAGAAAGAAAAATTGCAGTAAAATTTAAATTTAAATTTCTAACCAACCACAACAGCAGATGATGTGAAACTAAATGCAGAACAAGAATATATTGTCAGCTTTTAATAGACATCTATTTTTAAGAAACATTATAGATAGGGGCTTCACAGAAGGACAAACTGCAATTACACTTGGATTGCTTCATGCTCAAATTGACCCTAACTGCATCCCCAACATAGATGCTCTACCTTTGTACACTGTCTACAATGTCAAGAAGATCATAAACGAGGGCAATGCCATTGAAGTCAATGAGAGGTGAAATTGGGATTTCATTAATGTCCTCATGTCTAAAAGCACGAAGGACCCAAGAACATCCATGTGTAAGCTAACTGCTGAGCTAAAAATAGAGTTCAAATGGCTGTGCATGACAACCTGGACCTTAAATACTACATCAGGACACAAAATAACCTCCTCACAGAATTTATGAAGGACAGGAGGTTGGATAAGTACAAGTTAGTTCTCAGATACTGTTATAGTGGAACACACCTATTCTATAGTTAATAGACTCTCCCACCTATAATAAATAGGAGTAGTAGTAGCAGTCGCAGAGGGAGTCGCTCAGAGAGTTGGTCAGTCAGTCGATGTCGGATGACCGTTAGTTGGATATTAAAGTATCAGCCACCCCAACTAGATTACTGCGTCATTACCTATTATATCACGTTCCTAATTTTTTTTGTACATCGAACCTATTTAGGACCGACTTAGTACAAAATAGCCTCCACTGTGAAACCACTACATAAAAGATGTCTGTATATGTGATTCTTTAAATATATTTTCCATTTATTATATTAGTGTATAGTAATTCTGAGGGTTCAGTTTATTACTTGATAACAATATAAAATTGATCCTCCATTTTATGTCCAATAGAATCTTATAATAATACTAGTTTACCTTGGACGTAAAAAATGAGAGAATATCTTTTTAAGTATTTAACATTATTAAATTTTCTTCTGCGAGTCTTCAAATATACTTTTTCTAGTTATTACTGCTGTACTCTTTTATAGAATTGGTCTCTTCATCTTCTGGCTTCATAAGCAACAGGGATCTACTGTTCAAAGACTCACTAACAATTAATTAATTCAATTCAGAGTGGACACTATTTTGAACTTCCAAAATGACAAGTAACTAGTGGAGTCAACAGCTAATGTCAAGAAAACCTTCAGAACCAAATTTCCAACCCAGGTCATGTCTTGGGTGCTGTGGTCTCCACTGGGAAAAAATACTCCCATTATTCTACAAGCTTGGAGATGCCTACTATAATGTCCTGAGGTACCATGTTTGCTATGGGTTAATGCCAATTACCCAGAGGGCAACTATGCATGGACCCAGAACAGTGCTTCCAGCTGTAAAGCCAAGAAAATGCAGAAATTGCTAATTTCTGGCCAGTAGACTTCTGGCTCTTGTCCAGACCAGACCTATGCTGTGTGGGATGTTTTGAACCAATTGTCAAAGGTTGCATCTAATTTGCCAGTTTTGCTTCTCCACTTACTATATACATGTATAAATATATACCTACCTACATGCATGCATACATACATATTAAAAATACTTTGATATGGACACACAAATATACATTAACATATCAATATATTTCTCCTCATACAATATAGATGCATAAATATACACACATGTATGAGTGTGTAAGTGTTTATATATATATAGTGGTCTGCCATGTGGTGTAGATTATGATGTATATATCATAATGCCAAGAAATAATCAGCAGCCACACATATTACATATTATATGTATAAATATGCTCAATATTGATTTATTGTTATGTCTTTAATATTATTAGGTTTTTATATGTGACTTTTTCTAGTTATTATATTAGTATTAGTAATTTGGGATTTTGTTACTTGAAAACAGTATAAAACCGACCATCCACTTTATGTCCAGTAGAATTTTATATTAATATTAGTTTATCTTGGTCATAAAAAATGAGAGTGTATCTTTGATTTAATATTATTAGGCTTTTATCTGTGAGTCTTTAAATATACTTTTTCCATTTATTACTGCTGTACTCTTTTACAGAATCGGTCTCTTCATCATCTGGCTTTATAAACAATAGGGATCCACTGATCAAAGATTTACTAACAATTAATTAATTCAATTCCTAGTGGACACAGTTTTGAACTTCCAAAATAGTGGAGTCAACAACCAATGTGAAGAACACCTTCAGGACCAAAAATCTTATACTAATATTAGTTTATCTAAGTCATAAAAATGAAAGCTGTTGAGGGGTCCATCCCTTTTTATACAAATGAACTCACCCAGTATATACATATACTACTGCAAGAGCGAGACAAGAGTAAGATGGGAGCAAGACCGAGGAGCCGAGTTGAGTCGAGATTGACAGAGTAAAAGGTTGTAGGTAACCGGAAGAGTGAGGGTGAGGTAACAGCATTGTAGGAGTCACAGTGAGTGAGCACATAGACTCAGTAAGAAGTCATACAGCAATACTTCAATACCAAAGACTGTATATATATATATTTTGCTACTAACCCGTATTCCTGGAACTACTAACCTGCGTTACCAGTTTGTATTATTACGTTAATACATTATTTTCATATATTCATTCCTGGTGTTTGTTATTTATTGGTACTGGATTTCAACCCAGAATCCACAACAAAAGCATATCTTGTTAAGTCTTTAATATTATTAGTTTTTTATCTGTGAGTTTTTAGATATACTTTTTCCAGTTATTACTGCTGCACTCTATCACAGAATTGTCCTTTCATCTCCTGGCTTCATAAACAACATTGCTTTAGCATCACCACTAGAAGGGAGATAATTAGTAACAAAAAAGTTAGACATTACTGCTGAAAAAGTACATTACATATTACATAGAAGATTGTGCAGCACATAATGTAGCAGTATTGGTGTCAAAATTGTGTAGAATTCAAGATCCAGTTGAATCTGCAACTTTTCTTTGATAAGATTTCTCAAATATTCAGGCCAGTAGACAAAAATAAATATACTGTTTAAAATAAATGGAGCATCTACTCTAATGTGGGTATTGACTAAAAATACAATTTAAAGTGATATATATATATATATATATATATATATATAATTATTTATTTAAAAATATGATTCCAACACGCTACATAAGAGTTCCCATGTTTCAAAACAAGAGCCGAAAACTTCAATATAATTATTTGAACTGAGCTTACTTTAATTCAATTTAATTCAAATAATTATATTGAAGTTTTTGGCTCTTGTTTTGAAACATGAGAACTCTTATGTAGCATGTTGGAATCATATTTTTAAATAAATAATTATATTTATGCTCTACTTTTGTATCGAGCACTATTTTTTTAAAATAATAACTAAAATACTAAAGAATTTTGGATTATTTACCTAACGAGTTCTTTCCTATTTTCTATATATTTTCACATATATATATATATTTTTTTTTAAAAAATAATAACTAAAATACTAAATAATTTTGGATTATTTACATAACGATTTCTTTCCTATTTTCTATATATTTTCACATATATATATATATATATATATATATATATATATATATATTATGCATGTATGTAGAAAGAGATAGATAGAGAGCATATGCAATGATATATTTTGTGTTTATACATTATTTTTATAGATGCAAATATTTAAGTAAATGCCCTGTTTATAATAAACAGTATTAACAACATTTACTGGGCTGAATGTCTGAGAAATTTTATAGAAAATATGTGTACTCCAATAGAAATCGAACCTGTATCCTACACCAAACCACCCAGCTATGCCATTTAGCTACAGAGGTAGTGTCTTGTTAGCAAAGTCAAATGACTTTTTAAATTTCAAATTTTCCATGATTTCTCTCAAATGCTCATATCTGCTCGAAGCATATCTAAGTCTGACAATTATTTTAATATATTTTCTGTTTATACATTATTTTTATAGATACAAATATTTAAGTAAATGCTCTGTTTATAATAAACTGTATTAACAACATTTACCAGCCAGAATGTACAAGAAATTTTGTAGAAAATATGTATCCTTGCTAACCAGACACTTCCTCTGTAGCTAAATGCTATAGTACATCAGGCTATATGATGGGTCTGTGTAGGATACAGGTTTGATTTCTGCCAGAGGACATATATTTTCTATGAAATTTATTGGACATTCAATGTTGTTAATACTGTTTATTATAAGCAGATCATTTACTTAAATATTTGTATCTATAAAAATAATGTATAAACAGAAAATATATAATATAGTAATAATTTCTGTATAATATGTAATAATATATATATGCAATGATATGTAATAATATTTGTAATAATATGTAATAATATATATATATATATATATATATATATATATACATATATACATATGTGTGTGTGTGTGTGTAATGATATGTATAATATGTAATGATACATGTAATAATATATATAAGTAATGATGAACACTGAACGTAGACTGTTGGTTTCATAAACCATGCAGTCACCATGCAACGTTGATACCTATGGCCCTACTGTCTATGTCTGTATCTATAAAGGCTCTATTTCTGTGTGTGTATATATATATATATATATATATATATATATAGTTAAAATTTTCTATATTTATAGGGGAAGATTATTTTAACAATATATACTGAAATTGTAACTCAGCTCTTTGATTAAAAATTCTGAGCCATAATCCATTACACCACCTGCACATCTAAGCTTACAGCACCTGGTATTCCCCAGTAGTCACCCATCTAGATCGTAACTAGGCTCATTGTTGCTTAACCAGTGATCATACAGGAACTGTTGTTTCAATGTTATATTGCTGTAAGCCTTGTAATGATCAGGAAAGCATGCTCTCAGGAGTCTGTTCCATAAAGTAGCAGTTCTTGGGAAGAAGTTGTCCGAATAGGACTTACTATTTACTAGTATGGAATATAAAGGGAATGAGGTACTAAATTTGTATTATTATCTACTTAATGCTCCTGTATACAGAATCATATATTTTGCTGTTTATGACTAAAGAATTTTTCAATTAGCCACATGAAACCAATTTGAGATGGTAGCAAAGCTCTAAGGCACAGCAACAGCAAATGGTCAAAGATTGACATACAGTTTATCGACAAGAGGCGGAAGGAGCAAGTCAACAAGGCGACAGGTGAATAGGCTGAGTGAAGCAGTGAAGATTGTGCTGTATACTATTCAAATTATTACACTGTGATGTTGAGTGAATCACTTCTATTGTGCTAGTTTCCTTTGTTGGAAATTGAGTATAGAAGATTGAAAAGAAAAAGAATGTATGTGGCAAACAAACACAGCTGAGACAAGTCACGAAGTCAGCGTCAGTGATAATACCTGACTGTATTTGTATGTCTACAATAAGATGTATCCACACACACACACCTAAGGAAAGCAATATATATTTATATAATTTAAATATATGAATGAATTAAATAAATCATCAACAGAGAACTATATAGATAAATAAAAGGTACAGGTATATATATATATATATATATATATATATATATATATATATATATATATATATATATATATAAGAAATATATATATATGTGTATATATGTGTACAAACATACATGAAAAAAGGCTCTATAATGTATATGCATGTATGCGTGTGTATATATATATATATATATACTCAGATATATATATCACTGGGTATGTATATATGTACATATGTGTACAAGTATACATAAAAAAAGGCTCTAATACAAGCTGCGATGGATAAATTGTCGTCTAAATTACACAAAAATGAAAATAATATTTATATCTTATTTTAAGAGATATATTTACCAAAATTAAACAAAAATATCTTGAAAGCCTAAAGAGTAAATTTATTCAGAATTTCCCGCAACTCTTCTGGATGGTCTCTTTGTTTAAATTGGTGAATACTGCTATAATCCTTACCTCCAGTTTATTTTTAGTGTCACAAGGAGTTCTGTTGGTCTCATACTCAACTATGCCCCACACATAATAATCAAGGGGGTTGCAGTGTGGGGAGTTAGGTGTCCAGATGTAAGGGGTTGGGTGGTTGCAGAAATTGTCTAACAGCTATAACTGTGTTCTCCTTCTTTTGCAGCATGGTGCAGAGTCCTGTTGCCAGATATAAGGTCTTCCAGCAAACACCCTCTTGATTCAGGGCAGCATTACTGCCTCAACAAACTTGATATAGGCTTCCATGTTGAATCTGAGGCCCTGTGGAAAGATGAATGGAGGCATAACATCGCCATCACTAGCGAACCCTCTAAGCACCTTTGTAATCACCATTAGACTGATCTAACTCTTTCCAAATCCTCCACACTGTCCTCAGATTGACACCCAGACACTCTGATGTTTGTATTGGAGTTCTGGTGTGAATGCCAAACAGTACAGCATGCAGTTTCCAAATTTCTGGTGAAGTGAATTGTGTCATGGTGCTCTTTTTCTCACAGACAGTGCCCAACTGACCCTACTATACTATGCAGTCAACAAAATCAAAAACAAACAACAAACATGCACAAAATTAAAAACATAAAATGGTGACAATTTACCCATTGTATCCTGTATATGTATGTATCTAGTTGGGTGTGTCTGCATGTGCAGATATATACAAATATATACATAAAAAACACTCATTGGACTAATTTAAAATCCAACAGACACTAAATGGCTCTAAAATATATATCATATTATGGCTAGCTACTCATATTTGAGGATACCCATCCACTAAGGTGGCTAGGTAATCCCTATTGCAGACCGTAGGCACATTTTGTGTTTATTCAACACTAACAGAGCCGACCTGTGGTTTATACTACGATTATGCTGAACATATTTTAGTTACAGTTTCTGAGAGAGAAGTGTGTTATTTCGCATGACCAATAATCTGAACAAGATCAGCATGTTCAAACCCTCGTTCACGGTGACTTGTGACTTTGTGCTAGCAAAGCAATCAAAAACCCCCAATCGTTCCACCTACCTAATTTCACTTTGAGCCAACTTGTGGTATGGTTATGGTTTTCAGGCACTTTCCAAAGGGATCACCTCCTCCAGACAGATAGCATCAAGAAGTCGGCTTCATGATAAATCAACAATGGTGAGATTCGAACCTGGGTCTCATGGTCAGAAAGCCACCCAGCCACATGACCATATATATATATATATATATATATATATACATATATATATATATATATATATATATATATATATATAAATGTAATGAAAAACAAATCACTTTAATGTACCATTACGATAATTTATTTCACCTAAATCCTTTTTTAAGGATTCAGGATCATCAGGTAAATCTTCCAACAACGAAATGAGAAAAAAAAAAAAAAAAAAAAAAAACAAATATATATATATATATATATATATATATATATATATATATACCCTTGGGAAAGGTATTAATCCTCTTCTTCTTCCTCCAGCTATGGGTAAATAGGACAGACTGGGTTCTATAGCTTTGGATGGCAACTGG
The DNA here is from genome assembly GCA_963932145.1 of Acanthosepion lycidas. NCBI lineage: Eukaryota > Metazoa > Mollusca > Cephalopoda > Sepiida > Sepiidae > Acanthosepion > Acanthosepion lycidas. Next base: position 67,059,366 of record OZ010591.1, read on the forward strand.
CCTAGGAGAAGCACAACTCTGAATTCACAACCTGTGGAGGGTCATTTGGACAACTTGTGGCATGAAGTGCACCAGGTCTTTGTATTCAAAATGTGTGGTTGGTTCTGCACAAAGCCTTCACCACTATAATCAAATCATATATGCTGGGGTCTGAGCTGTTGGTTCCTAGGAACTGAGCTGCTTGACCCTCATATGTCGAATATGATGGGAGTGTCCACCATATTAAACAAAGAGACAATCAGACACAACTCTTGTCTGGTCATGGATGCGATAAGGTAATTTTATTTATGGCTTCCACCTATACTCAGAGATCCCAATGTATTTTTCATTGCATATGGTTTTGTCTTTCTTTCATTACAACCTGAAGAAGCCAGAGAGAGCAGATACTCTCAGTGAAATGTATCATTTATCGATATTTCACTTTGTTTCATCATTTTTCACATAAATAAAAACAATATAAATGTGTGTGTGTCTGTATTGGTATCAGTGCCTATGTGTGTGTGTGTGTGTGTGTTGATGGCTGTGTGTGTGTGTGTGTGTGTGTGTGTGTATTTTTCAGCACAATTTTGGATATGTATATAGTGAGGAAATAATATATGTAACCTAAGCTTTAAGCATCAGGTGTGTCCACATTCATTAACATTGATCAAAAGTCATTTTAAGGTCTGTCTCCCTTCCTCTGTCTAATCTTAATCTGAGCAGGATATGAGCTTTTGAGGATAACAGAATGGATCGGTTTACATTCTTCCCAAAGGCAAATTGAAATTGACTGGGCTGTGATGCTCTTTGTGGTTGAGCAGTCTAAGGCATGCTGAATCAAAGGTTGGTTTCTCCTACAAAGTGGACCCACATTCAAACCCTGCCAGAGAACACATTTTATTTATAAGGTTTTCTTGAGCACAGGTTAGTAGACATAATACACACTGTTTAAAAAAAAAAAAAAATGGAGTCTCTATTTCAAACATGGGTACATATATATATATATATATATATATATATATATATATATATATATATATATATATAAGGAACTCCAGACAAGCAATAATGGATTCAACATGTTTTTTTTCTTCACTTCAAATAATGAAGCTAATGAAGAAGCAAAGAAAAAAATTGGTGCCTGAATACTTGAACTAATTTTTCCCAATTTAAATATAAGCTTCATAAATTTATGAAATTAGCATAAGCCTAATTTCCATGAATTTATTTCATTATGGCTTTATTCTTAACTTTATTATGTTTATACAAATAAATTAATTTTATTGCTACCTAACTATTTCACATGAGGATTCTTCTGGACTTGCATCTCTGCCTTGGTTGTTTTGAGCATATTTATCTCACTATATTCTTACTTGATGAATTCAGCTTACCATATTTGTAGGTTTAATGAGCAAAGAAAAAGAGCTAAGATTTGAGACATGAAAATCGTACTATTTGAGTGTTCTGCAATACATGCTTAACAGCAATTTCTATTGATATATGGAAAAATTATATAATTTAGCATTAATTTAATGGGATACTATTTAATTTAAATTATATAGTTTAATTTAATGGGTTAAGTCAGTCTTGAATAAGTATCTGGAACCTTTTGTGTTTTTGGTAATATATTCTAATTCTTCTATGTGCTGTATTCCTTCATTCTGATCATGACTCCCCACAATACATACATACATACATATATATATATATATATATATATATATATATATATATATATATATATATATATATATATATATATATATTCATATATATATATATATATATATATATATATATATAGATAAACCTAGTGAGCCAGACAAACCTACCTAGGTTTCACCTAAACGGTTCGTCAAGGAAAGTCATCCGACTTTCCCTGACAATCCGTTTAGGTGAAATTCAAGGGTTTTTCAAAACGAGTATAGTTATCTATATTTGTATATACATATATATATATATATATATATATATATATATGAAAGTGAACATTGAATCTGATGACTATCTGTAAAGGGTTGACAGAAAAGGAACTGAGAGAGATACTAAGGGGAAAAACATTGGTAAATTATACAAAGGATAGGAAATTGTGGAGAACTATGATCACCCACATCCTAAAAAGACAAGGTACATGAAAAAGAAGAATCATTATTTTCAAAAGTCATGGCAAATAAAATCCAATTGTAATCAATGACCTTTTTCTTTTTCTTGGACACTTTAACATGGTGTAATGGTTAGCAAGTTTGTCTTGCTTGATTAATTATGACTGAATAGAGAGTTCGGTCCTTACTGGGTACCCAATATATTTGGCCTTGTGTCATACCTAAGCTACACTTAGAAAATCACCATATGTTTCAAAAATTTTATGTTTAAGTTACAATAACAAACTGAAGAGGACTGTCTGAATTTTGTTTTGTATTTTATAGTGAATATAAAATTTGTGAAGCAGATATGTAACAAAAAAGGAAAAGTGATTAATAGGAATAAAATTAATCATATAAACATTATGTACAGTGTGGAGATAACAGGTTGGAATGAGAAATCAGAGAACCAAATTCCAGTCAGGTTCATTACATTCACTTGTGCACAAATACCCTTGGGAAAGGTATGAATACATCTCTTCTTATTACAGCTATTGGACAAATAGAAGAACAGAATGGATTCTATAATCTCAGCTGTCAACCAGTTGACCAAAGAAAGAAATGGTAGCCTACTATGGGAAAATCTTGTCTAGTTAGTCACGAATTGAAATAGACATGATTGCCCAACCATGTATCATGTATGGTACTTAACTGACTGACTGATACATATTGCAGATGTTATTTAGGAACCCAGGATTTTCTAGTCTCTATCTTTTTTGATCTGTTTTTTTTTGGGTGGGGATTTAACTCATATCCTCCTGGCATCTTTTTAAACTGATGCTTCCCCTTTTACATATATCTAAGCTATAATTATAACCTGTAATTTAGAAAAGTGAAAATTCAACTGATACCAGGAGGATATTGTTTCAAATCTGCAGAACAACATTTTAGTGAAAGAAAGGTTTGAGTGGAATCTATTTCTACTTGCATGTTCCATTAATTTCTCTTCCATTTCTGTGTTCATACAAATAAAATTGCTCTATAGTTATTCCAATATCAATTTTATCTAGATAGGTAATTTTTTCATCGTTTTACCCCCAAGAAAGGTGACAATGCCATTAAAATGCAGGCAGCTACAGGGAGTGAAAATGAAAGAGAATGAGAAGACTGATAATGGGGAGGATTGAGGAAAGGACAAAAAAAAGAACAGCTTTCAAGGAGACAGAAAACGGTGAATGATACTGCATTTAAATTTTTGAAGTTTGTAGTTATCAGGGAAGGAAAAAATTGGAAGGGAGTTGTAGTAAAAAAACAAAACAATGGTGATGAGGTGGGGGGGTCAAAAATGCAGTACTTGCCGGCAGACCAGCTGTTTTTTCTTCTTCTTTGGTTGCCTCAAGGAAATGGATTGCGTGACTCTCTTTCTCAGCCATTACACTAGGCAGTTGTGAAACAAACACCAAACAGCCGAATGACTCCTGATGCCCCCATGCTCTTGGCACCACGCTTTTTATACTGTTCTAATATGGCCAAAATTTGCATGTGTGCAAAAATCATCTCGTTTTGGACGAGATCAGCGCGCATAAATTGCGTCTTCAATAGCGGCCATATTTCTTTTTGTCATTACTCTGCAAGCAAGACACATTTGCGCTCACTTCAAATTCTGAGGTAAGTCATGTCTTTTGTCACAGGAGTTCCACAGGTGGGAAATGCAAGACAAAAAACTGTTAGGATAGAAATGATGGTTGCATCTAGCTAGTTCAACAGTAAAACAGTTGGATTTAGTTACCAATCTAGTAGCGCACTTAAATTAATCTTATTTCTGGAATATTCTCAATCAAAACATTGAAGCCATTGCTGTATTCAAGATTTTAGGATCTACTTCTGCCTTTTTTCTCTCTGAATTTCTGAGATGAGGAGTTATTATTATTTACACTATTTATATTTGGACTATTGTCCTCATCTTTGTTGTTGTTATCACAACGTTTCAGCTCCAACCTTCCTCAGGTATATATCACTCTGGATAACCTACAGAGAATTCTGAACTGAATTCTTTATTTAATCTACAGGGGTACACTGTTCTTGTTCCACTGCTCATATCTAGTTTGGTTCTTATTATTTTAATTAGTACTCCTCAGTTATTACTCACTCATTTCCATTGAGTACAAGTACACACTGCCCAACCCAATTCACTAGCAACTGTGTCACCAAATTTACAAACAAACTAAGCTATTGCCCCATAGGATAATTTGCTGTAGTGAACTTGAAGCCTTAGACCTAACCTGCCTACCGATTAGAGTTGCAACTGCTGGTGTTGCTGTCACTCATGTTGCTGCAACTGTGGTTGAAGACTGAATATACATAGTGTAAATAAATAATATGTCTGCCTTATTTCAATCCATTTTTTAAGGCTTAACCAATATAAAGCTCAAGAATCACTCAAGGTAGAGGATTACTGAATGAGGTATATGATATTAATGTAAGAGGACAAAGTAGTGAGTGAAGATTACGATAATATGGAAGATAGATAATAGTTAACCCAAGACTTGAAGAATTTGAGATTGTAGTGTTTTGGGAAGCACCCACACTGGAGTCTATCCTACAAAGTATCAGTTCTTGGGATGAAGTTGTCTGAGAAGAACTTTCTCCTTACAGAACCTAAATATGGAAGGAATGCAGGTGACAGCATTTTGAGCCTTAGCTATAAATGTCTGAATTGCTGGAACTGAAGAATGGAGCTCATCTGAACATTTACCAAGGAAATAATGATAGAGTAGTGATAGGCCTCCAATATTGGATCTGTGAAAAAGAGGTTGCAAAGTGGAAAATAATTCATTAACCACATGGCAGTATAAACTAGTAACTATATCAAGCTTTGAAAGTAAAAATTGTACAGGTCCAGCCATGATATGGCAGTAGCATTGCATTTTTGGTCTCATTTAACTCATGTAAAGAGAAAGAATGGTAGGAGTAAGATACTTCCTGGAGAAGTAGAAGGAGCTGACCATTTACCCAACATCTTTTGTGATGGATTGTATATATTTCTACTTGAGATCTGAGGTGAATTTGAGTCCCAATAGACATTCAAAGGAAGGCCCCTTACTGAGTACAACCATTCATAATGACTGGAGATAATTTCAGGTCTGCTTGACAATGATGAAATGATGGTACTTGCTTGGTTACAAAATTATCTATGAAATAATTCTTGGAAAATCAAACTTTTTCTCCTCTGTTTTATAAGTTGATATACATTCTTTTTAAACAATAAATAAATATGCAAATCTAAATTCGAAATGTCCCTAAAGTCTGGACATATCAGAAATCTTATTAACTATATTATTTTTATCTCCACAGATTAAACATGGTTTTGTCAAAAGAAGAAAGAATTGACTTCTTTTTCTGGGGTATGCTAAATGAGAAGGTGTACTCAATGAAAATCACAGATGCAACACACTTGATTGAATGCATAAATTGAATGTGCTAAAATTGACGGCAATATGGAGTTATTGCATCGAGTCCATGTGAATCTTGCAAAGTGCATCAACTTTTGCATCACAAGTGATGGAAATTATATTGAAGATGTTAGTTGTTAATATTCCAATTCAATAAAACATTGTTAAAAATTTAACTTCTTGAAAATATGCATTTTTGCCAATGTGTCCGGACTTTAGGGACACCCTGTATAACAGAAAAACAATGTAACTATGCCAGTAAGACAGATCATCATACATTGTTTACAAACAATAGAATACCAACTCATATAAACAAGTGACTCTTAAGGACAAACAACTAACCTTAATGGAGATTGAAAATGAGTGCAGGAAACAGAAACAGAACGAGAGAACAATAACAATAACTAAAAGGATGGAACTTGTCATGGCGCTGAATAAACAAAAAATATGTTGAGGTAATTTACTATTGCAAATCAAATCATTTACAGACTTTTTTACATGAAAAATCCAATTTATATCTTTGACTGTGTTATGATATTCCAAGTAGGGATTTCAATTGTATGCAGTCAGTATTGGCTCTATAGTCCAAGTACCATGTCGTCTACCTTACATAGCAAGCCAATACATAATGACTACTTATACAAATATACTAATTAGTGGTAACACTAACCAACCACTATTACAGAGTGAATGTAAGAATAAATAAAAGTAAATAATAAATGATAAACTATAAATATCTTTTATTTTGCTTCAGGGAATGTATAATTACGGTCCTCCACAACTTCCTATCGTTGAAGCTCTTAGCAATAGTTGTCCTTTTTACTATCCCTCCCACTCCCTGTTTGCCATCTATTTACACAAGCTTGTTAGGCAGGTTACCCATTGTTTTCCTCTGAGCCTCTTGCCTTCATTATGTCCTGTGAGTGTCAAATTTTCTAAGTTCTCTTTTCTCATTATGCCTTCCAGAAATTTCAACTGTTTTTTATTGTAAGTCATTGTAGACTAGAACTACAGAATCGCAAACTGTACCAAATAGCAGAAACTACATCACTTGATGACTATCAACAGCAGCAACAACTATAATGGATAGCACATGTAACTCAAAGAGAAAATAATGACATAACCAACATGTTGACATTCCACAGTAGTTCAATTAAAAAGTTAGAAAGGAACTTGTTTTTTTAAAGATTTTATAAATTTCAAGCGAAAGCTATACTGGCTGTTCAGTTAATGAATACCAAATGTTTCCTATGAGCCAACAACCAACATATATATATATATATATATATATATATATATATATATATATATATATATATCACCTTCTGCTTTCTGCCTCCCAGCAGCTACCAGCAACTTTTTCCCATGAAAACGAAAATCCTTTGTTCCTTGTTAGTCAAACCAGACTTCTTTTATAGCCACATACTGGCTATGATTTGAATCAGAAATTTGCTACTTCTGGTTCATAATTTACTTTCTCTATTGGTTATAAAATCACAAATGTATCTCTTAAACCACACCTCTTTGCAAACTTTATTTTGAAGATATAGGACTTGAGCCTCTTTTTTGTATAAAATTGTAAAGCAAATTTTCTATATGTACCTTTTTAAGAAACTGTCAGGCTTCATTTTGACAATATTTTTGCAACACCAATTTGAGCTTCACATATACAAAATTTTACACATTAAATTTTACTCAAACCTCTGGCCTCATTATAGCAGTTTTTTAAATAAAGAATATATGATAGTAACTTTCTTCTTTTAATAAATCTTTTTTTAAACACACCCTTCAAAAGAAGAGAGATCCCACGTTAAACTGGCCTTGTGCCACATGATGCCCTCATGGGGGGTGACTAACTACCATTGATTCTGAAGTCTGGAGTGAGGTCCATCAGAAGTCTGTCAGTCAGTCAGTGCGAGCGAGTCAGTCAGCGAGTCAGAAGCAGTCCGAAACAGAGTCGTGTTCAGACAATTACTACTAAACCTGATTGTTTGTACTAACACTTTCTACCTCTCTGTATATATTCCTGTTTGTAATATATCTCTGTTATTCCATATCCATCTTCGAGTTCTTCTTTATTGGTTCTACCTTGGACTATCACCGTCGTACAAGGAACTGGACCATAACAATAACAAAGGAATATAAAACATTCAACACTTTTCCAAGCCATATAAGTTCAATATATTTAAATGTTCAAAACATGACTTGGTTAACTTTATTAACTATATAAGATGTATTTTTATTGAATATTAGTACAGTTGAAATTTGTCTTCTTTTTTTTTTTTTATTGATTTCACCCCAAACAAAGTAGAAAAGCCATTAAGACACAAGGAGTTACTGGGTGTGGAAGAATTAGGAATAGAAATATCAATTTTTAAAGGGAGTTCCAGAAGCGAGAAGTGCGAGAAAAGAAACTCTCTATTAAAAGTCTATATTTTATTGTAGCTTTCAAATTTAAAAATAAAATCAATGTACATCTTTGTCTGATGAAGGGAACAGAAGTCCTGAAACATGTACCAACATTCAATAAAAAATATATAATAAACACTAAAAAGCCTGGTATGATGTTTCTGATTTCTGCTTTATCTTGCCAAATATAAATGGTAGTAGTGATAGTGAGATTAGTTGTTTCCTTATAAGGAAACATTCATCATTCATTGAGCAAACAGTTAACTGCCAGTTGAAATTTATAAAATCTTTCCATTAAAAGAGTTTATCAGGAAAATAGTTTTCTCAAGTTTACTGACTGTTACAACTTCCTATTAAAGTAGTATAGAAAGTCAACATCTCCATTATATTTTTATTTTCCCCTCAAGTTACATGTGGTATACATTTTGTTTGGCATTGCTATTCGAAGTCTTCAGGTGATGCAGTTTCTACTATTTGGTAATGTTCTTTGCTTGTGATTATGATGTGTCAATCTATGAGATCTGACAAAAGTCTGGTAAATGGTTGCTATCATCAATACTAAATGAATGAGACCCTTTAAAAGTTTTTGTTAATTTCTTTACCTAAATATTACCTAATTTCTCTGATATCTTATAGTGCATTATTTTGAAATGTATTTTAATAGATATTTTAAAATCACAAGGCCTAACTGTTTTTTGTAATCATTTCACACCAATCAAGTTACAAATCTACTGAGGCACAAGGGGTTACTCAGTGTGAAAGAATAATAACAAGAGAAACATTATTAAGGAGTGAAAACAATAAGAAGAGGAATCAAAGAAGACAATAAATAATGATTGACATTGCATTTAAATTTTTGAAGGTCAAATTTTTCTGGAAAGCATGGAGTCAAAGGAAAGTTCCACAAGCAAGAAGTGCAGTTGAAGAAACTTTTAGAATAGAACTTATGGTTACATTTAGACAAATTGACTGTAAATTGATGTAAGCTTGGTGCCAATCTAGTATTGAACTTAAATTCATAAAATCTAGGAACCATAAAGGTAAGTTCATCCAAACATTACCTTGAAAGTATTTATAGAAAAGGAACAGGAAAGCTACATTATGGCAGTAGGAAAGTGATTGGAAGCCAAGATGCCAGGTCAGGTACAATAACATTGTGGATTCTTCTTTGGGTTTTATCAAGAAACTCTAAAAATATTTAATAAGCAAATATAGCAGAAAGTCTCTTTTACTAAAAAAAATCCTTTTAAATGATGTATGCATCTTATAGACTGTAAATTACAATAGCTATTATGAATTCTTTCTGTTTTGAGTTATCATTTCAAGAGTTCTTTGGACTTTGAACAATAAGAATGAGATCAATAATCTGAACAGTTATTGAGAGCTATTAAGAATTTTACATAAATTAATATATTTGGAAATTATATGTTTTTATGATTATATTATTCATACAGATTTATTCTTGTTTTTATCTCTGAATACTTTAGGGGGTTTATTCTAAAATTTCCAGTGGTTTCACTTCTTTCTGTAGATTCTTAATGAATGTGAAATAAACAGAATGAAATACATAACAATAAAAACAGCAGAAGTCCAAAGATGTAGTTTTATACTGAAATTGTCAAAATTTGTTTTAGAGATAGCAAAAAGACAAACTAAGAGAAACAAAAGGTAGGAAATTGTGAAAAGCCATGGTCACTTATGTCTTCAAAGGACATAGCAATAATAATGATAATGATGATGATTATGATAATGATGATGGTTGACAGAACAGGGATTAGGAGAGACAAACCCTTATTAAGAGTTATAAAGGACATGAAATTGTGAAAAGCCATGATCCCCCACCGTGTGAAGGGACATGGTACATTGAAGAAGAAGAAGAAGAAAAAGCATGTGTGTATGGTTGGAAGAACAAAGATTAAGAGTGATAGCAAAAAGGCAAACTATACTAAGAGCTACAAAGAACAGGAAATTGTGGAGAGCAATGATTGTCCATGTCCTGAATGGACACGGTACATAGAAGAAGAACAACAATAACAACAAGCTTGTGTAAATTGTTGGTAGAAAAGGACTTGCAAATATCAAATTTCACTAAGAGCTACAAAGGACAGAAAATTGTGGAGAGCCATGACTGCCTATATCCTGAAGAGACACAGCATATTGAAGAAAAACAAGAAAAAACAGAACAAGCTTGAGTAAATGGTTAGCAGGACAGGAATTAGGAGAGATACCAAAAAGACAAACTTTACTAAGAGCCATAAAGGACAGGAAATTGTGGAGAGTCATGATCGCCCACATCTTGAAAAGACATCGAACATAGAAAAAGAAAAAACTTGTGTAAATAGTTGGCAGAATAGGGATTAGGAGAAATAGCAAGAAGACAAACTTATAAAAGATAGGAAATTGTAGAAAGCCATGATCGTCCACACCCAGAATGGACATGGAGCATAGAAAAAGAAGAGGAAAAAGAAAGACCATATATAAATGGTTGGCAGAATAGGGATTAAGAGAGATAGCAAAATGAAAAATTTTACTAACAGCTACAAAGGACAGGAAATTGTGGAGAGCCATGATTGTCAGTGTCATGAAGGGACAAGATATGTTGCACAAAATTAAAAAGTAGACTCACATCATCGTATTGCTTACTTATATTTTGAAAATATGTCTACAAATATAACTTGGATAAAATAGTCCCCTTGGAAATTTTAAAAGTATATTTTGCTTCATTTTTCATGTGTAGGATGTATTGATAATGTAACAGTTAACAAGCCAGAAAGAGAATTTGATAAACTGAGATTGAATTCTGTCTAAGTTTGCTATAGTCACTTTCATACAAATACACTTGGAAAAGGTATAAACCCATCTCTTCTCACCAGCTATAGGTTAAATAGCAGGGCAGACTGGTCTCTCTTGCCTTAAGATGGCAAGCAATCTAGATGAAAGAAAACTCATAAGTGAAAGAAAACTCATAATTCATAATCAGCTAGAACACAAATGATCTCTAACAGGTTATCATTGTAGACATACCACTGCTGCTCTGAATGCATTACATAACTATATTGAGTTACAGAACTGATAACATGATCTGATATAACATTAAATGCCAGTATATCTATTTTCAAAAGGCTGAATATGAAGTGTAAAAGATGCAATATCACATTTTAATCAGATATTCTATTCAAAATTTGATTGGCTTAAAATTACATTTAACATAATTATATAAATTTCAACAAACTATTTTCCATTTTATCTCATGTAACATAGGTTTGCAAAAACCAGTATTTGAACAAGCTGAATGGTCAGATATTTAGTCAATATTTAAAATATTTATACTAACATTGAAACAACACTGAAAAATTTAATTTCTATCAAAGTGTAAGGAGTTAAAGTATTAATGTTTCAGTATAAAAAGCAATTCATAAAATATCTTAAATAAGAGTTTAGTTAGCTTTTAAAACAGATTATCATTTTAATCAAAACAAAATCAAAATATTGACAATCTAAATAAAGATAAACAAATAGATATTAAAGTGTTTGAAATATATTTGCATAGCTTATTTCACATGCACAATGAGTATCTATAACTCCAATGCTTTATTAAAATTATATGTATATATATATATTTTCTTGCTCGACTGTTCCGTCGAATCTGACATATGAGGGTCAAGCAGATCAGTTCCCAGGAAGCCAACAGCTCGACAACAGCACATGATAAATGATTATAGTGGTGAAAGTTTCGTGCAGGACCATCCATACTTTTTGAAGGGCCAAATACAGAGACCTGGTGCACTACATGCCACAAGGTCCCCAAACGACCCTCCACAGGTTTTGAATTCAGAGTTGTCCTTCTCCTAGACCAGTTGCTATTCATACGTACATATATATATATATATATATATATATATATATATATATATATATATATATATACTATAGTTGAATAATTTGAAGCTATCCCAGATTTAGCATGGGGTGAACTTGACAGAAGAATAAAAAAAAAATGAAAAAATTGTTCTTAGATTCATTTAAAAACAGAAGTGAATCAATTATCAAACTTATACACTGAGAAACTTTTGCAACAGATGCAAAAAATTTGTGCTGCAGTAATCAAGGCAAAAGGAGGATATTTTGACGAGAGCAAAATTTAATTATAATTTTTTTTTTGTCATAATAAAATGTCTAATAAAAATCATGTCTTGCTTTTTTAACCATGTATAATCATTTTCTATTATTTAAAGTACAAAACAACTACTTTAGAGACCAATTTAAAAAGTTACCTGGAGTGTCCTCAAACTTTTGAACTGTAGTGTGTGTATATATATATATATATATATATATATATATATATATATATATATATATATGGATGTGCAGGTGGTGTACTGGTTAGTGCCTAGAAGCATGAAATCAGCAAGCTGAGTTTGATTCCATTCAAGTGAATTACATTCACTTTCAGGCAAATACCACTGGAAAAGGCATGAATCCATCGCTTCACACCCAAGGTATGAGTTAAACATGAGGGCAAACTAGGCTCTTCAATCTAGGTTGCTCACCATTCTAGGAGAAGGACAAGTATGAATTCAAAACTTTTTTGAGCATAATGCAGCTTGATCCCATAAAAACCTACTTGCTACATCAACAACAGCAGCAATGTCTAGTATGAGTGATTTAGTATATATATATATATATATATATATATATATATATATATATATATATATATATATATATATATTCATATATATATTCTTACATAAATAATCTTAATTCATTAAGAAACCTGCTAATGAGACTTTGAGTTTGGGCAAGTTAAGTGAATTATTCTATTTAATTTGATTTATATTCATGTACACACACACACACACACATACACACATACACACACACACACACAGAAAGAGAGACAGACGTACAAACACAGGCAGAGAAACACACAGGTAAAAACACAGACACTCACACACACACAATAATGATTTGACCAAAAAAATTATGATTATATATTTATCTAAAACTTGAATATGCATTAAATTAGACAATATAAGCAGATATTTTGTATGTATTGTCAAAATAAATAAAATTATTATTTCTTTTCATTCTTATTTTCAAAATATGGAACTGAAATCTTCAGCTAATTTTAAATGCAAAGTAAGCAACAAAAGCTGATATATATTTTAGATAGATCAATTAGAACTATATATATATTAATTAAAACTATATATTTTAGGTATATTAATTAAAAATATATATTTTAGATATATTGATTAAAACTATATATTTTAGATATATCAATTAAAACTATATATTTCAGATATATTAATTAAAATTATTCTAAACATTTTATTAACTCTTACATATGGGCATATCATTCTTAACTTAGCTTTAAACTATAATATAAACTATAATTTAAAAAGACTTTTAATTTCAGTCTGATGAAAACTATTCAAACTTTTGTTTCAAAGTTTTTGTAATTATATATATGATAAAAATATAGTTTTATGGTATGCTATATTTATGAGTAAAAGTGCTCCATATCAGGGGTAGAAATATCAGGACTTGTAAATATACAATGTAGCCATCATTATTCACATGTTGATGAAAAATACATTGAAAACACCTTAGCCTAATTATTTCATATTTAATGCTAGGAGAAAAGCTTATCAAATTTATAAATTAGAAGAATGAACAATATAAATAATCTTAGTATACTAGATAAATAATAGTATTTACCAACTCAATCATAGTTATAAAAAAGAATTTTGATAGAATTTATCTAAACTTAATATAAAATTTGCTCCAACTACTTCCAAACCAATAAGAGATTAAATAGATAAAAAATAGTTACAACCTAAAACCTGAAGCAATTATTAGGTTCGTGCAAAAATAATTTCGTTTTCTCACATAGTAACATATGTTAGAAAACGAAATTATTTTTGCACCAACCTAATAGAAGAGTGTATACTAGAATCAGTATGTAAAATGATAATTCATATCTGAACAATTCAGACAAAAATTACATAGAGCTTTATTGCATTCATAACTAGAAGCCATTGCATAAAACAGTTGTTTACAATGAGTTCAATCCTCATAGCTATTCAACATCTGCAAGCATACATACACATGAGTGTGTATGTGTGTGTATGTGTGTGTGTGAAAGAGAGTACCTTTATTGATGAATACAAAGATGCATGTATGTATATATATATATATATATATATATATATATATATATATATATATATATATATATATCATACAACTACAATGATAAAAAGAAAATTAATCACAATTCTTAACTCCTTAAAAATGGCTAAAGAAGCAGGCAAAAGTGCTTGGGACATTAGACACTACGAACAATTTTTACTCTCCCTAAACCCCTACCAAATTCATCAAATTTTCCTTGTCTGTTATATTCAATGAAACATGTTTGAAAGAAAGGTTGCTGCCCAAATACACATAATATATACAGGGTGCAATGAATAAATTGTCATCTAAATTACGCAAAAATGAAAATAACACTGATCTCTCATTTTAACAGATATATTTACCAAAGTTACACAAACATTTTTTGAAATACTAAATACTAAAGATTAAATTTATTCAATAAAATTGCCATTGACTTCAACCGAGGCCTCCAGATAGAAATCTCCTGCAACTCTTCTGGGCAGTCTCCATTAATGCTGCCATAATCCTTGCCTTCAGTTCATCTTTAGTGTTACACGAGTTTGTTGGTTTCTTGCTTACAGAAACTGTCTGAAAGTCATGAATGGTTCTCCTGTTTGTGTGGTCTGCTGAAGTCTTGTTGCCAGACATAGGGTCTTCCAACAGTCATCCTCTTGACCCAGGGCAGCACTACCTCCTCAAAGCATTGATGTATGACCCTGTGTTGAGTCTGAGTTCCTGTGGGGAGCTGAATGGAGGCATAATGTTGTCATCACTAGTGATCACTCTAAACACCATGATGTTGACTGGATATTTGGTTTTCATCAATCTCAGTACATCTTTTGGGAACACAGCATCCTCTGTACTCTCAATCACTCTGAAATATTCATATTGGTGCATATATATATATATATATATATATATATATATATATATATATATATATTTAGATAGATAGATAGATAATATTAGTTATATATATATATATATATATATATATATATATATATATATATATATATATCTATGTATATAAATTCCCAAGAGGATAGAATCCAGGTAGAACTCAAAGTCCAGGACAGAGTTTAAATTTGTAGGTCTGATGATTTGGATTGTGATTATGATTCCAATGTAATAATTTATAACCATGGAATATTAGTGTTTGAGCCTTTTACATATATATATATATATATATATATATATATATATATATATATATATATATATATATTAGCTTTCACAGTTAAATTTCTATTTCTGACACAAACTCAGTCCACACCAGGATAGATAAGACAGGCGAACGATATCTTCACCTGCCAAAATAGCCTATTCCACATATGAGGTGATTTTGGATTTTATTGTGTATTAATTTTTGCTGTATAATAATAAATACATTGAGATCTTTTTGTGGATCAGTTTTAATATTTAATATTACTAGGATTTACTTGGATTATATACCAACAGATTTGTTACCATTACTATATATATATATATATATATATATATATATATATGGTAATTATTCCAAAATTCGCTTGAAGATGAAACAACTAATGCTTTTAATTTAACTATATAATTAAATTAGAAGTTTTTAGCTTTGATTTTTGAAACGTGGTAATTCATATGTAGCGAAGGAACCATATTTTTAAATCACTTTATTTATAATATTTATACTCTGTAAATTTACATTGAGTACTGTTTTTTAAAAATAAAAATATCAATAAGTACACCGGATTATATATCTTACTGTTCTTTCTTTTTTTACTGTAATATATATATATATATATATGTATGTATGTGTGTGTGTGTGTGTATGTGTGTGTGTGTGAAGTATAAATCTTATATAAATTAAATAAATTTAATGTCCTACAAACTTCAAAAACTTTCTTTTCAATTTGAAATGTATAGAAATATATATATGCACAGATAGACAGACAGATAGGCTGACAAAAAGATAGAAATATTTTGAAGTGATTTCCATCTCTTTAAATCTTAACTATATCTTAAGTTAAAACATAACTATAAAATCTTCACTATATAGGTGGTCTGTACAATGAAATTAAGTTTAAAGTTTACTAAACACTATATTTAAGTCATTTTATATTGATAAAACTTTAGAATTTGCTGTATTTCAGATTATACAAAACTGTTTCTAAGCATTACTGTCCAGCTTCAGAAGATTTGTTCACTATGGAAATAAAAATGAAAATTATGTTTTTCCAAAATGCTCACTACAAGTTAATTCACTTTGTCCAATAACACACAAATAGAAATTAAATCTTGCAAAATGTTTTATACATGGTTTGTTTAACAATTATTTATATTGATATTATGAATTATTTTTAATATAACATTTTACCTCTTAAATTAATTTAAAGAATAAAGTTCCTACAATTATTTTATTTAAATGTTAAATTGAAGTTCTAAATTAACTAAAGTGATTAGTTTAACTAATAAACTAATAGTTTAACTAATGTTAAAATTCTTACTTAACCACAAATTCAAGAAAAAACGAATTGATTTTAATATAAAAAACTAGCCAAAGGCTTTTAAACATTAATTTTCTAATTTCAGATCAGTTGCTTTGTCTGCAGCTAGGAAAGTTGGTTCACTGTGCTAGACAATATTTCTCAACAGAATCTATCTTTCATATTTATAAGTTTACCATTCATCCTTGCTTTGAATATTGCTGCCACATATGGTCTGGTACTCCTGCTATATATTTGCAGATTCTTGATAAAATCCAAAGAAGAATCTGTAGTGCTTTTGCTTCTAACTTGGTATCTTGGCTTCAGTCAGTTTCCCACTGCCATAATGTAGCTTCCCTGTGCCTTTTCTATAAATACTCTCAGGGTAATTGTTTTAATAAATTTTCTTCTATGGTATATAGACTTTATGAATTTAAGTGCAGTACTAGATTGGCAAAAAGGTCTCATCCTTTTATAATTCATTTGGCTCAATGTAACCGTAAGTTCTATACTAATAGTTTTTTTCTCTCATACTTCTTGCTTGTAGAACTCTCTTCTGGCTTCTTTGCTCTCCAGCCAACTTTGATCTTCAAAAGTTTAAATGCAGTGTCAATCATTATCTACTGTCTTATTGATTCCTCTTCTTTTATTGTTCTCATTCTTTAATAATGTTTTTCTTTTTCTTATTCTTTCACACTCAGTAACCCTTTTCGTCTTAGTGTTTTTACCACCTTCCTTGAGGTGAAATGATAAAAAAAGATGTAAAAAAATTATGTTATAAAATAATTGTGTACTGTATAAATTTTTCTTGTTTAATTAGAGTCTATTTTATTTTGTCTATTTTTTTTTCTAATTTGTCATTAATTTGCTTAATGTTCTTTTGATATATCATATCCACTATTTTAGAAAACTGAAGTGTTTTAATTTGATAAATGTGAAGATTTCCTAATATTTGCATTAGTGTTGGAAAAATTTTCCAGGAAAATGTTACAGGAATTTCTTTGTTAATTCTTACTATAGATTTCTGTAACTGCATACTTTTTTCAGGTTATAAAATAAAAGAATAATTTAAATTATATAGGGCTATTTAAAGGATATTTTTTTTTAATTGTATTTGTACTTTAATGATGAAAAAATTATTTTTCCCCTTTTTCTTCAGTCTTCCTATTATTATTGTTATTATTATTATTATTAATAAATATAATAATATGAAAAGGAGGTTAAAAAATCAAGTGTGAAATGATTAACAATAAAAGTCCCTCGTTTTTTTTTTCTCCCGTATATGGATATGGTTCAAACTAAAAGAAAAAGAGACCAAGAATTACTCTGCCCCTAAACAGATAAATAGCAGCAGTAAAACTGTGAATGCCTCCACATGGCATTTCATGAGAAATCTTCAGTAAATATAATGAACATGTTGAGCAAAGACTTTTGCAAGTGGAAGCATGAATCAACGTGATAGACAGAAAATAGCCAGTTTGACTAGCATTCATTTCTCAAGAAACACGTTTCTTGAAACCAATGTCATCATCATTGCCCACGCACTCTATTGTCAAAATACAGAATGAAAGCACGTGATAAATAAAATATTGTTGTATCACCATTACCATGTCGCAGAAAGAAAGAGAGAAGTACAAGGTGAATGGAAGTCAGGGTATGTAAAAGAGTGCAGAAGAGCAGCTTGTTCCACTTTATTCAAAACATATAAGAAATTGAATTGACCACAACTGAGAAAAATTTATTGATTTTATTTCGTGATTTACTGTTTTAGCAGAATTTTTTTTTAATTATAATTTTCTGTATTTTATTCTTTGTTCTCCAAATCTCTTTTGTATTACTACTTCAAATCACCCCTCAAAAAAAAGGGTAGTAGTAATTCTTTGTTTTGCTGAACACATATTATCTTGTTTCTTTCATTTTTTTTTTTAAATCAGAGAAAGACTTAAACAAAAAAAATTATTCCTTTTTCTTCTACCAAAACAAAAACAAAATGACAATTAATATTTCTCTTAATAATAACCAATTTTATCTTTCTTTTTAAATTAAAAAAAAAAAAAAATTTTTTTTTTTTTTTAAACCAAATAAAATATTACCTGATATTTCTTTGAAATTCTGCCTGGAAGGGCACCACTCGCATCCACAAGTAGTCGTATTAACGACACGTCTTCGGTCCAGAGGCTGTGAGAAGAACATATTTCCATGGCCATTGGCTTTTTAAACAAATAACTAAAACAAGGCTTGTGTGTATGTCAGTCAGTCCATCTATTGCCTAGTAAGATATGCCCATGTGTGAGTTTTTTTTTCACAGCATATTTATTATACATGTGCACAGTAATGTGAGTATAGGTACAAATGGAATTCTCTCACAGCAGTATTTTTATGTAAATATATCACATACATGAGTTAGCTGATGAATTCATCTGAAGCTTATAAGTGGTATATCTTTGTTTATATTGGTATGTGAAGCTATGTCTAAATAGTTATGGGTTTGTATTTGCAAATTTGTATGTATCAGATATATCTTAATGAGGGTGGATAAAAGCCATCAATGTAGGAAAGTGTATATTTGGTTACCTTTTAACAGTACAGGTATGTATGCTGTATGTAGGTGTTGAGCTAGTGATGAGAAAATGTTTAATATCAGTATGTTTTAATATTTTCTTAAATATATGAATATCTATAAAGACACATGCATATACATATGTGTGTGTATGTGTGTGTGTGAGCTGAAAATATATATATATATTAGTCTGGGAAATAAAAATATCAATTTAGCTTAAGGAAAGTATACAAGCATTTGGTTTTATGTAGATAAGCATGTCTATAATGATACTGTAGAGTTCTAATAAGTATGTACGTATATATGTATATGTGCATGTATATATATATATATATATATATATATATATATATATATATATATATATATATATATATATGTGTGTGTGTGTGTGTGTGTGCTATGTGCAAGTTATATTATATGTTAGGGAATGCTACAAAGACTATACTATTACTTAACGTAATTATCTATTTAATTTACATTTATATATATGTAAATACGAACAATTTTAAACATATAAAACAAGCATTATCTATCTATCTATGTAGTCAGTGTATATGTATATATAAATATATATATATATATATATATATATATATATATATGTATGTGTGTGTGTATGTATGCATGTAAGGACTGATGGCACTCTAAAAGTTTAAGTGAATTCTACAGTTAACTCTTTTGGATTATACATATAAACTGATAAATGTTATATGTAAACAAATCAACTGTAAAGGATGGGATTTGTTTACATGGATAATAATATATATCTGTATCTGACTTGTATAAATATAGATAATCACATGGCATAATTGATAACTATGTTTCTATATAAATATATAACTATATATGTTGCAAATAATATAAAAATCAGACTTTAGAAACAAATATTTTTAAGAAAACTCTCTACATACATACCTACTCACATTTTTGTAAAATGTATATCGATTTTTATATATATATATATGTATATGTATACATGTGTGTTTTAACATGCTTTATACGATACTTACTGTCTGTAAATTTCACATCAGAGATATGAATGTTGTGTGAAACAAATTTCAAGATGTTTATGTCTGTGATATGGATATGTGTATCTCTATATGCTTATATGTATTGTGATAGCCAAAATGTATCATAACTCAAACACATTGTATGTAAAGATGATATTTGAAATACAAGCCTCAGAGATTTGTGTAATGTGCCTCTTTAAGAAGGTGCTTCATCATATAAGAATGTGGCAAGTGGTCAAAAAGTGCCTGCCGAGGCAACAATTCTAGTAGAGTGAGTGGAAACAAGGATAGTAAAGAGAAAAATTCAGATCTGGCAGAAGACAGAGCACCAAAAATTGGTTTCAGATATTGGTACAGTCAGAAGAATATGGAACTGGTTTCAAAAATGGATTTTTGACAGGGAACTGATGCTGAAGTGACCAGAAAGTAGAATGGGGGAAAACTCCGGCAATAGTGTGGAGAAGCGGAAAGCGTCTGAAGGAGGAGGAGGAGGAGGAGGAGGAGAAAAGGTGGTGGAGGAGGAGGAGGAGGAAAGAGAGAAGGAGGGGTAAGAAGAAGCATACTGCAGAAT